>CM053785.1:28887500-29487500 GCA_028749045.1 Cupressus sempervirens | reverse complement strand
TAACTTGGCACATGAAGAGATGCTACAATAACTCGACACATTAAGAGTGCTAGGCACATGAAGGAACTACTAGGTGAACAAAATGAGCAAGATAAAAAGGCAACCCAAGATGCCCCTACATTAGACAACCAGGGTTGAAAGAAATGATTCTCCTGAATTATTGAGATGTCCCAACCTGAGCTGAATCCAACTCAAATTGAGAAATCCATGAAGCATCTTCAATAGGTTCGTTCCTCCACTTCACCAAATATTCATAATAATCTTTTCCTCTTGTACTCTTGCCAACTCTTTGATCCAATATCTATTCAACTTCCTCAATTTATTTATTAGGATAATCATATGGTATAACAATTTCATCCTTTGACTCATGATACTTATAGAAATCAGCAATATTAAATATAGGAGATATATCCATGTCATCAAGTAACTCAACTTCATAAGCATTACCACGATCAAACTTCTTCAGGATCTTACAAGGTCCAAATTTTTTCATCTTCAACTTGCTATATGTTCCAACTGGCAATCTTCCTTTCTTTAGATGAACCATCACCTCATCACCAACTTGAAAATCATGGTGTCTTCTAGACTGATCAACATTCTCCTTATACTTCTGATTCCTTTGTTCCAGCCTCAACTTCACTTCCTTATGCAAAGATTCCGTGAAATTAGCAAATTCTTCTCCTACATCACTTCTCTTTTCTTCACTAGAAACATCTCTCAAAAGGTGTCTTCCTTGTACTCCTATTCACAAAATTATTATATGCAAATTCAGCTTGTGCCAATACCATCTCCCAATTACTTGGCTTATTCCCAACTAAACATCTCAACAAATTACCCAAGCTTCTATTTATAATCTTTGTCTGTCCATCTGTTTGTGGATGGAATGTAGAACTAAACTTCAATTCAATACCCATCTTCTTCCATAAAGTCTTCCAAAAATAATCAACAAACTTACTGTCTCTATCTAAAATAATGCTTCTTGATAATCCATGCAATCTCACAATCTCTTTAAAGAAAAGTTCAGCAACATGCTCAGTATCTGATGTCTTCTTACATGGTATAAAATGAGCCATTTTAGAAAATCTGTCCACTACAACAAATATGGAATCATACCCTTTCACTTTTTTAGGCAATCCAAGAACAAAATCCATACTGATATCAGTCCAAGGTTTCTCAGGAATAGTAATAGGTGTATACAAACCAATATTTTGACTCACTCCTTTTGCTGACTCACTCCTTTTGCAACTTGAAAAACTCCACAACTCTTTACAAATTTCTAAACATCTTTATACATTTGTGGCCAATAATACTTCTCTTTCAGCAAACTCAATGTCTTATCAATTCCAAAATGTCTAGCTAATCCACCACTGTGCTTTTCCTTAATCAAATTCAACCTCATAGGACTTCTAGGAATACACAACTGAATACCTTTGAACAACATACCTTCTTGAATAAAATATTCATCATATTTACTTATGTGATCTGTCAGATTTGGTGCTCTGCACTCTCTCCATGCCTCAGAAAAATCAAGATCATCATCATATAACTCTTTCATTTCATCAAAACCAAGAACTTCAACCTTCATTTTAGTCAACAAAGAACATCTTCTACTCAGTGCATCAAAAAATTTGTTAGTAACTCCACTCGTGTGCTTGATCACAAATGTAAAACTCTGCAAATACTCAACCCACTTTATATGTCTTTGATTCAATTTATGTTGACTTCCCAAGTATTGTAAAGCTTTATGATCAGTATACAACACAAACTCCTTAGTCATCAAATAATGTCTCCATTTCTTCAATGCTTGAACAATGGCATAAATTTTTTGATCATACATAGAATATTTCCTTTTAGCATGATTCAAATTTTCACTAAAGAAAGCAAAATGCTTACCTTCTTGACTTAATATAGCTCCTATTGCATTACCACTTGCATCACATTCAACTTGAAATACTTTGTTGAAATTAGGTAAAGCCAAGACAGGTAATTCAAAAACCTTTTGTTTCAAAGTCTCAGAACTCTTATCAGCTCCATGTGTCCACTTGAATTCCTTTTTATCTCCTCTCATTGTTTTAGTCATAGCATTACAAACAGCACTGAAATTCTTTATAAACTTTTTGTAAAAACTAGCCAAACCATGAAATGATCTTACCTCACCCACTTTCTCAAGTGTAGGCCATTTCAAAATTGCTTTAACCTTCTTAGGATCCATCCTCAATCCATCAGCTAAAATCACAAATCCCAAATACACAATCTCCTCTTGCATAAAAGAACACTTTTTTAGATTACTTAGCAACTTTTCCTCTTTCAACCTCTGCAATACTTGTCTAATATGCTCAAGATGTTCTTCCTTAGTATTGTCGAATATTAGAATATCATCCAAATAAAAAATCACAAACTTACCCAAGAATCTTTTCAGAACTTCATTCATCAACCTCGTGAAAGTACTAGGTGTATTAGTCAAACCAAAAGGCATAACCAACCATTCATACAAACCATCTTTTGTCTTGAAAGTAGTCTTCCATTCATCACCTTCTCTAATTCTGATCTGATGATAACCACTCTTTAAATCAATCTTGGTAAAATAATTTGCTCCACTCAAACAATCGATTATGTCATCCATCCTTGGCATAAGAAACCTATATTTCACTATTATCTTGTTAATGGCTTTGAAATCAGTACACATTCTCCATTATTTATTCTTTTTAGGTGCTAATACAATAGGTACTGTATATGAGAAAATGTTAGTATGCTAATAGAAACCAAATTTAAATAAAGCTTCTACAAACTAAACAAAATTCATAAAATTCAAGATAGACTAAGATGAGCTCTTAATTGAGAATATGAGCCATTAATGGGCTCTCTCAATAAGAAGCTCTCTTGTTGAGTAGCTTTGTCTAAATAGATAGGATGTATGCTCAAGCTTTATGCTTCAAAAAGGGCTTCAATGGATGATTGTGGATTTTTGGTGTGGATAGATGGCTTTAGTATGGATTTGGCTCTCAAAATAGCATTATAACTTTACTTCATGGATTATGTTATTTTGCAAAGGGGAAGGATCCAATTTATAGGCAAGAGGCTTGAGGGATTGAGGGCTAAGATGCAAGGATGGGAAAAAGCTTATGGAAGGCTCAGATTGCATGAGAGGAGAGCACATGGATTGTGCTTCCTTATAGCCAATCAAGGAGTGACACATGTCACATGGTGAGAGGATGGAGGAAAGGGGAAGGATGAGTCAACAAAAGAGGCTCAAGAGATAAAATCTTCATAAAGACCTTCATAATGACTTGTAAGAGCAATAAAAGGGCTTGTAAGAGTCATTTATGACCTAGTGGACTTCATAAAGTTTTATGGTTGAGATATTTTGAGGGTGATGAGAGCAAATTCGACTTGGACTTGATTAGAAATGTTTTAAGCTTGTTTAGGCTTGTGCAAATGATTAGAGGATGGATTAGGATGGTTTAGGATTAGCTTAAGGATAGGCAAGTGGATGGCATTTAATGAGGGTGGGTGAAGGAAGAGATATTTGTTAACTTTGGCTTGGGTTAGTAAGTTTTAACCCATGTTTAGGGAATGTGACAAGGTTAGGAGGGGATTAGGATTAGGTTTAAAGACATCTTCTAGAAGAGTCTAGATTTTGGATGAGGATAAAGACTTTCTAGAATAGTCTAGAATTTCCTAGGATGAGGATGAAGACTTTCTAGAAGAGTCTAGAACTTCTTAGGGTGAGGATAAATTAGATTTTTAGGAAATAAATAAAGTTTTATTTATTTCAAGGGTTTGGGTTGAGGAGATATTTATTAAAACTTTTTTAATAAACATGAGGATTAATATTTAATCTTAATTAAATATTTTGAGTTGGGGTTAGGGGTAGGAAATGATGAGATTAGCCTTTAATCGAAATTAAAGAAGGATTAGAAGATTTTGGAAGAGGTTATTGGTCATAAGGAAATTGGCCAATTTTTGGGCAAAAAATAATTTTTTTATTTATTTTAGGATTTTTGGTCAATTTATTAATTAAATAATTAATAAATAAGGAAATAATGTTTAAATAAGATTTAAACATTTTTGGGAGGGATTCCTTAATTAAATATTTTTAATTAAGATAAAGGGATTTAATGGCATAAAAATTAATTAATTAATTAAATAATTAATTAATTAATAAATGATGATGTCATCAGGATTTTTTCAGAAAATAAAAATACTTTATTTTCTAAAGGTTTTTAGGTGTCTACATTTTGCCCCTCTTTGATGTGATGCCGCAAGTGGCATGGCATCAAAGATAAGAAAATAAGATGCCCAAGGCTAGAGCAGAAGAGGAGAGAATGGACTGTGAGATGCCCCCTCAAGAAGGCAGCGGGGAGAGAAAGCGAGGCTCGATGGCTTCTTGAAATGTACAAGAATCCGAGATGAGCATGGAGACTCAGATTGGCAAAGAGAAGGGGCTGAATTAGCTCAAACTCTCACTATGGGAGAATGATAAAGGAGAATCAGATGCACAAGAGGAAGCAAGCTTAAGACCCTAGGGAAGGTGGAGGATGAAGGAGCAGAGCGCTATAAAAAGGAATCCAGGATAGGGAGATGGATGAGGGGATTATAAAGCTGATGCAACAGGATTTCAAAGAGTTAGATTGGCGGAAGATGGGTTTCGGAGATCCCTAGGACTAGGATTGTGGATCTCGAAAGATGAGGCTTGGTGGGTTGATTTGGATTGGTGGATCCCTAAGACTAGGATTGTGGATCCCTAAAGCTAAGAGTGATGAGTGATTCAAAGAGATACTGATGCATCAGCTGGGGTAGGAGAGACAGATGCTGGATATGGGTGGGGGATAATGGAGATGAAGGAAAACCATTGAAGCTTTTTGAGCGGGGGATACTTCAAAGAGAAGTACCACCATGTAGTTGAGCACTAGATTTGCTATAGGACTATTGGTTAATTGCCAAGGTTACCAAGAACATCAAGGCCTTTTCACCAACCGTCCAAAGGACTAACAAACTAACTCAAAACAAACACACAAGGATTGCCCCAGCATCACACATGAATCCTAGAGGAAGCAGCGTGGAAACGACACTGGAGAACCCACAAGCAGAAAAGAAAAAAAAACGAAAGACCTGATCAAGACCTTACACTCTAATTGCCCCATTCGCAGCATACCATGATATGGAAGATCGTGGCAACCTTGAGGAGGGAACAAGGAGATTGCTTGGAAAAGATACTTCAAGACCCAAAAGGGAAGATCCCAAATCAAAAGAAAGTGAAAATCCAAAAGAGAGTCGTTTGCCAACGAGATGGGTAGGACAAGGCACTAATGGACCAAGATCAGACATGAGGAAAGCTATATCCTGCAAGGACCTATTGGAGAGCACCGAAGCTGGTGGATTTGGATGAGTGATGCATCTGGCAAGCTGAACTAAGAAAGATAACACTTTGATGATGGGAAATCTAGCTAAAGGATGCATTGGAATAGCTAACCAAGATGTGTGATGGGTGCAAGATGCTGATCAAGGACAAACTGACATGAACGCTGGATAGATACAATGGTACTAAGTTAAAGAGGATGTACAAGCTGATGGACCAAGATATGTTACAAATGTACAAGTTTGTTCATGTTTTGGTTTTTGTGAGATGGAAATGTTTGTGAAGGATGGGATGTCTATAATAGGTGATAGGTGGATAGGTAGATGGTTTGCGAAAAGCTTAAGGAAAATGGAATTTTGTGTGTGCACGTGATAGTATACAAGCTAGGATACAGGATTATTTATAGGCTAGAATATGGTACAAACCTTGGACAAGATTTGGATAGACAAGGTATGGTACAAGATTTACAAGGTATAATACAAGCTTTGGTACAAGATTTACAAGCTGTACAGGAGGTATTTACAAGCTTCATCAGATTTTGGATATTTGGTTGGAACACCAAGGGAACAAGCAAGTGTGTCTTATGGGATGGTGGGTAAATGGATGAGGGATAGGATAGTGATAGATAATGGATTAGTCTTTAGTACACAAGGCGCCTGAATTACCAGGTTTTCACCAAGGTACCTATCCAAGGTGCTTGAATTGCCAAGTTTTCACCATTGGACGCTTATTTCTCTTTACTATTTTTTTTTTTTTGTATTTTTCAAAAGCTAGGTATACCAAGGATCTTCAAGCATAGAACTTCTTGAGATGAATGATGTTAGTAGGATCATTCAAGAGTTCTCCTTCTGGTGTAGATAGCTGATAAGCTCCAGAGCCAAAGGAAGCAGTGACAACATAAGGACCAAGCCATGTAGGTTCAAACTTGCCTTTCTTTTCTCGATCTACTTGGACTTTCATGTTTTCTTTAAGGACCATGTCACCTGGCTGAAAGTGTCGTGGAAGCACCTTCTTGTTGAAATTCCTTTTGAGACGAGTTTGATAGACTGTGAGATGATTATAGGCTTGTTGTCGCTTCTCGTCTAAGAGATCTAGCTGGGTGAGCCGAGCTACTCTATATTCTTCATCTGATATTTGCCCTTGCAAAGATATGCGCAAGGAGGGAAGTTCAACCTCTATAGGTAGTACCGCTTCGGCACCATAGACTAGGGAGTATGGAGTTGTGCCTGTGGATGTACGGAAGGAAGTTCGATAGGCCCATAGGGCTGGATTTATTTGTAGGTGCCAATCACGGCCGGAATCATTGACAGCTTTCTTTAGAATTTTGAGGAGGGTTTTGTTAGTTGCCTCTGCCTGGCCGTTACCTTGTGGGAAATATGGGCTAGAAAAGCGGTGATGGATGCGAAGGGAAGTGCATAATTCTTCCATGTTGAGATTTTCAAAGTTACCTCCGTGGTCGGTGAAGATGGTGGATGGGATGCCGAAGCGGCAAACAATGTGGTACAAGATGAACTTGGAGACCTGAACTCCTGTAGCTGAGACTAGGGGGACTGCTTCCACCCATTTAGTGAAATAGTCTGTAGCTGTTATTATCCATTTATGTCCATCAGATGAGAGGGGTGTGATAATTCCAACTAGATCAAGGCCCCAACAAGCGAAAGGCCAAGGTGGTGCAATAGGCTGTAGATCCTGTGCTGGAGCGTGCACAAGATTTGCATGCTGCTGACATGGGAGACACTTTCTAACAAAGTCACAGGAGCCTTCTTCAATGGTAGGCCAATAGTAGCCTGCTCTAAGGATTTGTCGTGCTAGGACAATACCACTCGTGTGGGCACCGCAAAGTCCAGAGTGTACTTCCTTTAACACCATCGCGGCCTCATTTTGGTCTAAACATCGAGAGAGAGTATCGTGATAACCCCGACGATATAGGGTATTGGCTATGATAACATAGCGGGATGATTTTTGGATGAGGTTCTGGCGTTGGGTACGTGTGAGGTGAGGGGATATGATACCATCATTAAGGTAAGCGTGAATCTCATGGTACCAAGGGGATTGGGGACCAACCAAGATACAAACATGGTTTGAATCCTCATTCGCATAGGCGGGTGTGAGGAGTTGCTCCACTAAAAACTCATACTGTGTAGCTGCTTGGGGAATTTCCAAGAGTGAGCCTATAGTAGCCATAGCATCTGCTGCTTTGTTCTGTATTCGAGGCACTTGTGTAAACTGAAGCTTTGTAAAATGTTGGGTTAGCTGATCAACTAGCTCTTTGTAGGGTAATAGCTTTTCATCTTTGGTTTGATATTCATTTAGGGCTTGCTTGATGATGAGCTGAGAATCGCCAAAGATTTGTAGCTCAACAATGTTCCATTCTACAGCTATCTTTAATCCTGCTATGAGGGCCTCATATTCAGCTATATTGTTGGTGCTAGGGAATTGTAGATTGAAGGCTTTTGGAATGTAATCTCCTTGAGGTGTGACCAAAAATATTCCTGCCCCTGATCCATGAGATGTGTGTGAGCCATCAAAATAAAGTTTCCATGGGGGTTGTTCTTCAATTAGACAGATATGCTCATCTGGAAATTCAATGATCAACGGATAAACATCTATTAGAGGTGCATCAGCTAGGTGATCTGCTATAGCTTGCCCTTTGATTGCCTTTCTATCCACATACTGGATGTCAAATTCACTAAGGAGCATAACCCATTTGGCCAAACGGCCTGTAAGTGCTGTTCTAGAGAGCATATACTTGAGAGGGTCAATCTTGGAGACTAGTTGGATGGTATGACTTAGCATGTAATGGCGAAGTTTTTGAGTTGAGAAAACAACTGCCAAACAAGCTTTTTCCATAGGAGTGTAATTGAGTTCATAACCAACGAGGGTTCTACTGATGTAGTAGATGGCTCTTTCTCTGTTGTAGTCATCAAGCTGTGCTAGAAGTGCCCCTAGAGCAGTAGGTGTTGCTGATATGTACAAAATCAGGGGACGACCAAGAACTGGTGGAACCAAGATAGGGGGATTGATGAGATATTGCTTGAGATGGTCGAAGCTACGTTGACATAAAGGATCCCACTTGAAGTTCTCATCCTTCTTCAGTAAATGTGAAAATGGTGTACACTTATCTGCAAGTTGGGAGATGAAGCGCCGAACAGATTGGAGCTTTCCTTGAAGAGAGCGAAGCTGTCGCAGTGTCTGGGGAGGAGGCATGTCTAAGATAGCCTTGACCTTCTTGGGGTCAATCTCTATACCTCGTTTAGAAACTATGAAACCTAGAAGCTTGCCAGATGTGACCCCAAAGACACATTTCTTGGGATTCAGCATGAGATGATATTTGGCTAACCTATCAAAGACTTTCTCCAGGTCAGCAAGATGATCCATGAAGGTATGAGACTTGACCAAGATATCATCCACATAATCCTCCAAAATGCTATGGATGAGATCATGAAAAATGGCTGTCATAGCTCTTTGATAGGTAGCCCCAGCATTCTTTAGGCCAAAAGGCATCATGTTGTAGCAAAAGGTTCCCCAAGGGGTAGTGAATGCTGTCTTATGCTGATCCTCTTCTGCAATCTTGATTTGATTATACCCAGAAAATCCATCCATGAGGGACAAAATTTCATGTCCAGCTGTAAGATCTACAATCATATCTATGTTGGGCAAGGGAAAATCATCTTTTGCACAAGCTTTGTTAAGATCTCTAAAATTAGTGTAGATTCTGATGTCACCGGAAGGTTTAGTGACAGGGACCATGTTGGAGATCCACTCTGAGTAGTCGATAGTTCGAATAACCTTAGCAGCTAGCATTCTTTCTAATTCAGCTTTGACCAATAATGCCACCTTGGGGTGCATTTTTCTAAGCTTTTGTCTGACGGGCTTGATCTTTGGATCAACTGCAAGATGATGAACTACAAGCTTTGGATCAAGTCCTGGCATGTCCTGATATGACCATGCAAATCGGCCAATATTCTCTCTTAAGACCTCAAAGAGGAGGTCAGCTTGGTCTTGTGATAGGGACGCAGCAATGTGAACAAGTCTGGGGATCTCTGAAGAACCAATGTTGACTTCTCGAGTATCCTCAATTAGAATAGAAGACACCTCTGGTCGATTATCTTGAGGAGGCAATGCTAAATCCTCATGTTCTTCTTGTGGCTCTGGATTTTCTTGCTGAGGGGTTCTCTTCGTTGCCTTAGCTAGTCTTAGATTCACCTTAGTTCCAGTTTTGGGTGTATCGGAACTAGGTTGGGGATTCTCTCCAAAATACCCCTTGGGATCTAGCTTGTAGATATAGGCAAAATCTGGCTTTGTTTTCTTGTGAGGAGTTTCAGCTCCCATGAATCTTAGAAGTGCCTCCTCTGATGTGAACTCATCGATGTGTATGACACTTGGTTGGTCCCAATCTATGAGTTGTGGATGGGCGAGTGGTAGGTCAATGAGGTGGATGGATAGTTCTTGGAGAACAGAGTCTCCGAGGGAGATTTGGTCTAGGATATCGTCGTAGGCTCTCTTTTCAACTTCCTCAGGAATGTCTTCGATTTCGACAAGGTTGCGGTGAATGTTTGAAAAAGCATGACCGTTCTCATTGGTGCCCCCAGTTGTGGATATGCCAAAGCCAAGACCTGACTTCGATTCCCACTTATGTGCGTCGATGGGGCACTACATGCCTCTTTCTTCTGGTCCTAGACCACCACCTTGATAGTTCCATTTGTCAGTGATGAGCTTATGTTCTTGGGGATACTTTTGGCTGAAGTGATCAAGGCGTGCTTGATTTCTTTGAGGTGCATCCTTATGTAACCATTTGTTGATATCTGGAGTGAGCTCCTCATGAAGAGGGATTTTTGAGGATACAAAGGTTGTTGGGCCAAACTGTTTGTATCGAGGAGGTGGAACCTCCTTAGCTTTGTGATATGTCGGTCGTCCATGGGCATGTGGATCAAGTGGGAGTGCCCCGACAACAAATGCATCTGACAGACTATACTCTCCACAACCTTTGTTATTGATCTTCACAGTAGACAGGGTAGAGGCGAGGATGGTTTCTGGGTCATTATAAGTGTGGGATGAGCTGGCGATGGATGTGCCAATATCAATTCCAGGGCAATGGTTTGTATATGAAGCTTCAATCGCATTGCAGTAAGCAAAGGGTTCTGGATCGGCATGGATGGTTACCTCAGTGCCTTGATGCGAAAATTTGATGCACTGATGGTAAGTGGATGGAACAGCTTTCATGGCATGAATCCATGGGCGACCAAGGAGGATGTTAAATGGTAGGTTTAGATCAATAACATGGCAGAGTGTCTCTTGGATGACTGGCCCAACCTTGATTGGCAGCAAAATAGTTCCTTCTGTGGTTCTTTCCAAGTTGTCATAAGCTTTGATGGTGATAACCTCACTGATGATATCTGCCTCAGTATACCCAGCTTGTTTTATGAATTTTAGGGTGCAAATATTCAAGGCTGATCCATTATCTATCATTACTCTTTTTACAGCAAAGTTGGATACCATGATGGCTATGCGAAGCGGAAGGGTGTGATCTGGCTCAACCACGGGTATGTCGGTGGGTTTGAACGATAGGGCACATGAGGATGAGAGGTGTCCAACAAGATTACAAAAATCAGTAGCATTGATATCAAAAGGGACACGAGATTCTATGAGAGCACTATCAAGGATGTTCTTGTACATAGGACTAGTGCGAAGAAGGTCTAAAATGGAGATTTGGGCTGGCATGTTCCCAAGGTGTTCCAAGATATTGTACTGGCTTTTTGATGGAGCTGATGGTGTTGGTGTAATAGGTGGGCCTGCGATGTTAAATCGCGCTCTTCGAGTGGTGACTGCACACTCATTGTTTGGTCCTTGGATATTGATAACATTGACGGAAGGCTCTTTCTCGGATATACAACCTATAAGGCTACCATAGTCTATATAGGATGAAGTGTGGTCATTGTTCTTCCCATGCTGTTGGTTTGGCTGACGGTTGTTGGTGTTGTTGTTGTTGGTTTGGATAGGTGCTTTTCCAGGATTTTGGTTGTGGTGTGGAGGAAAAGCATTTTGATAGATCTGTAAGCCTGCATTGGGAGAGGTTTGGGCACCAACAGTGATTTCCTTCCGATCAATGAGGTCCTGCACATAGTCTTTTAGTTTCATGCATCTGAGGGTAGTGTGACCTTTTACCCTATGAAATTTGCAGTACTCATTATCTTTGTACCATGCAGCTTTGGATTGGCTTGGGTCAATTTGCTGGGTAGGAGGAAATTTGATGAGGTTTTCTTTGACTAATTTCTCAAAAATGACATCCAATGGTTCACCAAGGGGTGTATAGTTTCTAGGTGTAGGTTGGAATCTAGGCTTTTGTCCTGCAGCTACATTGATGGCATTAGCTTGATTGCTAGACCCTTGGAAGTTGGGTCTTGGATTGTGGTTTTGATAGCTTTGGTTATTCTGTTGTTGGTAGTTGATAGCTTGTTGATTTTTTGGTTGATATGGTGGGTTGGACTGGTTGTGAGAAGGACCAACAATATTCACATGTCTGGTGTCAGTGACGCCATCTGTTGCAACGTGCTTGTTTTTGTTCCAATACCTAGACTTGTCATTGGAATGTGATTGATTTTGGTTGGCTTCCTTGTAAAGCTTGACCACACCATCTTTAATGAGTCCTTGCTCAAGGATCATTCCTTTCTCTTTGATATCTTTGTAGGTTTGCAAACAGTTCATGGTCATGTGGTGAGCCAAGCTAGGATGGGCATTATCAATAAACATTTTCACAACATGGCGTTCTAGCAAGGTGCAGGATATGCGGGTGGTAAGGGTTTGCCATCTTTGCAGGTATTCGGCAAGGCTTTCTCCACCTTTTTGCTTGGTGTGGACAAGATCAACTATTGATAGCTCTGTTTCAACAAGATGGGCATATTGGGCTACAAATGCCTCAGATAATTCAGCAAAGTTTTTAATTGTGCCATAGGGGATTCTATAAAACCATTCAAGAGCTGGTCCAGCTAAGCTTTTGGGAAAAAGGCGCAAGAGGAAGACATCATTGTATGCTACGTCCTGGCAGTGCATGTAAAATTCTTTGATATGTGTGACAGGGTCTCCTTTTCCTCTGAATTTGTCAAATTTGGGTACCTCAAAGTGTTTGGGAAATGGTGTCATGGTAATGGCTCTGTCAAATGGGTAAGGACACACATTCTCAAACTTGAATGTCTTCGGATCATTTCCTTCTTGGATGGCTTTTAGAGCTATCTTCATTTGCTCCCATTCTGAATTGATAGGTGATGGCTGGGGTGCCCCCAATGTAGGAGTGCCTTGAGGTAGGTATGTGCTAGATGGGGCCACTGAATATGGATGGCTATGAGGGATTTGCTGATAGGGATTGTACATTATTTGGGCAGTTGCATGATGGATGACAGGTTGCTGAGGGGGAGGTGGCGCATATTGCTGCATGTGCTGCGAGGCTTGCTGTTGATATGGGATTTGAGGTTGGGATTGAGGAACATAAGCTGGCTGTGGGATAAATGGATTGCTTTGTGGAGGTAAGGTATAAGATGGTTGAGAGGCTTGGGGAAAGGATCGGGGGGCTTGTGGGGTTTGACCAATATATGTGGGTTGTGCCCCCATTTGGGATGGTATCTGCAAATAATTGGTGGTTGGCTGGGGTGGTGGATTACCTCCTAGAAGTGGCATTGAAAAGTAGTTGGTAATTGGAGGTAATGGATTAGTTGGTGGTGGAGGTGGTGGGAATTGAAAGCTTGGGAATGAAACTGATGGGGTTTGATAGCTTTGTGGTTGAATTTGGAAGCTTGGTAGAGTGGTGGCAGGGGCTGGGGTCACTTGGGAGTTTGGTAGAAAATTGGTAGTAGCTTGTGGGATTTGATAGCTTTGTGGAGTGAGGGTAGTAGCTTGTAGATTTGTGGCTAATGGTATTGAGCTCCCAAGACCTAATGGAAATGATGGGATTGTGCTTTGGGCTGTGGTGAACAAGCTGGGGGTGATGAAAGGTTGATTACTTGGCCCCATGGGTGGCATCCCTGTTGTATATTGCTGAGGTTGGCCAAAGATGCTAGCGCTGATTTGTGAGATGGGTGGATTTGGAAGGCTGGGTTGGGGAGCAGCAGCAGCAATAGTGAAGGGGGTGAACGGTGAGCTGTTTTTGGTAAAGGGGGTTTGGAGCGAAGAGGTATGAACCAAGGATGGAGTGGTGGTGGATGGGTTGGCTTGCGGCATGGAGATTTCAACTTGGGTGGATGATGGTATGTTTGGGTCTGTTGGATCATATGGATTGGCTGGAGGCTCTTCTTTTGGCATATATTGAGGATAATTTGGATCATAAGAGCCTATGGGTGGTGGTAGCTGCCCAAACAATGGGTGAGATGGATATGATAATGGAGGGGGTCTTCCAAAGTCAAAGGTTCCTACATTTTCCCTTCGAAAATTAGCCATGATTGTCTCTTTGTTCTTGTCTATAATGGCATTTGCCAATACTGCATTTCCTGGTTGGTTCATGAAAGCTTCAATGTCAGTACATGATGGCATAGCTTTCTCTGGGCTGAAGGATGGCTGAGTGCTCAAGGGGGGTGAGGTTGTTCGATCCAAATGATAGGGCTCCATTGTTTCTTTCTTCTTGGCTAAGCGAGTGACGGGTGGCATGAAAAATGCTCCTAGGGATGAGATGCAATAATGCTGATGGATGCAAAAGGGGGAAGGCTTCTCTATGCAAATGATTTCCTAGGTTAAGGCAAAGCTATATGACAAAACCTAAGGAGGATTGGGTTGGAGATTCTAACTTCAAAGATATGTTGCCAAAGCACGAAAGGTCTGCTTTCCTATGTGCAAGCTTGGTGGTGATTGTGTCAACTTAAGGATAGACTGATGATCCTTTAGGAAGAACACGAGATTGACCACTTGTGGATCCCAACCTTTAGCTCAAGGTGATGAGGGATAACAAGTGACAAAGCTGGATTACCCTAGACAAAGCTCTGTCAAAGGGATAACCTTGGTGAGATTGATGGATTTGGAAGATTTTAGGAGTGGCAAACTTTTGGCAAAAGTGACAACAATTTTGAAGGCTTGGATGTGTGGTGTTGATTGCTGGCTAGATGGTTTGATTCTAAATGAGATGGATGAGCTAATAATGCTTAAGGGGATAACCTAAGATGGCTAGCTTTTCTACAAAGATGACTCTAAAGTGAAGCTAATCCAAGAAGATGGGGAGAAACAAGGGTGTCTAATCATAGAAATCATGCCTAGTTGGTAAGGCATAAGCAGGATTAACTCCTGGATGTTGGCTAAATTTGATGGTGTGCTCTAACCAGGCTTCTTGAAGTGCTTCGTCGGTAGCTTTGTTCTCTTCTTTGTGGAGTTTGGCAATTCGTGGGCTTGGTGTTATTTCTTTTCTCTTGGCTGAAAGTTCTTGGTATGCTAGAGATGGTTTGAGTTTAACTTTGTGGAACTTTTGTTTGGGTTTGGGTTGCTCTGACATCAATTTCTAAATCTGCTTGGCTTTGAGAGATCTTGGTTGTTTTGCTTCAACTCATTCAACTTCTGGAATAGGCAGTGACTATGCTAAGTATGCCCTAAGCTAGGATTGACCAAGTTTGGCAAACATTCATTCAACAAATAAAAGATCAAGCAATAGATAGAAACAACCAGATAGAAGTTTTTGATTCTCAGAAAGTGATACTTGCGCCAAGGAGTGTGTATGTTCTACAAATGTTTTGATCAGTCACCTCAAACACATTAACATCCTAGATGGTTGTCTACAAGGTTGACAGTTGGTTTAGCTAAGGAGTCCTCGATATACCCAAGGTACGTGAGGCCCAAATCCGTAGATGAGACCAAAAAGATGTCACACAGCCGAGAGGAGCGGTAACCCACTTCTCCTCTTTCACTTCTCAAGGGTATAAAGTTCCTTGAGGCTTAGCCCGAGTGACAAAATCTTGATCCCAAGAGAGGTGTCTTTCGATTCACCTCCCAATTCTTATACTCCGCCAGAACGCTGGAATTGAGGTCGTCCAAGGGGTGATGAAATCCCCAAGCAGGCCTCCTAAAAAGAAACAAGGTTTTGGATCTTAATCTTATGCACCCAAGATGGCCTCGAAAGACGACAAGGGGAGAGAAGACTTGGATGACCTTGGGCTAAAAAACACGCTTGTTCTTTCACCAACTGACTCTTATGTGTGCTAATCTAGACTTTGCAAGCACTCATGTTTAAGAGACAATGTTCAATTCCAACTTGAAGCGCCAACAAAAGTAAATCGATCGAAGAATGCAAACAATAAGAAGAGTTAGGGTCAACAAAAGCAAACTCGCGCGCCCAGAGGCCCTCCACGTCAAGTATCGATTAATTTTCTTTAAGGCATTCAAGATTGAGTGTGAGTTTGTTTTAAGCCCAAAACAAAAGTGTGTGAGATTCGATTTCAAGCGCGCGCCCGGAGGCTCTCCACGTCAGTTGTTGTTCAATTTTAGTGCCCAAACTTGAAGTGTGATCGATTTAATCTAGAGTTTTGATCATTTAAGAATTTTGATAAAGTTAAAGCAAACATTCAAAGACCAAGTGAGTGAGTTAGATTGTGGAACATTTAACACCTTTTTCAAGTAGACCCATCCCCATAAATGGCGCTGAGATTGCAACCAATGGTTAATATTTGATGGGTGATTAGAAAAGAGGTGAGTCCAAGGAACTACTCAAATTGATTTTTGCAAATTTGTATTTTGACTTAACAAGGTTTCTTAAATGTCCAAAAATCAAACTTTACCTAGATTGCATGTGGAAAAGAGATTTGTTTTGTTCAATTTTTAGAAGCTCCAAATGAAGTGTTTGATATTGCAATGGTTAATTGATCCTTAGAATTCAAGATTGGATTTGTTGTTTTAATCATGCATTCAAGGAAAATTTGATTTTAATCCATGGCATTCAAGAGTGATTTTAGCAACATGCATTCAAAGAAAAGTGGTTAAACATTCAAGTGTTTTCTTTTGAGCATTCAAGATTGAGATTTTGTGTGTTGTTTTAAGAACTTTGAAGTGCTTTGTTTTAACCTTAGATCATTCAAGATTGTTTTGGACTCAAAAGTGAAAATGACTCTTTGGACTTTGGTTTTCATTCAAAATTTTGTGTTCTAGTTTGCATGTTTTAAGCCCAAAAATGATATTCCTAGATTGTTTTGATGCATGAAAATCCTAAGAAACATTCAAGATTTTGCAATAAGACATTTGTTTGGAACAAATAACAAAGCTTTTAGGACAATTTTTGGCAACCATTTAGGACTCTTAGTTTTCATGAAATTTTTTAAAAGAACTTTAGTGTGCACTTAGTGTTGATTTTGAACCTTTTGAAATAGAAACTTGAAGTTCTTTTTAAATTCCCAAAAATGAAGTGTTCCTAATTTTGCATGAATGCATCTAAAACCTTGATGTTGCAAGGATGCAAATGATTAGATTGGTTTAGTTTCACTTGTTAAAAGATTTTTTCTTTTTTGCAAATTGTTAGTTTTTCAATGGATTTAAGTATGATTTGGGGGTTCATTTTAAGCACTAAAAAGAAGTGTGTATGATTTTGCTTCCTTAACAAAAAAAAAATGGCCAAGATCTCCCACAAGAAGAAGAAGAAGAAGTAGATGGAATAAGAAGAATATAGACAAGAAGAGGAAGAATAATCCCAAGTGCTTTCTCCACCTATAAGCTTGAAAAATCTGCAAACACTATGAGATTGACTATGAGTTCCTTTGTCTTCTTCATGCTCATGTAGACCTACAAAACGAATTTATACAATCCTACCAATCACAAAAACAAGAAAAATTAGCCAAAATCAGCAAATGACATACAAAACTTGACTAAAAAAGCTAATGAAGATGACCCATGCGGGGTCCCACCGGGCGTGCCAAAATGTATATGAGAAAATGTTAGTATGCTAATAGAAACCAAATTTAAATAAAGCTTCTACAAACTAAACAAAATTCATAAAATTCAAGATAGACTAAGATGAGCTCTTAATTGAGAATATGAGCCATTAATGGGCTCTCTCAATAAGAAGCTCTCTTGTTGAGTAGCTTTGTCTAAATAGATAGGATGTATGCTCAAGCTTTATGCTTCAAAAAGGGCTTCAATGGATGATTGTGGATTTTTGGTGTGGATAGATGGCTTTAGTATGGATTTGGCTCTCAAAATAGCATTATAACTTTACTTCATGGATTATGTTATTTTGCAAAGGGGAAGGATCCAATTTATAGGCAAGAGGCTTGAGGGATTGAGGGCTAAGATGCAAGGATGGGAAAAAGCTTATGGAAGGCTCAGATTGCATGAGAGGAGAGCACATGGATTGTGCTTCCTTATAGCCAATCAAGGAGTGACACATGTCACATGGTGAGAGGATGGAGGAAAGGGGAAGGATGAGTCAACAAAAGAGGCTCAAGAGATAAAATCTTCATAAAGACCCTCATAATGACTTGTAAGAGCAATAAAAGGGCTTGTAAGAGTCATTTATGACCTAGTGGACTTCATAAAGTTTTATGGTTGAGATATTTTGAGGGTGATGAGAGCAAATTCGACTTGGACTTGATTAGAAATGTTTTAAGCTTGTTTAGGCTTGTGCAAATGATTAGAGGATGGATTAGGATGGTTTAGGATTAGCTTAAGGATAGGCAAGTGGATGGCATTTAATGAGGGTGGGTGAAGGAAGAGATATTTGTTAACTTTGGCTTGGGTTAGTAAGTTTTAACCCATGTTTAGGGAATGTGACAAGGTTAGGAGGGGATTAGGATTAGGTTTAAAGACATCTTCTAGAAGAGTCTAGATTTTGGATGAGGATAAAGACTTTCTAGAATAGTCTAGAATTTCCTAGGATGAGGATGAAGACTTTCTAGAAGAGTCTAGAACTTCTTAGGGTGAGGATAAATTAGATTTTTATGAAATAAATAAAGTTTTATTTATTTCAAGGGTTTGGGTTGAGGAGATATTTATTAAAACTTTTTTAATAAACATGAGGATTAATATTTAATCTTAATTAAATATTTTGAGTTGGGGTTAGGGGTAGGAAATGATGAGATTAGCCTTTAATCGAAATTAAAGAAGGATTAGAAGATTTTGGAAGAGGTTATTGGTCATAAGGAAATTGGCCAATTTTTGGGCAAAAAATAATTTTTTTATTTATTTTAGGATTTTTGGTCAATTTATTAATTAAATAATTAATAAATAAGGAAATAATGTTTAAATAAGATTTAAACATTTTTGGGAGGGATTCCTTAATTAAATATTTTTAATTAAGATAAAGGGATTTAATGGCATAAAAATTAATTAATTAATTAAATAATTAATTAATTAATAAATGATGATGTCATCAGGATTTTTTCAGAAAATAAAAATACTTTATTTTCTAAAGGTTTTTAGGTGTCTACATTTTGCCCCTCTTTGATGTGATGCCGCAAGTGGCATGGCATCAAAGATAAGAAAATAAGATGCCCAAGGCTAGAGCAGAAGAGGAGAGAATGGACTGTGAGATGCCCCCTCAAGAAGGCAGCGGGGAGAGAAAGCGAGGCTCGATGGCTTCTTGAAATGTACAAGAATCCGAGATGAGCATGGAGACTCAGATTGGCAAAGAGAAGGGGCTGAATTAGCTCAAACTCTCACTATGGGAGAATGATAAAGGAGAATCAGATGCACAAGAGGAAGCAAGCTTAAGACCCTAGGGAAGGTGGAGGATGAAGGAGCAGAGCGCTATAAAAAGGAATCCAGGATAGGGAGATGGATGAGGGGATTATAAAGCTGATGCAACAGGATTTCAAAGAGTTAGATTGGCGGAAGATGGGTTTCGGAGATCCCTAGGACTAGGATTGTGGATCTCGAAAGATGAGGCTTGGTGGGTTGATTTGGATTGGTGGATCCCTAAGACTAGGATTGTGGATCCCTAAAGCTAAGAGTGATGAGTGATTCAAAGAGATACTGATGCATCAGCTGGGGTAGGAGAGACAGATGCTGGATATGGGTGGGGGATAATGGAGATGAAGGAAAACCATTGAAGCTTTTTGAGCGGGGGATACTTCAAAGAGAAGTACCACCATGTAGTTGAGCACTAGATTTGCTATAGGACTATTGGTTAATTGCCAAGGTTACCAAGAACATCAAGGCCTTTTCACCAACCGTCCAAAGGACTAACAAACTAACTCAAAACAAACACACAAGGATTGCCCCAGCATCACACATGAATCCTAGAGGAAGCAGCGTGGAAACGACACTGGAGAACCCACAAGCAGAAAAGAAAAAAAAACGAAAGACCTGATCAAGACCTTACACTCTAATTGCCCCATTCGCAGCATACCATGATATGGAAGATCGTGGCAACCTTGAGGAGGGAACAAGGAGATTGCTTGGAAAAGATACTTCAAGACCCAAAAGGGAAGATCCCAAATCAAAAGAAAGTGAAAATCCAAAAGAGAGTCGTTTGCCAACGAGATGGGTAGGACAAGGCACTAATGGACCAAGATCAGACATGAGGAAAGCTATATCCTGCAAGGACCTATTGGAGAGCACCGAAGCTGGTGGATTTGGATGAGTGATGCATCTGGCAAGCTGAACTAAGAAAGATAACACTTTGATGATGGGAAATCTAGCTAAAGGATGCATTGGAATAGCTAACCAAGATGTGTGATGGGTGCAAGATGCTGATCAAGGACAAACTGACATGAACGCTGGATAGATACAATGGTACTAAGTTAAAGAGGATGTACAAGCTGATGGACCAAGATATGTTACAAATGTACAAGTTTGTTCATGTTTTGGTTTTTGTGAGATGGAAATGTTTGTGAAGGATGGGATGTCTATAATAGGTGATAGGTGGATAGGTAGATGGTTTGCGAAAAGCTTAAGGAAAATGGAATTTTGTGTGTGCACGTGATAGTATACAAGCTAGGATACAGGATTATTTATAGGCTAGAATATGGTACAAACCTTGGACAAGATTTGGATAGACAAGGTATGGTACAAGATTTACAAGGTATAATACAAGCTTTGGTACAAGATTTACAAGCTGTACAGGAGGTATTTACAAGCTTCATCAGATTTTGGATATTTGGTTGGAACACCAAGGGAACAAGCAAGTGTGTCTTATGGGATGGTGGGTAAATGGATGAGGGATAGGATAGTGATAGATAATGGATTAGTCTTTAGTACACAAGGCGCCTGAATTACCAGGTTTTCACCAAGGTACCTATCCAAGGTGCTTGAATTGCCAAGTTTTCACCATTGGACGCTTATTTCTCTTTACTATTTTTTTTTTTTTGTATTTTTCAAAAGCTAGGTATACCAAGGATCTTCAAGCATAGAACTTCTTGAGATGAATGATGTTAGTAGGATCATTCAAGAGTTCTCCTTCTGGTGTAGATAGCTGATAAGCTCCAGAGCCAAAGGAAGCAGTGACAACATAAGGACCAAGCCATGTAGGTTCAAACTTGCCTTTCTTTTCTCGATCTACTTGGACTTTCATGTTTTCTTTAAGGACCATGTCACCTGGCTGAAAGTGTCGTGGAAGCACCTTCTTGTTGAAATTCCTTTTGAGACGAGTTTGATAGACTGTGAGATGATTATAGGCTTGTTGTCGCTTCTCGTCTAAGAGATCTAGCTGGGTGAGCCGAGCTACTCTATATTCTTCATCTGATATTTGCCCTTGCAAAGATATGCGCAAGGAGGGAAGTTCAACCTCTATAGGTAGTACCGCTTCGGCACCATAGACTAGGGAGTATGGAGTTGTGCCTGTGGATGTACGGAAGGAAGTTCGATAGGCCCATAGGGCTGGATTTATTTGTAGGTGCCAATCACGGCCGGAATCATTGACAGCTTTCTTTAGAATTTTGAGGAGGGTTTTGTTAGTTGCCTCTGCCTGGCCGTTACCTTGTGGGAAATATGGGCTAGAAAAGCGGTGATGGATGCGAAGGGAAGTGCATAATTCTTCCATGTTGAGATTTTCAAAGTTACCTCCGTGGTCGGTGAAGATGGTGGATGGGATGCCGAAGCGGCAAACAATGTGGTACAAGATGAACTTGGAGACCTGAACTCCTGTAGCTGAGACTAGGGGGACTGCTTCCACCCATTTAGTGAAATAGTCTGTAGCTGTTATTATCCATTTATGTCCATCAGATGAGAGGGGTGTGATAATTCCAACTAGATCAAGGCCCCAACAAGCGAAAGGCCAAGGTGGTGCAATAGGCTGTAGATCCTGTGCTGGAGCATGCACAAGATTTGCATGCTGCTGACATGGGAGACACTTTCTAACAAAGTCACAGGAGCCTTCTTCAATGGTAGGCCAATAGTAGCCTGCTCTAAGGATTTGTCGTGCTAGGACAATACCACTCGTGTGGGCACCGCAAAGTCCAGAGTGTACTTCCTTTAACACCATCGCGGCCTCATTTTGGTCTAAACATCGAGAGAGAGTATCGTGATAACCCCGACGATATAGGGTATTGGCTATGATAACATAGCGGGATGATTTTCGGATGAGGTTCTGGCGTTGGGTACGTGTGAGGTGAGGGGATATGATACCATCATTAAGGTAAGCGTGAATCTCATGGTACCAAGGGGATTGGGGACCAACCAAGATACAAACATGGTTTGAATCCTCATTCGCATAGGCGGGTGTGAGGAGTTGCTCCACTAAAAACTCATACTGTGTAGCTGCTTGGGGAATTTCCAAGAGTGAGCCTATAGTAGCCATAGCATCTGCTGCTTTGTTCTGTATTCGAGGCACTTGTGTAAACTGAAGCTTTGTAAAATGTTGGGTTAGCTGATCAACTAGCTCTTTGTAGGGTAATAGCTTTTCATCTTTGGTTTGATATTCATTTAGGGCTTGCTTGATGATGAGCTGAGAATCGCCAAAGATTTGTAGCTCAACAATGTTCCATTCTACAGCTATCTTTAATCCTGCTATGAGGGCCTCATATTCAGCTATATTGTTGGTGCTAGGGAATTGTAGATTGAAGGCTTTTGGAATGTAATCTCCTTGAGGTGTGACCAACAATATTCCTGCCCCTGATCCATGAGATGTGTGTGAGCCATCAAAATAAAGTTTCCATGGGGGTTGTTCTTCAATTAGACAGATATGCTCATCTGGAAATTCAATGATCAACGGATAAACATCTATTAGAGGTGCATCAGCTAGGTGATCTGCTATAGCTTGCCCTTTGATTGCCTTTCTATCCACATACTGGATGTCAAATTCACTAAGGAGCATAACCCATTTGGCCAAACGGCCTGTAAGTGCTGTTCTAGAGAGCATATACTTGAGAGGGTCAATCTTGGAGACTAGTTGGATGGTATGACTTAGCATGTAATGGCGAAGTTTTTGAGTTGAGAAAACAACTGCCAAACAAGCTTTTTCCATAGGAGTGTAATTGAGTTCATAACCAACGAGGGTTCTACTGATGTAGTAGATGGCTCTTTCTCTGTTGTAGTCATCAAGCTGTGCTAGAAGTGCCCCTAGAGCAGTAGGTGTTGCTGATATGTACAAAATCAGGGGACGACCAAGAACTGGTGGAACCAAGATAGGGGGATTGATGAGATATTGCTTGAGATGGTCGAAGCTACGTTGACATAAAGGATCCCACTTGAAGTTCTCATCCTTCTTCAGTAAATGTGAAAATGGTGTACACTTATCTGCAAGTTGGGAGATGAAGCGCCGAACAGATTGGAGCTTTCCTTGAAGAGAGCGAAGCTGTCGCAGTGTCTGGGGAGGAGGCATGTCTAAGATAGCCTTGACCTTCTTGGGGTCAATCTCTATACCTCGTTTAGAAACTATGAAACCTAGAAGCTTGCCAGATGTGACCCCAAAGACACATTTCTTGGGATTCAGCATGAGATGATATTTGGCTAACCTATCAAAGACTTTCTCCAGGTCAGCAAGATGATCCATGAAGGTATGAGACTTGACCAAGATATCATCCACATAATCCTCCAAAATGCTATGGATGAGATCATGAAAAATGGCTGTCATAGCTCTTTGATAGGTAGCCCCAGCATTCTTTAGGCCAAAAGGCATCATGTTGTAGCAAAAGGTTCCCCAAGGGGTAGTGAATGCTGTCTTATGCTGATCCTCTTCTGCAATCTTGATTTGATTATACCCAGAAAATCCATCCATGAGGGACAAAATTTCATGTCCAGCTGTAAGATCTACAATCATATCTATGTTGGGCAAGGGAAAATCATCTTTTGCACAAGCTTTGTTAAGATCTCTAAAATTAGTGTAGATTCTGATGTCACCGGAAGGTTTAGTGACAGGGACCATGTTGGAGATCCACTCTGAGTAGTCGATAGTTCGAATAACCTTAGCAGCTAGCATTCTTTCTAATTCAGCTTTGACCAATAATGCCACCTTGGGGTGCATTTTTCTAAGCTTTTGTCTGACGGGCTTGATCTTTGGATCAACTGCAAGATGATGAACTACAAGCTTTGGATCAAGTCCTGGCATGTCCTGATATGACCATGCAAATCGGCCAATATTCTCTCTTAAGACCTCAAAGAGGAGGTCAGCTTGGTCTTGTGATAGGGACGCAGCAATGTGAACAAGTCTGGGGATCTCTGAAGAACCAATGTTGACTTCTCGAGTATCCTCAATTAGAATAGAAGACACCTCTGGTCGATTATCTTGAGGAGGCAATGCTAAATCCTCATGTTCTTCTTGTGGCTCTGGATTTTCTTGCTGAGGGGTTCTCTTCGTTGCCTTAGCTAGTCTTAGATTCACCTTAGTTCCAGTTTTGGGTGTATCGGAACTAGGTTGGGGATTCTCTCCAAAATACCCCTTGGGATCTAGCTTGTAGATATAGGCAAAATCTGGCTTTGTTTTCTTGTGAGGAGTTTCAGCTCCCATGAATCTTAGAAGTGCCTCCTCTGATGTGAACTCATCGATGTGTATGACACTTGGTTGGTCCCAATCTATGAGTTGTGGATGGGCGAGTGGTAGGTCAATGAGGTGGATGGATAGTTCTTGGAGAACAGAGTCTCCGAGGGAGATTTGGTCTAGGATATCGTCGTAGGCTCTCTTTTCAACTTCCTCAGGAATGTCTTCGATTTCGACAAGGTTGCGGTGAATGTTTGAAAAAGCATGACCGTTCTCATTGGTGCCCCCAGTTGTGGATATGCCAAAGCCAAGACCTGACTTCGATTCCCACTTATGTGCGTCGATGGGGCACTACATGCCTCTTTCTTCTGGTCCTAGACCACCACCTTGATAGTTCCATTTGTCAGTGATGAGCTTATGTTCTTGGGGATACTTTTGGCTGAAGTGATCAAGGCGTGCTTGATTTCTTTGAGGTGCATCCTTATGTAACCATTTGTTGATATCTGGAGTGAGCTCCTCATGAAGAGGGATTTTTGAGGATACAAAGGTTGTTGGGCCAAACTGTTTGTATCGAGGAGGTGGAACCTCCTTAGCTTTGTGATATGTCAGTCGTCCATGGGCATGTGGATCAAGTGGGAGTGCCCCGACAACAAATGCATCTGACAGACTATACTCTCCACAACCTTTGTTATTGATCTTCACAGTAGACAGGGTAGAGGCGAGGATGGTTTCTGGGTCATTATAAGTGTGGGATGAGCTGGCGATGGATGTGCCAATATCAATTCCAGGGCAATGGTTTGTATATGAAGCTTCAATCGCATTGCAGTAAGCAAAGGGTTCTGGATCGGCATGGATGGTTACCTCAGTGCCTTGATGCGAAAATTTGATGCACTGATGGTAAGTGGATGGAACAGCTTTCATGGCATGAATCCATGGGCGACCAAGGAGGATGTTAAATGGTAGGTTTAGATCAATAACATGGCAGAGTGTCTCTTGGATGACTGGCCCAACCTTGATTGGCAGCAAAATAGTTCCTTCTGTGGTTCTTTCCAAGTTGTCATAAGCTTTGATGGTGATAACCTCACTGATGATATCTGCCTCAGTATACCCAGCTTGTTTTATGAATTTTAGGGTGCAAATATTCAAGGCTGATCCATTATCTATCATTACTCTTTTTACAGCAAAGTTGGATACCATGATGGCTATGCGAAGCGGAAGGGTGTGATCTGGCTCAACCACGGGTATGTCGGTGGGTTTGAACGATAGGGCACATGAGGATGAGAGGTGTCCAACAAGATTACAAAAATCAGTAGCATTGATATCAAAAGGGACACGAGATTCTATGAGAGCACTATCAAGGATGTTCTTGTACACAGGACTAGTGCGAAGAAGGTCTAAAATGGAGATTTGGGCTGGCATGTTCCCAAGGTGTTCCAAGATATTGTACTGGCTTTTTGATGGAGCTGATGGTGTTGGTGTAATAGGTGGGCCTGCGATGTTAAATCGCGCTCTTCGAGTGGTGACTGCACACTCATTGTTTGGTCCTTGGATATTGATAACATTGACGGAAGGCTCTTTCTCGGATATACAACCTATAAGGCTACCATAGTCTATATAGGATGAAGTGTGGTCATTGTTCTTCCCATGCTGTTGGTTTGGCTGACGGTTGTTGGTGTTGTTGTTGTTGGTTTGGATAGGTGCTTTTCCAGGATTTTGGTTGTGGTGTGGAGGAAAAGCATTTTGATAGATCTGTAAGCCTGCATTGGGAGAGGTTTGGGCACCAACAGTGATTTCCTTCCGATCAATGAGGTCCTGCACATAGTCTTTTAGTTTCATGCATCTGAGGGTAGTGTGACCTTTTACCCTATGAAATTTGCAGTACTCATTATCTTTGTACCATGCAGCTTTGGATTGGCTTGGGTCAATTTGCTGGGTAGGAGGAAATTTGATGAGGTTTTCTTTGACTAATTTCTCAAAAATGACATCCAATGGTTCACCAAGGGGTGTATAGTTTCTAGGTGTAGGTTGGAATCTAGGCTTTTGTCCTGCAGCTACATTGATGGCATTAGCTTGATTGCTAGACCCTTGGAAGTTGGGTCTTGGATTGTGGTTTTGATAGCTTTGGTTATTCTGTTGTTGGTAGTTGATAGCTTGTTGATTTTTTGGTTGATATGGTGGGTTGGACTGGTTGTGAGAAGGACCAACAATATTCACATGTCTGGTGTCAGTGACGCCATCTGTTGCAACGTGCTTGTTTTTGTTCCAATACCTAGACTTGTCATTGGAATGTGATTGATTTTGGTTGGCTTCCTTGTAAAGCTTGACCACACCATCTTTAATGAGTCCTTGCTCAAGGATCATTCCTTTCTCTTTGATATCTTTGTAGGTTTGCAAACAGTTCATGGTCATGTGGTGAGCCAAGCTAGGATGGGCATTATCAATAAACATTTTCACAACATGGCGTTCTGGCAAGGTGCAGGATATGCGGGTGGTAAGGGTTTGCCATCTTTGCAGGTATTCGGCAAGGCTTTCTCCACCTTTTTGCTTGGTGTGGACAAGATCAACTATTGATAGCTCTGTTTCAACAAGATGGGCATATTGGGCTACAAATGCCTCAGATAATTCAGCAAAGTTTTTAATTGTGCCATAGGGGATTCTATAAAACCATTCAAGAGCTGGTCCAGCTAAGCTTTTGGGAAAAAGGCGCAAGAGGAAGACATCATTGTATGCTACGTCCTGGCAGTGCATGTAAAATTCTTTGATATGTGTGACAGGGTCTCCTTTTCCTCTGAATTTGTCAAATTTGGGTACCTCAAAGTGTTTGGGAAATGGTGTCATGGTAATGGCTCTGTCAAATGGGTAAGGACACACATTCTCAAACTTGAATGTCTTCGGATCATTTCCTTCTTGGATGGCTTTTAGAGCTATCTTCATTTGCTCCCATTCTGAATTGATAGGTGATGGCTGGGGTGCCCCCAATGTAGGAGTGCCTTGAGGTAGGTATGTGCTAGATGGGGCCACTGAATATGGATGGCTATGAGGGATTTGCTGATAGGGATTGTACATTATTTGGGCAGTTGCATGATGGATGACAGGTTGCTGAGGGGGAGGTGGCGCATATTGCTGCATGTGCTGCGAGGCTTGCTGTTGATATGGGATTTGAGGTTGGGATTGAGGAACATAAGCTGGCTGTGGGATAAATGGATTGCTTTGTGGAGGTAAGGTATAAGATGGTTGAGAGGCTTGGGGAAAGGATCGGGGGGCTTGTGGGGTTTGACCAATATATGTGGGTTGTGCCCCCATTTGGGATGGTATCTGCAAATAATTGGTGGTTGGCTGGGGTGGTGGATTACCTCCTAGAAGTGGCATTGAAAAGTAGTTGGTAATTGGAGGTAATGGATTAGTTGGTGGTGGAGGTGGTGGGAATTGAAAGCTTGGGAATGAAACTGATGGGGTTTGATAGCTTTGTGGTTGAATTTGGAAGCTTGGTAGAGTGGTGGCAGGGGCTGGGGTCACTTGGGAGTTTGGTAGAAAATTGGTAGTAGCTTGTGGGATTTGATAGCTTTGTGGAGTGAGGGTAGTAGCTTGTAGATTTGTGGCTAATGGTATTGAGCTCCCAAGACCTAATGGAAATGATGGGATTGTGCTTTGGGCTGTGGTGAACAAGCTGGGGGTGATGAAAGGTTGATTACTTGGCCCCATGGGTGGCATCCCTGTTGTATATTGCTGAGGTTGGCCAAAGATGCTAGCGCTGATTTGTGAGATGGGTGGATTTGGAAGGCTGGGTTGGGGAGCAGCAGCAGCAATAGTGAAGGGGGTGAACGGTGAGCTGTTTTTGGTAAAGGGGGTTTGGAGCGAAGAGGTATGAACCAAGGATGGAGTGGTGGTGGATGGGTTGGCTTGCGGCATGGAGATTTCAACTTGGGTGGATGATGGTATGTTTGGGTCTGTTGGATCATATGGATTGGCTGGAGGCTCTTCTTTTGGCATATATTGAGGATAATTTGGATCATAAGAGCCTATGGGTGGTGGTAGCTGCCCAAACAATGGGTGAGATGGATATGATAATGGAGGGGGTCTTCCAAAGTCAAAGGTTCCTACATTTTCCCTTCGAAAATTAGCCATGATTGTCTCTTTGTTCTTGTCTATAATGGCATTTGCCAATACTGCATTTCCTGGTTGGTTCATGAAAGCTTCAATGTCAGTACATGATGGCATAGCTTTCTCTGGGCTGAAGGATGGCTGAGTGCTCAAGGGGGGTGAGGTTGTTCGATCCAAATGATAGGGCTCCATTGTTTCTTTCTTCTTGGCTAAGCGAGTGACGGGTGGCATGAAAAATGCTCCTAGGGATGAGATGCAATAATGCTGATGGATGCAAAAGGGGGAAGGCTTCTCTATGCAAATGATTTCCTAGGTTAAGGCAAAGCTATATGAAAAAACCTAAGGAGGATTGGGTTGGAGATTCTAACTTCAAAGATATGTTGCCAAAGCACGAAAGGTCTGCTTTCCTATGTGCAAGCTTGGTGGTGATTGTGTCAACTTAAGGATAGACTGATGATCCTTTAGGAAGAACACGAGATTGACCACTTGTGGATCCCAACCTTTAGCTCAAGGTGATGAGGGATAACAAGTGACAAAGCTGGATTACCCTAGACAAAGCTCTGTCAAAGGGATAACCTTGGTGAGATTGATGGATTTGGAAGATTTTAGGAGTGGCAAACTTTTGGCAAAAGTGACAACAATTTTGAAGGCTTGGATGTGTGGTGTTGATTGCTGGCTAGATGGTTTGATTCTAAATGAGATGGATGAGCTAATAATGCTTAAGGGGATAACCTAAGATGGCTAGCTTTTCTACAAAGATGACTCTAAAGTGAAGCTAATCCAAGAAGATGGGGAGAAACAAGGGTGTCTAATCATAGAAATCATGCCTAGTTGGTAAGGCATAAGCAGGATTAACTCCTGGATGTTGGCTAAATTTGATGGTGTGCTCTAACCAGGCTTCTTGAAGTGCTTCGTCGGTAGCTTTGTTCTCTTCTTTGTGGAGTTTGGCAATTCGTGGGCTTGGTGTTATTTCTTTTCTCTTGGCTGAAAGTTCTTGGTATGCTAGAGATGGTTTGAGTTTAACTTTGTGGAACTTTTGTTTGGGTTTGGGTTGCTCTGACATCAATTTCTAAATCTGCTTGGCTTTGAGAGATCTTGGTTGTTTTGCTTCAACTCATTCAACTTCTGGAATAGGCAGTGACTATGCTAAGTATGCCCTAAGCTAGGATTGACCAAGTTTGGCAAACATTCATTCAACAAATAAAAGATCAAGCAATAGATAGAAACAACCAGATAGAAGTTTTTGATTCTCAGAAAGTGATACTTGCGCCAAGGAGTGTGTATGTTCTACAAATGTTTTGATCAGTCACCTCAAACACATTAACATCCTAGATGGTTGTCTACAAGGTTGACAGTTGGTTTAGCTAAGGAGTCCTCGATATACCCAAGGTACGTGAGGCCCAAATCCGTAGATGAGACCAAAAAGATGTCACACAGCCGAGAGGAGCGGTAACCCACTTCTCCTCTTTCACTTCTCAAGGGTATAAAGTTCCTTGAGGCTTAGCCCGAGTGACAAAATCTTGATCCCAAGAGAGGTGTCTTTCGATTCACCTCCCAATTCTTATACTCCGCCAGAACGCTGGAGTTGAGGTCGTCCAAGGGGTGATGAAATCCCCAAGCAGGCCTCCTAAAAAGAAACAAGGTTTTGGATCTTAATCTTATGCACCCAAGATGGCCTCGAAAGACGACAAGGGGAGAGAAGACTTGGATGACCTTGGGCTAAAAAACACGCTTGTTCTTTCACCAACTGACTCTTATGTGTGCTAATCTAGACTTTGCAAGCACTCATGTTTAAGAGACAATGTTCAATTCCAACTTGAAGCGCCAACAAAAGTAAATCGATCGAAGAATGCAAACAATAAGAAGAGTTAGGGTCAACAAAAGCAAACTCGCGCGCCCAGAGGCCCTCCACGTCAAGTATCGATTAATTTTCTTTAAGGCATTCAAGATTGAGTGTGAGTTTGTTTTAAGCCCAAAACAAAAGTGTGTGAGATTCGATTTCAAGCGCGCGCCCGGAGGCTCTCCACGTCAGTTGTTGTTCAATTTTAGTGCCCAAACTTGAAGTGTGATCGATTTAATCTAGAGTTTTGATCATTTAAGAATTTTGATAAAGTTAAAGCAAACATTCAAAGACCAAGTGAGTGAGTTAGATTGTGGAACATTTAACACCTTTTTCAAGTAGACCCATCCCCATAAATGGCGCTGAGATTGCAACCAATGGTTAATATTTGATGGGTGATTAGAAAAGAGGTGAGTCCAAGGAACTACTCAAATTGATTTTTGCAAATTTGTATTTTGACTTAACAAGGTTTCTTAAATGTCCAAAAATCAAACTTTACCTAGATTGCATGTGGAAAAGAGATTTGTTTTGTTCAATTTTTAGAAGCTCCAAATGAAGTGTTTGATATTGCAATGGTTAATTGATCCTTAGAATTCAAGATTGGATTTGTTGTTTTAATCATGCATTCAAGGAAAATTTGATTTTAATCCATGGCATTCAAGAGTGATTTTAGCAACATGCATTCAAAGAAAAGTGGTTAAACATTCAAGTGTTTTCTTTTGAGCATTCAAGATTGAGATTTTGTGTGTTGTTTTAAGAACTTTGAAGTGCTTTGTTTTAACCTTAGATCATTCAAGATTGTTTTGGACTCAAAAGTGAAAATGACTCTTTGGACTTTGGTTTTCATTCAAAATTTTGTGTTCTAGTTTGCATGTTTTAAGCCCAAAAATGATATTCCTAGATTGTTTTGATGCATGAAAATCCTAAGAAACATTCAAGATTTTGCAATAAGACATTTGTTTGGAACAAATAACAAAGCTTTTAGGACAATTTTTGGCAACCATTTAGGACTCTTAGTTTTCATGAAATTTTTTAAAAGAACTTTAGTGTGCACTTAGTGTTGATTTTGAACCTTTTGAAATAGAAACTTGAAGTTCTTTTTAAATTCCCAAAAATGAAGTGTTCCTAATTTTGCATGAATGCATCTAAAACCTTGATGTTGCAAGGATGCAAATGATTAGATTGGTTTAGTTTCACTTGTTAAAAGATTTTTTCTTTTTTGCAAATTGTTAGTTTTTCAATGGATTTAAGTATGATTTGGGGGTTCATTTTAAGCACTAAAAAGAAGTGTGTATGATTTTGCTTCCTTAACAAAAAAAAAATGGCCAAGATCTCCCACAAGAAGAAGAAGAAGAAGTAGATGGAATAAGAAGAATATAGACAAGAAGAGGAAGAATAATCCCAAGTGCTTTCTCCACCTATAAGCTTGAAAAATCTGCAAACACTATGAGATTGACTATGAGTTCCTTTGTCTTCTTCATGCTCATGTAGACCTACAAAACGAATTTATACAATCCTACCAATCACAAAAACAAGAAAAATTAGCCAAAATCAGCAAATGACATACAAAACTTGACTAAAAAAGCTAATGAAGATGACCCATGCGGGGTCCCACCGGGCGTGCCAAAATGTATATGAGAAAATGTTAGTATGCTAATAGAAACCAAATTTAAATAAAGCTTCTACAAACTAAACAAAATTCATAAAATTCAAGATAGACTAAGATGAGCTCTTAATTGAGAATATGAGCCATTAATGGGCTCTCTCAATAAGAAGCTCTCTTGTTGAGTAGCTTTGTCTAAATAGATAGGATGTATGCTCAAGCTTTATGCTTCAAAAAGGGCTTCAATGGATGATTGTGGATTTTTGGTGTGGATAGATGGCTTTAGTATGGATTTGGCTCTCAAAATAGCATTATAACTTTACTTCATGGATTATGTTATTTTGCAAAGGGGAAGGATCCAATTTATAGGCAAGAGGCTTGAGGGATTGAGGGCTAAGATGCAAGGATGGGAAAAAGCTTATGGAAGGCTCAGATTGCATGAGAGGAGAGCACATGGATTGTGCTTCCTTATAGCCAATCAAGGAGTGACACATGTCACATGGTGAGAGGATGGAGGAAAGGGGAAGGATGAGTCAACAAAAGAGGCTCAAGAGATAAAATCTTCATAAAGACCCTCATAATGACTTGTAAGAGCAATAAAAGGGCTTGTAAGAGTCATTTATGACCTAGTGGACTTCATAAAGTTTTATGGTTGAGATATTTTGAGGGTGATGAGAGCAAATTCGACTTGGACTTGATTAGAAATGTTTTAAGCTTGTTTAGGCTTGTGCAAATGATTAGAGGATGGATTAGGATGGTTTAGGATTAGCTTAAGGATAGGCAAGTGGATGGCATTTAATGAGGGTGGGTGAAGGAAGAGATATTTGTTAACTTTGGCTTGGGTTAGTAAGTTTTAACCCATGTTTAGGGAATGTGACAAGGTTAGGAGGGGATTAGGATTAGGTTTAAAGACATCTTCTAGAAGAGTCTAGATTTTGGATGAGGATAAAGACTTTCTAGAATAGTCTAGAATTTCCTAGGATGAGGATGAAGACTTTCTAGAAGAGTCTAGAACTTCTTAGGGTGAGGATAAATTAGATTTTTATGAAATAAATAAAGTTTTATTTATTTCAAGGGTTTGGGTTGAGGAGATATTTATTAAAACTTTTTTAATAAACATGAGGATTAATATTTAATCTTAATTAAATATTTTGAGTTGGGGTTAGGGGTAGGAAATGATGAGATTAGCCTTTAATCGAAATTAAAGAAGGATTAGAAGATTTTGGAAGAGGTTATTGGTCATAAGGAAATTGGCCAATTTTTGGGCAAAAAATAATTTTTTTATTTATTTTAGGATTTTTGGTCAATTTATTAATTAAATAATTAATAAATAAGGAAATAATGTTTAAATAAGATTTAAACATTTTTGGGAGGGATTCCTTAATTAAATATTTTTAATTAAGATAAAGGGATTTAATGGCATAAAAATTAATTAATTAATTAAATAATTAATTAATTAATAAATGATGATGTCATCAGGATTTTTTCAGAAAATAAAAATACTTTATTTTCTAAAGGTTTTTAGGTGTCTACATTTTGCCCCTCTTTGATGTGATGCCGCAAGTGGCATGGCATCAAAGATAAGAAAATAAGATGCCCAAGGCTAGAGCAGAAGAGGAGAGAATGGACTGTGAGATGCCCCCTCAAGAAGGCAGCGGGGAGAGAAAGCGAGGCTCGATGGCTTCTTGAAATGTACAAGAATCCGAGATGAGCATGGAGACTCAGATTGGCAAAGAGAAGGGGCTGAATTAGCTCAAACTCTCACTATGGGAGAATGATAAAGGAGAATCAGATGCACAAGAGGAAGCAAGCTTAAGACCCTAGGGAAGGTGGAGGATGAAGGAGCAGAGCGCTATAAAAAGGAATCCAGGATAGGGAGATGGATGAGGGGATTATAAAGCTGATGCAACAGGATTTCAAAGAGTTAGATTGGCGGAAGATGGGTTTCGGAGATCCCTAGGACTAGGATTGTGGATCTCGAAAGATGAGGCTTGGTGGGTTGATTTGGATTGGTGGATCCCTAAGACTAGGATTGTGGATCCCTAAAGCTAAGAGTGATGAGTGATTCAAAGAGATACTGATGCATCAGCTGGGGTAGGAGAGACAGATGCTGGATATGGGTGGGGGATAATGGAGATGAAGGAAAACCATTGAAGCTTTTTGAGCGGGGGATACTTCAAAGAGAAGTACCACCATGTAGTTGAGCACTAGATTTGCTATAGGACTATTGGTTAATTGCCAAGGTTACCAAGAACATCAAGGCCTTTTCACCAACCGTCCAAAGGACTAACAAACTAACTCAAAACAAACACACAAGGATTGCCCCAGCATCACACATGAATCCTAGAGGAAGCAGCGTGGAAACGACACTGGAGAACCCACAAGCAGAAAAGAAAAAAAAACGAAAGACCTGATCAAGACCTTACACTCTAATTGCCCCATTCGCAGCATACCATGATATGGAAGATCGTGGCAACCTTGAGGAGGGAACAAGGAGATTGCTTGGAAAAGATACTTCAAGACCCAAAAGGGAAGATCCCAAATCAAAAGAAAGTGAAAATCCAAAAGAGAGTCGTTTGCCAACGAGATGGGTAGGACAAGGCACTAATGGACCAAGATCAGACATGAGGAAAGCTATATCCTGCAAGGACCTATTGGAGAGCACCGAAGCTGGTGGATTTGGATGAGTGATGCATCTGGCAAGCTGAACTAAGAAAGATAACACTTTGATGATGGGAAATCTAGCTAAAGGATGCATTGGAATAGCTAACCAAGATGTGTGATGGGTGCAAGATGCTGATCAAGGACAAACTGACATGAACGCTGGATAGATACAATGGTACTAAGTTAAAGAGGATGTACAAGCTGATGGACCAAGATATGTTACAAATGTACAAGTTTGTTCATGTTTTGGTTTTTGTGAGATGGAAATGTTTGTGAAGGATGGGATGTCTATAATAGGTGATAGGTGGATAGGTAGATGGTTTGCGAAAAGCTTAAGGAAAATGGAATTTTGTGTGTGCACGTGATAGTATACAAGCTAGGATACAGGATTATTTATAGGCTAGAATATGGTACAAACCTTGGACAAGATTTGGATAGACAAGGTATGGTACAAGATTTACAAGGTATAATACAAGCTTTGGTACAAGATTTACAAGCTGTACAGGAGGTATTTACAAGCTTCATCAGATTTTGGATATTTGGTTGGAACACCAAGGGAACAAGCAAGTGTGTCTTATGGGATGGTGGGTAAATGGATGAGGGATAGGATAGTGATAGATAATGGATTAGTCTTTAGTACACAAGGCGCCTGAATTACCAGGTTTTCACCAAGGTACCTATCCAAGGTGCTTGAATTGCCAAGTTTTCACCATTGGACGCTTATTTCTCTTTACTATTTTTTTTTTTTTGTATTTTTCAAAAGCTAGGTATACCAAGGATCTTCAAGCATAGAACTTCTTGAGATGAATGATGTTAGTAGGATCATTCAAGAGTTCTCCTTCTGGTGTAGATAGCTGATAAGCTCCAGAGCCAAAGGAAGCAGTGACAACATAAGGACCAAGCCATGTAGGTTCAAACTTGCCTTTCTTTTCTCGATCTACTTGGACTTTCATGTTTTCTTTAAGGACCATGTCACCTGGCTGAAAGTGTCGTGGAAGCACCTTCTTGTTGAAATTCCTTTTGAGACGAGTTTGATAGACTGTGAGATGATTATAGGCTTGTTGTCGCTTCTCGTCTAAGAGATCTAGCTGGGTGAGCCGAGCTACTCTATATTCTTCATCTGATATTTGCCCTTGCAAAGATATGCGCAAGGAGGGAAGTTCAACCTCTATAGGTAGTACCGCTTCGGCACCATAGACTAGGGAGTATGGAGTTGTGCCTGTGGATGTACGGAAGGAAGTTCGATAGGCCCATAGGGCTGGATTTATTTGTAGGTGCCAATCACGGCCGGAATCATTGACAGCTTTCTTTAGAATTTTGAGGAGGGTTTTGTTAGTTGCCTCTGCCTGGCCGTTACCTTGTGGGAAATATGGGCTAGAAAAGCGGTGATGGATGCGAAGGGAAGTGCATAATTCTTCCATGTTGAGATTTTCAAAGTTACCTCCGTGGTCGGTGAAGATGGTGGATGGGATGCCGAAGCGGCAAACAATGTGGTACAAGATGAACTTGGAGACCTGAACTCCTGTAGCTGAGACTAGGGGGACTGCTTCCACCCATTTAGTGAAATAGTCTGTAGCTGTTATTATCCATTTATGTCCATCAGATGAGAGGGGTGTGATAATTCCAACTAGATCAAGGCCCCAACAAGCGAAAGGCCAAGGTGGTGCAATAGGCTGTAGATCCTGTGCTGGAGCATGCACAAGATTTGCATGCTGCTGACATGGGAGACACTTTCTAACAAAGTCACAGGAGCCTTCTTCAATGGTAGGCCAATAGTAGCCTGCTCTAAGGATTTGTCGTGCTAGGACAATACCACTCGTGTGGGCACCGCAAAGTCCAGAGTGTACTTCCTTTAACACCATCGCGGCCTCATTTTGGTCTAAACATCGAGAGAGAGTATCGTGATAACCCCGACGATATAGGGTATTGGCTATGATAACATAGCGGGATGATTTTCGGATGAGGTTCTGGCGTTGGGTACGTGTGAGGTGAGGGGATATGATACCATCATTAAGGTAAGCGTGAATCTCATGGTACCAAGGGGATTGGGGACCAACCAAGATACAAACATGGTTTGAATCCTCATTCGCATAGGCGGGTGTGAGGAGTTGCTCCACTAAAAACTCATACTGTGTAGCTGCTTGGGGAATTTCCAAGAGTGAGCCTATAGTAGCCATAGCATCTGCTGCTTTGTTCTGTATTCGAGGCACTTGTGTAAACTGAAGCTTTGTAAAATGTTGGGTTAGCTGATCAACTAGCTCTTTGTAGGGTAATAGCTTTTCATCTTTGGTTTGATATTCATTTAGGGCTTGCTTGATGATGAGCTGAGAATCGCCAAAGATTTGTAGCTCAACAATGTTCCATTCTACAGCTATCTTTAATCCTGCTATGAGGGCCTCATATTCAGCTATATTGTTGGTGCTAGGGAATTGTAGATTGAAGGCTTTTGGAATGTAATCTCCTTGAGGTGTGACCAACAATATTCCTGCCCCTGATCCATGAGATGTGTGTGAGCCATCAAAATAAAGTTTCCATGGGGGTTGTTCTTCAATTAGACAGATATGCTCATCTGGAAATTCAATGATCAACGGATAAACATCTATTAGAGGTGCATCAGCTAGGTGATCTGCTATAGCTTGCCCTTTGATTGCCTTTCTATCCACATACTGGATGTCAAATTCACTAAGGAGCATAACCCATTTGGCCAAACGGCCTGTAAGTGCTGTTCTAGAGAGCATATACTTGAGAGGGTCAATCTTGGAGACTAGTTGGATGGTATGACTTAGCATGTAATGGCGAAGTTTTTGAGTTGAGAAAACAACTGCCAAACAAGCTTTTTCCATAGGAGTGTAATTGAGTTCATAACCAACGAGGGTTCTACTGATGTAGTAGATGGCTCTTTCTCTGTTGTAGTCATCAAGCTGTGCTAGAAGTGCCCCTAGAGCAGTAGGTGTTGCTGATATGTACAAAATCAGGGGACGACCAAGAACTGGTGGAACCAAGATAGGGGGATTGATGAGATATTGCTTGAGATGGTCGAAGCTACGTTGACATAAAGGATCCCACTTGAAGTTCTCATCCTTCTTCAGTAAATGTGAAAATGGTGTACACTTATCTGCAAGTTGGGAGATGAAGCGCCGAACAGATTGGAGCTTTCCTTGAAGAGAGCGAAGCTGTCGCAGTGTCTGGGGAGGAGGCATGTCTAAGATAGCCTTGACCTTCTTGGGGTCAATCTCTATACCTCGTTTAGAAACTATGAAACCTAGAAGCTTGCCAGATGTGACCCCAAAGACACATTTCTTGGGATTCAGCATGAGATGATATTTGGCTAACCTATCAAAGACTTTCTCCAGGTCAGCAAGATGATCCATGAAGGTATGAGACTTGACCAAGATATCATCCACATAATCCTCCAAAATGCTATGGATGAGATCATGAAAAATGGCTGTCATAGCTCTTTGATAGGTAGCCCCAGCATTCTTTAGGCCAAAAGGCATCATGTTGTAGCAAAAGGTTCCCCAAGGGGTAGTGAATGCTGTCTTATGCTGATCCTCTTCTGCAATCTTGATTTGATTATACCCAGAAAATCCATCCATGAGGGACAAAATTTCATGTCCAGCTGTAAGATCTACAATCATATCTATGTTGGGCAAGGGAAAATCATCTTTTGCACAAGCTTTGTTAAGATCTCTAAAATTAGTGTAGATTCTGATGTCACCGGAAGGTTTAGTGACAGGGACCATGTTGGAGATCCACTCTGAGTAGTCGATAGTTCGAATAACCTTAGCAGCTAGCATTCTTTCTAATTCAGCTTTGACCAATAATGCCACCTTGGGGTGCATTTTTCTAAGCTTTTGTCTGACGGGCTTGATCTTTGGATCAACTGCAAGATGATGAACTACAAGCTTTGGATCAAGTCCTGGCATGTCCTGATATGACCATGCAAATCGGCCAATATTCTCTCTTAAGACCTCAAAGAGGAGGTCAGCTTGGTCTTGTGATAGGGACGCAGCAATGTGAACAAGTCTGGGGATCTCTGAAGAACCAATGTTGACTTCTCGAGTATCCTCAATTAGAATAGAAGACACCTCTGGTCGATTATCTTGAGGAGGCAATGCTAAATCCTCATGTTCTTCTTGTGGCTCTGGATTTTCTTGCTGAGGGGTTCTCTTCGTTGCCTTAGCTAGTCTTAGATTCACCTTAGTTCCAGTTTTGGGTGTATCGGAACTAGGTTGGGGATTCTCTCCAAAATACCCCTTGGGATCTAGCTTGTAGATATAGGCAAAATCTGGCTTTGTTTTCTTGTGAGGAGTTTCAGCTCCCATGAATCTTAGAAGTGCCTCCTCTGATGTGAACTCATCGATGTGTATGACACTTGGTTGGTCCCAATCTATGAGTTGTGGATGGGCGAGTGGTAGGTCAATGAGGTGGATGGATAGTTCTTGGAGAACAGAGTCTCCGAGGGAGATTTGGTCTAGGATATCGTCGTAGGCTCTCTTTTCAACTTCCTCAGGAATGTCTTCGATTTCGACAAGGTTGCGGTGAATGTTTGAAAAAGCATGACCGTTCTCATTGGTGCCCCCAGTTGTGGATATGCCAAAGCCAAGACCTGACTTCGATTCCCACTTATGTGCGTCGATGGGGCACTACATGCCTCTTTCTTCTGGTCCTAGACCACCACCTTGATAGTTCCATTTGTCAGTGATGAGCTTATGTTCTTGGGGATACTTTTGGCTGAAGTGATCAAGGCGTGCTTGATTTCTTTGAGGTGCATCCTTATGTAACCATTTGTTGATATCTGGAGTGAGCTCCTCATGAAGAGGGATTTTTGAGGATACAAAGGTTGTTGGGCCAAACTGTTTGTATCGAGGAGGTGGAACCTCCTTAGCTTTGTGATATGTCGGTCGTCCATGGGCATGTGGATCAAGTGGGAGTGCCCCGACAACAAATGCATCTGACAGACTATACTCTCCACAACCTTTGTTATTGATCTTCACAGTAGACAGGGTAGAGGCGAGGATGGTTTCTGGGTCATTATAAGTGTGGGATGAGCTGGCGATGGATGTGCCAATATCAATTCCAGGGCAATGGTTTGTATATGAAGCTTCAATCGCATTGCAGTAAGCAAAGGGTTCTGGATCGGCATGGATGGTTACCTCAGTGCCTTGATGCGAAAATTTGATGCACTGATGGTAAGTGGATGGAACAGCTTTCATGGCATGAATCCATGGGCGACCAAGGAGGATGTTAAATGGTAGGTTTAGATCAATAACATGGCAGAGTGTCTCTTGGATGACTGGCCCAACCTTGATTGGCAGCAAAATAGTTCCTTCTGTGGTTCTTTCCAAGTTGTCATAAGCTTTGATGGTGATAACCTCACTGATGATATCTGCCTCAGTATACCCAGCTTGTTTTATGAATTTTAGGGTGCAAATATTCAAGGCTGATCCATTATCTATCATTACTCTTTTTACAGCAAAGTTGGATACCATGATGGCTATGCGAAGCGGAAGGGTGTGATCTGGCTCAACCACGGGTATGTCGGTGGGTTTGAACGATAGGGCACATGAGGATGAGAGGTGTCCAACAAGATTACAAAAATCAGTAGCATTGATATCAAAAGGGACACGAGATTCTATGAGAGCACTATCAAGGATGTTCTTGTACACAGGACTAGTGCGAAGAAGGTCTAAAATGGAGATTTGGGCTGGCATGTTCCCAAGGTGTTCCAAGATATTGTACTGGCTTTTTGATGGAGCTGATGGTGTTGGTGTAATAGGTGGGCCTGCGATGTTAAATCGCGCTCTTCGAGTGGTGACTGCACACTCATTGTTTGGTCCTTGGATATTGATAACATTGACGGAAGGCTCTTTCTCGGATATACAACCTATAAGGCTACCATAGTCTATATAGGATGAAGTGTGGTCATTGTTCTTCCCATGCTGTTGGTTTGGCTGACGGTTGTTGGTGTTGTTGTTGTTGGTTTGGATAGGTGCTTTTCCAGGATTTTGGTTGTGGTGTGGAGGAAAAGCATTTTGATAGATCTGTAAGCCTGCATTGGGAGAGGTTTGGGCACCAACAGTGATTTCCTTCCGATCAATGAGGTCCTGCACATAGTCTTTTAGTTTCATGCATCTGAGGGTAGTGTGACCTTTTACCCTATGAAATTTGCAGTACTCATTATCTTTGTACCATGCAGCTTTGGATTGGCTTGGGTCAATTTGCTGGGTAGGAGGAAATTTGATGAGGTTTTCTTTGACTAATTTCTCAAAAATGACATCCAATGGTTCACCAAGGGGTGTATAGTTTCTAGGTGTAGGTTGGAATCTAGGCTTTTGTCCTGCAGCTACATTGATGGCATTAGCTTGATTGCTAGACCCTTGGAAGTTGGGTCTTGGATTGTGGTTTTGATAGCTTTGGTTATTCTGTTGTTGGTAGTTGATAGCTTGTTGATTTTTTGGTTGATATGGTGGGTTGGACTGGTTGTGAGAAGGACCAACAATATTCACATGTCTGGTGTCAGTGACGCCATCTGTTGCAACGTGCTTGTTTTTGTTCCAATACCTAGACTTGTCATTGGAATGTGATTGATTTTGGTTGGCTTCCTTGTAAAGCTTGACCACACCATCTTTAATGAGTCCTTGCTCAAGGATCATTCCTTTCTCTTTGATATCTTTGTAGGTTTGCAAACAGTTCATGGTCATGTGGTGAGCCAAGCTAGGATGGGCATTATCAATAAACATTTTCACAACATGGCGTTCTGGCAAGGTGCAGGATATGCGGGTGGTAAGGGTTTGCCATCTTTGCAGGTATTCGGCAAGGCTTTCTCCACCTTTTTGCTTGGTGTGGACAAGATCAACTATTGATAGCTCTGTTTCAACAAGATGGGCATATTGGGCTACAAATGCCTCAGATAATTCAGCAAAGTTTTTAATTGTGCCATAGGGGATTCTATAAAACCATTCAAGAGCTGGTCCAGCTAAGCTTTTGGGAAAAAGGCGCAAGAGGAAGACATCATTGTATGCTACGTCCTGGCAGTGCATGTAAAATTCTTTGATATGTGTGACAGGGTCTCCTTTTCCTCTGAATTTGTCAAATTTGGGTACCTCAAAGTGTTTGGGAAATGGTGTCATGGTAATGGCTCTGTCAAATGGGTAAGGACACACATTCTCAAACTTGAATGTCTTCGGATCATTTCCTTCTTGGATGGCTTTTAGAGCTATCTTCATTTGCTCCCATTCTGAATTGATAGGTGATGGCTGGGGTGCCCCCAATGTAGGAGTGCCTTGAGGTAGGTATGTGCTGGATGGGGCCACTGAATATGGATGGCTATGAGGGATTTGCTGATAGGGATTGTACATTATTTGGGCAGTTGCATGATGGATGACAGGTTGCTGAGGGGGAGGTGGCGCATATTGCTGCATGTGCTGCGAGGCTTGCTGTTGATATGGGATTTGAGGTTGGGATTGAGGAACATAAGCTGGCTGTGGGATAAATGGATTGCTTTGTGGAGGTAAGGTATAAGATGGTTGAGAGGCTTGGGGAAAGGATCGGGGGGCTTGTGGGGTTTGACCAATATATGTGGGTTGTGCCCCCATTTGGGATGGTATCTGCAAATAATTGGTGGTTGGCTGGGGTGGTGGATTACCTCCTAGAAGTGGCATTGAAAAGTAGTTGGTAATTGGAGGTAATGGATTAGTTGGTGGTGGAGGTGGTGGGAATTGAAAGCTTGGGAATGAAACTGATGGGGTTTGATAGCTTTGTGGTTGAATTTGGAAGCTTGGTAGAGTGGTGGCAGGGGCTGGGGTCACTTGGGAGTTTGGTAGAAAATTGGTAGTAGCTTGTGGGATTTGATAGCTTTGTGGAGTGAGGGTAGTAGCTTGTAGATTTGTGGCTAATGGTATTGAGCTCCCAAGACCTAATGGAAATGATGGGATTGTGCTTTGGGCTGTGGTGAACAAGCTGGGGGTGATGAAAGGTTGATTACTTGGCCCCATGGGTGGCATCCCTGTTGTATATTGCTGAGGTTGGCCAAAGATGCTAGCGCTGATTTGTGAGATGGGTGGATTTGGAAGGCTGGGTTGGGGAGCAGCAGCAGCAATAGTGAAGGGGGTGAACGGTGAGCTGTTTTTGGTAAAGGGGGTTTGGAGCGAAGAGGTATGAACCAAGGATGGAGTGGTGGTGGATGGGTTGGCTTGCGGCATGGAGATTTCAACTTGGGTGGATGATGGTATGTTTGGGTCTGTTGGATCATATGGATTGGCTGGAGGCTCTTCTTTTGGCATATATTGAGGATAATTTGGATCATAAGAGCCTATGGGTGGTGGTAGCTGCCCAAACAATGGGTGAGATGGATATGATAATGGAGGGGGTCTTCCAAAGTCAAAGGTTCCTACATTTTCCCTTCGAAAATTAGCCATGATTGTCTCTTTGTTCTTGTCTATAATGGCATTTGCCAATACTGCATTTCCTGGTTGGTTCATGAAAGCTTCAATGTCAGTACATGATGGCATAGCTTTCTCTGGGCTGAAGGATGGCTGAGTGCTCAAGGGGGGTGAGGTTGTTCGATCCAAATGATAGGGCTCCATTGTTTCTTTCTTCTTGGCTAAGCGAGTGACGGGTGGCATGAAAAATGCTCCTAGGGATGAGATGCAATAATGCTGATGGATGCAAAAGGGGGAAGGCTTCTCTATGCAAATGATTTCCTAGGTTAAGGCAAAGCTATATGACAAAACCTAAGGAGGATTGGGTTGGAGATTCTAACTTCAAAGATATGTTGCCAAAGCACGAAAGGTCTGCTTTCCTATGTGCAAGCTTGGTGGTGATTGTGTCAACTTAAGGATAGACTGATGATCCTTTAGGAAGAACACGAGATTGACCACTTGTGGATCCCAACCTTTAGCTCAAGGTGATGAGGGATAACAAGTGACAAAGCTGGATTACCCTAGACAAAGCTCTGTCAAAGGGATAACCTTGGTGAGATTGATGGATTTGGAAGATTTTAGGAGTGGCAAACTTTTGGCAAAAGTGACAACAATTTTGAAGGCTTGGATGTGTGGTGTTGATTGCTGGCTAGATGGTTTGATTCTAAATGAGATGGATGAGCTAATAATGCTTAAGGGGATAACCTAAGATGGCTAGCTTTTCTACAAAGATGACTCTAAAGTGAAGCTAATCCAAGAAGATGGGGAGAAACAAGGGTGTCTAATCATAGAAATCATGCCTAGTTGGTAAGGCATAAGCAGGATTAACTCCTGGATGTTGGCTAAATTTGATGGTGTGCTCTAACCAGGCTTCTTGAAGTGCTTCGTCGGTAGCTTTGTTCTCTTCTTTGTGGAGTTTGGCAATTCGTGGGCTTGGTGTTATTTCTTTTCTCTTGGCTGAAAGTTCTTGGTATGCTAGAGATGGTTTGAGTTTAACTTTGTGGAACTTTTGTTTGGGTTTGGGTTGCTCTGACATCAATTTCTAAATCTGCTTGGCTTTGAGAGATCTTGGTTGTTTTGCTTCAACTCATTCAACTTCTGGAATAGGCAGTGACTATGCTAAGTATGCCCTAAGCTAGGATTGACCAAGTTTGGCAAACATTCATTCAACAAATAAAAGATCAAGCAATAGATAGAAACAACCAGATAGAAGTTTTTGATTCTCAGAAAGTGATACTTGCGCCAAGGAGTGTGTATGTTCTACAAATGTTTTGATCAGTCACCTCAAACACATTAACATCCTAGATGGTTGTCTACAAGGTTGACAGTTGGTTTAGCTAAGGAGTCCTCGATATACCCAAGGTACGTGAGGCCCAAATCCGTAGATGAGACCAAAAAGATTTCACACAGCCGAGAGGAGCGGTAACCCACTTCTCCTCTTTCACTTCTCAAGGGTATAAAGTTCCTTGAGGCTTAGCCCGAGTGACAAAATCTTGATCCCAAGAGAGGTGTCTTTCGATTCACCTCCCAATTCTTATACTCCGCCAGAACGCTGGAGTTGAGGTCGTCCAAGGGGTGATGAAATCCCCAAGCAGGCCTCCTAAAAAGAAACAAGGTTTTGGATCTTAATCTTATGCACCCAAGATGGCCTCGAAAGACGACAAGGGGAGAGAAGACTTGGATGACCTTGGGCTAAAAAACACGCTTGTTCTTTCACCAACTGACTCTTATGTGTGCTAATCTAGACTTTGCAAGCACTCATGTTTAAGAGACAATGTTCAATTCCAACTTGAAGCGCCAACAAAAGTAAATCGATCGAAGAATGCAAACAATAAGAAGAGTTAGGGTCAACAAAAGCAAACTCGCGCGCCCAGAGGCCCTCCACGTCAAGTATCGATTAATTTTCTTTAAGGCATTCAAGATTGAGTGTGAGTTTGTTTTAAGCCCAAAACAAAAGTGTGTGAGATTCGATTTCAAGCGCGCGCCCGGAGGCTCTCCACGTCAGTTGTTGTTCAATTTTAGTGCCCAAACTTGAAGTGTGATCGATTTAATCTAGAGTTTTGATCATTTAAGAATTTTGATAAAGTTAAAGCAAACATTCAAAGACCAAGTGAGTGAGTTAGATTGTGGAACATTTAACACCTTTTTCAAGTAGACCCATCCCCATAAATGGCGCTGAGATTGCAACCAATGGTTAATATTTGATGGGTGATTAGAAAAGAGGTGAGTCCAAGGAACTACTCAAATTGATTTTTGCAAATTTGTATTTTGACTTAACAAGGTTTCTTAAATGTCCAAAAATCAAACTTTACCTAGATTGCATGTGGAAAAGAGATTTGTTTTGTTCAATTTTTAGAAGCTCCAAATGAAGTGTTTGATATTGCAATGGTTAATTGATCCTTAGAATTCAAGATTGGATTTGTTGTTTTAATCATGCATTCAAGGAAAATTTGATTTTAATCCATGGCATTCAAGAGTGATTTTAGCAACATGCATTCAAAGAAAAGTGGTTAAACATTCAAGTGTTTTCTTTTGAGCATTCAAGATTGAGATTTTGTGTGTTGTTTTAAGAACTTTGAAGTGCTTTGTTTTAACCTTAGATCATTCAAGATTGTTTTGGACTCAAAAGTGAAAATGACTCTTTGGACTTTGGTTTTCATTCAAAATTTTGTGTTCTAGTTTGCATGTTTTAAGCCCAAAAATGATATTCCTAGATTGTTTTGATGCATGAAAATCCTAAGAAACATTCAAGATTTTGCAATAAGACATTTGTTTGGAACAAATAACAAAGCTTTTAGGACAATTTTTGGCAACCATTTAGGACTCTTAGTTTTCATGAAATTTTTTAAAAGAACTTTAGTGTGCACTTAGTGTTGATTTTGAACCTTTTGAAATAGAAACTTGAAGTTCTTTTTAAATTCCCAAAAATGAAGTGTTCCTAATTTTGCATGAATGCATCTAAAACCTTGATGTTGCAAGGATGCAAATGATTAGATTGGTTTAGTTTCACTTGTTAAAAGATTTTTTCTTTTTTGCAAATTGTTAGTTTTTCAATGGATTTAAGTATGATTTGGGGGTTCATTTTAAGCACTAAAAAGAAGTGTGTATGATTTTGCTTCCTTAACAAAAAAAAAATGGCCAAGATCTCCCACAAGAAGAAGAAGAAGAAGTAGATGGAATAAGAAGAATATAGACAAGAAGAGGAAGAATAATCCCAAGTGCTTTCTCCACCTATAAGCTTGAAAAATCTGCAAACACTATGAGATTGACTATGAGTTCCTTTGTCTTCTTCATGCTCATGTAGACCTACAAAACGAATTTATACAATCCTACCAATCACAAAAACAAGAAAAATTAGCCAAAATCAGCAAATGACATACAAAACTTGACTAAAAAAGCTAATGAAGATGACCCATGCGGGGTCCCACCGGGCGTGCCAAAATGTATATGAGAAAATGTTAGTATGCTAATAGAAACCAAATTTAAATAAAGCTTCTACAAACTAAACAAAATTCATAAAATTCAAGATAGACTAAGATGAGCTCTTAATTGAGAATATGAGCCATTAATGGGCTCTCTCAATAAGAAGCTCTCTTGTTGAGTAGCTTTGTCTAAATAGATAGGATGTATGCTCAAGCTTTATGCTTCAAAAAGGGCTTCAATGGATGATTGTGGATTTTTGGTGTGGATAGATGGCTTTAGTATGGATTTGGCTCTCAAAATAGCATTATAACTTTACTTCATGGATTATGTTATTTTGCAAAGGGGAAGGATCCAATTTATAGGCAAGAGGCTTGAGGGATTGAGGGCTAAGATGCAAGGATGGGAAAAAGCTTATGGAAGGCTCAGATTGCATGAGAGGAGAGCACATGGATTGTGCTTCCTTATAGCCAATCAAGGAGTGACACATGTCACATGGTGAGAGGATGGAGGAAAGGGGAAGGATGAGTCAACAAAAGAGGCTCAAGAGATAAAATCTTCATAAAGACCCTCATAATGACTTGTAAGAGCAATAAAAGGGCTTGTAAGAGTCATTTATGACCTAGTGGACTTCATAAAGTTTTATGGTTGAGATATTTTGAGGGTGATGAGAGCAAATTCGACTTGGACTTGATTAGAAATGTTTTAAGCTTGTTTAGGCTTGTGCAAATGATTAGAGGATGGATTAGGATGGTTTAGGATTAGCTTAAGGATAGGCAAGTGGATGGCATTTAATGAGGGTGGGTGAAGGAAGAGATATTTGTTAACTTTGGCTTGGGTTAGTAAGTTTTAACCCATGTTTAGGGAATGTGACAAGGTTAGGAGGGGATTAGGATTAGGTTTAAAGACATCTTCTAGAAGAGTCTAGATTTTGGATGAGGATAAAGACTTTCTAGAATAGTCTAGAATTTCCTAGGATGAGGATGAAGACTTTCTAGAAGAGTCTAGAACTTCTTAGGGTGAGGATAAATTAGATTTTTAGGAAATAAATAAAGTTTTATTTATTTCAAGGGTTTGGGTTGAGGAGATATTTATTAAAACTTTTTTAATAAACATGAGGATTAATATTTAATCTTAATTAAATATTTTGAGTTGGGGTTAGGGGTAGGAAATGATGAGATTAGCCTTTAATCGAAATTAAAGAAGGATTAGAAGATTTTGGAAGAGGTTATTGGTCATAAGGAAATTGGCCAATTTTTGGGCAAAAAATAAATTTTTTATTTATTTTAGGATTTTTGGTCAATTTATTAATTAAATAATTAATAAATAAGGAAATAATGTTTAAATAAGATTTAAACATTTTTGGGAGGGATTCCTTAATTAAATATTTTTAATTAAGATAAAGGGATTTAATGGCATAAAAATTAATTAATTAATTAAATAATTAATTAATTAATAAATGATGATGTCATCAGGATTTTTTCAGAAAATAAAAATACTTTATTTTCTAAAGGTTTTTAGGTGTCTACAGGTACAACACATGGACTCAAGCTTTCTCTGATCAAAGCTTTCTACAACAACTCATGCACTTGTCTATTAAGTTCTTCATTTTCTATAGGTGTTAATCTATATGGTGCTTTGTTTGGCAAACTAGCTCCAGGAATTAGATCCATACAATGACTTATACTTCTTATTGGAGGTAAACCATCAAGAATATCATCAACAATAATTTCTTTATAGTCATTCAACAACTCTGCAATTTCTTCTAGTACTCGATCAATACTACCATCTGTTATTCGGTCACTACTGATTAGCACTCAGTTAACACTATTTTCTTGCACTCAGTCTCCATTGACAAAACTTAGTTTTCTTGGAATTATAGCAAAATAGACTTGATTCTTTTTCATTTCCTTTTCAAATTGTTTCCCATTAACCATGCAAATTTTTATAGTAGTACAATTAACCTCATCTGGACTTTCAATCAAAAGTAACAATGTTTGTTTCTTCCCATTTACCCAGAGAGTATTGATTCAATCTTCCATCATGTACAACATATCTATCATATTGCCAAGGTCTACCCAACAAAATATGACAACAATCCATGGGCATAAAATCACACAAAACTTCATCAAAGTAATGTCCAATTTTGAACTTCACAAGGCATTGCTCACTTACCAATATCTTATGCTCATCTTTGATCCATGAAACATGATAAGGTTTGGGATGTTTTAGCCTCTACAATTGCAACTTCATAACCAGCTCTTCTGATGCCATATTTTTAAAACTTCCACTGTCAATGATCACTTTACAACATTTTTCAGCCATCTTACATCTTGTCTTGAAAAGACTTCTCCTTAAAATAGGTTCCTCATCACCTCCCTTATTACATAAGGTTCTTCTCACCATCAAATTTTCTCTAGCCTCAGGTCCACTTGGTGAACCCTCATCATCTTCTTGAATCACAACATTTCTGTTACCTTGTCTACTTTCAAAGGATCTACATTTGAAAGATCTATGTCCCTCTTTACCACATCTAAAACAATTACCATGAAATCCACTTCTAGAATAATAATTATCTCTTCCTCGATAAGAATTAGTGCCTCCTCAGTAAGAATTACCACTTTTCCATTCAGTCTTGCCCTTTTCATCTTTTTTCCATTCAGATTTGCCTTTATCCTACATAGAACTGTCAGATCTATCACTTTCTCCATAAGATCTACCTCTGCCTCTCTAGAATCTACCACTTCTACCTCTCTCTCTTTGTTCATGCTTCTTTGTCAAGATCTCCTCAGCTTTCAAGGCATATTGATATGCTTCTTCTACACTTTCCAACTTCACAAAACTTATTTCATCTTGTATTCCAGATCTCAATCCATTAATGTACCTTGCAATTTTCTCAACATCATCATCCACATGTCCAGATTTGATGTCCAATCTATAGAATTCCTCGGTATATTCTTTTATAGTCATGTCCTTTTGTTTCAAATTTTGCATCTTTCTCAACAAGCTAACTTGGTAATCAGTAGGAAGGAATTTGTTCTTTATCTTGTTCACCATCTTTGGCCAAGTTCTGATCTTCTCGTTTCCTCTCCTTTGTCTATTAGTTTGCAAGTGCTCCCACCATAGAGATGCATTACCTTTCAGCCTAGTGACTGCAATCTTCACCTTTCTATTATCAGGAGTGTTTTCATACTCAAAGAACTTCTCCATATCAGAGATCCAAACCAACACAACATTGGTGTCCAATTTTCTATCATAAGGAACAACTTCTACAACAGGCTTTGAATTTTCTCTAGAAAATACTCTCAACAATCTTTCCTCATCTTGATTTTCTTCAGGTTCTGGATTATGGTTTGGTGCTGCTACTTCATCATTAGACACATCTTCAAGATGCGCTCCTCTTCTCTGAGCTATCTCCACAACATCTAATCTGGCTACAATTTGTCTCAACTGATCCAATATAGCATTATCAACATTATTTCCTCTATCACAAACCATCTTTGCAAATTAGGTTCCTGCAAGATTGTAACCCTCTGCAAGTTATAGGTCAAATCTGTAGATCTGCCACCCTACAACCAAATCCAAATCAGGGTTCTACATGATCCAATCTCCACAAGGATGAACCTCAAGCTCTGATACCAACTGATGCAGGCAAGAGGATGAATAATTATGGCCAAAGGCTCACTCGACTATCCAAACCACCTTGCAAGAGTTAACACAATGAAAATGAACACAAAGAACAACAACCAAAGGAGGAAGAAGAGTGAAGTATTTTTATTGATTCATCAAGATATCTTCATACATGCCCAGCTGTAAGGCCTTCTGGATTACGGTCAATTACAATTACATTCACATTCAAAGATCTAACTGCAAATTTGCACTTTTAATTCTACTCTCTAATATGCTCTCTTAAACTTACCTAATTTTAAGCTTGAACATTCTATTTATACTTGCCAAAATGGCTTATAGATAATTCTAGAATCATTACATAAGAGGAAGGCCAACACAAGATCCTATCATTAAATTCATTATCAAAATTAAATACGCAAGTCGGCTCCCACTAAGAACCAAAATAGACAACTCGACACCCACTAGATAACTTAGCACCCACTAGGAAATTGGCACTCGACATCACTCAGAATCCACTAGAAACTGGCACTCGGCATCACTCGGCATCAACTGGAAATTGGCACTCAACATCACTCAGCATCCATTGGAAACTGGCACTCGGCATCAATTAGAAATTAGCAACTCGGCATTACTCAGCATCAACTGGGAACTAGCACTCGACATCACTTGACATCCACTAGAAACTGGCACTCAGCATCAGCTGGAAACTAGAAACTCGGCATCAACTGGGTAACTCAACACATGAAGAAATGCTACAATAAATCGGCACATGAAGGAACTACTAGGTGAACAAAATGAGTAGGATAACAAGGCAACCTAGGATGCTCTTGCATTAGTTGGGATAGATTAGGTTATGATAGAAAGAGAGATATGAAGTTAGGGTTTACAAATATGGGGTTTACGAGTTAGTGAGTGGTTTAGGGTTTAGAGTGATGGAGTTCAGGAGTTAGAGAGAAGTTTAGGGTTTAAAGAGATGAGGTTTAAGAGTTAGAGAGTGATTTGGGGTTGGGATAGATCAGGTTATGATAGAGAGAGAGATATGAAGTTAGGGTTTACAAAGATGGGGTTTAGGAGTTAGTGAGTGGTTTAAGGTTTAGAGTGATGGAGTTTAGGAGTTAGAGAGTAGTTTAAGGTTTAGAGAGATGGGGTTTAGGATTTAGAGAGAGATAGAGGAGAGAGATGAAGTTATGTTAGCGATTATGTGTTAGGGTTGGGATAGATGAGGTTATGAGAGAGAGTGAGAGAGAGATGAGATGGGAGAGATGAAGCTATGTTAGGGATAAAATGGGGTTAGAGAGCAGTGTAGGGTATGGGGTTTATGAGTGAGATAATGGTTTAGGGTTTACAAAGATGGGGTTTAGGAGTTAGAGAGAGATAGAGGGGAGAGACAAAGTTAGGGATAATGGGTTAGGGTTGTGATAGATGAGGTTATGAGAGAGAGATATGAAGTTATGTAAGATAGAGATAGATGAGATGGGAGAGATGAAGTTAAGTTAGGGATAAAATGGGGTTAGAGGACAATGTAGGGTTTAGAGAGATGGGGTTTACGAGTTAGATAATGGTTTAGGGTTTACAAAGATAGGGATTAGGAGTTAGAGAGAGATATAGGGGAGATATGAAGTTATGTTAGGGATTATGGGATAGGGTTGGGATAGATGAGGTTATGAGAGAGAGATATGAAGTTATGTAAGAGAGAGATAGATGAGAAGGGAGAGATGAAGTTATGTTAGGGATAAAATGGGGTTAGAAAACAGTGTAGGGTTTAGAGAGATGGGGTTTACAAGTTATATAGTGGTTTAGGGTTTACAAAGAGGGGGTTTAGGAGATAAAGAGAGACAGAGGGGAGATATGAAGTTATGTTAGGGATTATAGGTTAGGTTTGGGATAGATGATGTTATGAGAGAGATACATATGAAGTTATGCAAGAGAGAGAGATAGATGAGATGGCAGATATGAAGTTACATTAGGGATAAAATGAGCTTAGAGAGTAGTGTAGGGTTTAGAGAAATGGGCTTTATGAGTTAGATAGTGGTTTAGGGTTTACAAAGATGGGGTTTAGGAGTTAGAGGAGATAGAGGGGAGAGATGAAGTTGTGTTACGGATTATGGGTTAATGTTGGGATAGGTGAGGTTATGAGAGAGAGATATATGAAGTTATGTAAGAGAGAGAGATAGATGAGGTGGGGGAGATGAAGTTATGTTAGGGATATGAGATTTAGGAGTTAGAGAGTGGTTTAGGGTTTACAAAAATGGGGTTTAGGAATTATAGAGTGATTTAGTATTTAGAGAGATGGGGTTTAGGGGTTAGAGAGTGGTTTAGGGTTTAGAGGGATGGGGTTTAGGGGTTAGAGAGCAGTTTAAGGTTTAGAGAGATGGGGTTTAGGAGTTAGAGAGTGGTTTAAGGTTTAAAAACATGAGGTATAGGAATTATAGAGAAATTTAGTATTTAGAGAGATGGGGTTTAGGAGTGGGAGAAATGAAGTTATGTTATAGATTAGGGGTTTAGAGAACGATATATATATATATATATATATATATATATAGAGAGAGAGAGAGAGAGAGAGAGAGAGAGAGAGAGAGAGAGAGAGGTTTTTAGATTATATGGTTAGAGAGTGGTTTATGGTTTAGAGAGCAATTCAGGGTTTAGAGAGAAGTTTAGGTCAACATATTTGGATTTAAAGTTCAATATAGGAGTTAGAGTCTAATTTGATTCAATGTGAGAGTTTTAGTTTGAATTTGATTAGGTTTAATGTTGTGATTTAATTACATTTAATGTTAAGTTTTGTTCCTTCTTAAGGTTCAATGTTAAGGATTCAATTAGAATTTATTTGTGTTCATGGTAAGAGGTAAAGTCTGATTTAGTTCAATCTGATGGTTTTAGTTACCACTTTACAGTTGTTTCCAAACCTTTACCTTTACAACAATTTCTAATGATTTTTAATAAAAACAAAATAAAAATATTTAAATTCTCTAATTTACATCTAACTAATTTTCTATAGATTTAATAATTTCTTCTATTGTTTTCTAAAGTTTCAAAAGTTTCTAATTGTTGTAGTATTTTCTAAATTTTCTAATACTTTCAAAAAGTTATAATATTTTCTAAAATTTTATAATATTTTATGAAGTTTCAAATTTTACCAACTATTATAAACTAATTGAATCTAAATTTTCTACTATTTTCTATAAATAATAATTTACAATTTCTCTAATAATTTCTAAGTTTTACTAAATTTCAATACATTTTCTAAACTTCATCTAATATTAGATTACTTAAAAATATAAACGTATAATAATATTAAAAATTTTGAACTCTTTAAAAAAATCTACATTAAAAATATACATTAAAAACCATATTTCTACATAACAAAATATTAAATAAAACATAAAATATATTAAAAAATTAAGGGGAATTGCTGACATGCCTAATCCAGTTTAATGTCTCATGTAGCTCTTCTTGCTCCACAGATCCTAAAAGCTCATATGATGAAAATGATAGGCATATCTATCTTTTCATGGGTTATATAATTTATGCATTTTCAGCCGGAAGGGATCTAGCCAGACTTGGTCTAGTCAAATCCCTTATGGCTGGACCTATGTGCAGTTATCCACACCACTTGGCGTACAGTCAATGCCATGTGGTTCTGGCCAAATTTGGTCCTCCCAGAAGGAATCCAGCCATATCTGGTCTCGCTGGAACCTAAAATTTAGCCCCAAAGCTAACACAAATATGTACTTTCACCCTAAGAAATTTATTAATTTTTAGTGCTTTCATCGAGAAAGAAGTAGACCCATATACTATTTGGTGCATCACCCCTCTAGATTAGGTTAGGTAGTTTTTCTCACATGCATTCCTTCTCCCTTTTCCTCTCAAGAACTAGTTAGGTGCATCCTGATAGTAAAGGAAATTAGTCTTCTCCAGAGACTCAATCTCAAGTTGCAAAGTCCCACACTTTCAAGATTGTTTCCATGTTATGCACACCTACCTAGGAAGTATTCCCTTAGGCTAGGGCGCAAGCTTTTATGTCAACAATTTTTGGCACTCCTGGTAGGACTAACATATTGAAGATCTCAAGTTCACTGGTGACAAGCAGAGATTTTGTGCTCATGCTGAAGAGATAGTATTGCCTTCCGTCTTCAAGCCTTCAAGAGGCTTATTCTCTAAGTACTTGGTGACTCCAAGCTTCAAAAATGTTTGGTTCTAGACCAAAGTTGCTATGATTCATGCCCAAAGCTCATACAAGGGCATCTTCTAGAGGTAATTTCCAATACATTGAGATCTCATTTTCAAACCCTAGAAGGAAAAGAAAGAATTTGTCCTTATCACTAGTTAGAAGAGTTGTAATAAATCATTTACCTTTAAGGTCTCTCTCTACCCCTCCTACTGCTAGATCATAGCCTAGAATACCATCTGCTCATATTAATAGGCCACTTGTTTATATGGCTAGAGCTCATACTTTTTCCACCTTTAATGGTAGAAGTCCTCTCTTGCTAACACAAAGACATGATATACTAGTATCAGCCCTCAAAAGTGTACCTGACTTTACTAGTGAAACTTCCACTTCCTTTGAAGACCACATTCAAGAAGTCTAAAATGTTTGTAATATTCATGGTATTATTGAAGATGATGTAGCAGTTAGGCTTTTAGCCTCATCCTTAAAATAAAAAGCATTACAATGGTATAGAGGTCTTCCCCACAACTCTATTACTAATTGGGATAGGCTAAGAGTAGGGCTTTGTAAGCATTTGAGAATAAAAGTGATCACCTATCACTGTTAGAGAAATTAGTTCAACTATAAAGAGAACCCCCAATGAATATATGACAGATTTTAACTATAGATTTCAAAAGACATGCGATAGAATACCCACTGTAGTAAAGCCTTCCCCTAGTAATACTTTCTTACATTATTTCAGAGCCCTTAATAGTGACATAGCTACTACATTACAAACTATGGGAGGGGATATCATGCTTGATGCTTGTGAAATTTTCATTAAAGTATAAAATATTTTATTTTGATATAGGGAGATAAGCTAGCTCCAAAGCCTCTTATGCCCTTCTTCCCTAACATGCCAAATCACCAATTAGTAGTAGCCCCTATTCCCACAACTTCTACATCACAACCCCTTTCTCTAACTCCTCAAGCTTCTAGATCATTTAATGATCTAGGAGAGTTGAAGGCCCTAATGCAAGATCTTGGGAAGAAGTTGCGAGTCCAAGATAAGAAGTTGGAAGATAGCTTCTCTGTGATTCAAAAAGTGAGCAACGAGGTGGTGACTTTAAAAAGGCAACAAGCTCAAAGTACTAAAGTTCCTCAACTGCAATATCAAACTCCTTTGAATAGTGGGCCTCTAAATTTGAATCAAGGGAATGCTTCTTTCAATCAGAATAAGTATAATGGTCATGCTTTTACTTCAAATGAGAATCAAAGTAGGGCCTTAGTCTCTCAAAATAATCTTGCTAAAGATCAAGACTTCTGTCCTCGTAACTATTCATATGGACATTGTATGTGTCAAAAGGAAGAATCATATTTAGCTTTGATCACTCAAGAGCCTTCAGCAAGGCAACCATATAATGTAAGCCAACCCAATGATGCGTCTCATCAACATCAACAAGGTGATTATTCTTTCATGAACCATCAACTAGAGGAACATTTTCATTCTAATCAGGAGGCTATAGCTCACACTACCAGAAGTAAAAGGAGGGTTGTTGAGGATGTTGCATTTCCTTCATTAAATCAGGATTCAACTCAAGATGCTACTCCTCATGTGCTGGTAGTGAATGCCCAATCAAATATTTCCCCTTAGTAGAAGCAGAACACAAGCAACAAGGACCTTGTTGAACCTTAAGTTACTTAACCTTAGCCAACTACCCGTGCAATTCCCATAGCTTCAAGTAGGGCAGTCAACACTCCTTTTAATGTGGTGGATCAAATGAAAAGGACTAATGTCAATATCTCCATGTGGGTTGCTATTGCTACCATACCATTGCAGAAGGAATTGCTATAGAAGGAGTTAGAGAAATTAGAGGTCAAGAATCAACTACCTAGAGAGGAGAATGCAACAAGCTTGGTGCAGCCAATAAAGGAAGGAGAGGCAAGTAAGAAAATTAGGTCTCACCCTTTTTATGTTTCCTTGATCATAGGAGATAAACTAATCCATAATCATATGATAGATTCAGGGGCTAGTAGTGCTGTAATGCCTAAAAGTATAGCTGATCTCCTTGGTATCAAGTATAAGCCCATAGTCAAGGATGTCCTTTAGTTGGATGGTAGTATTGTCAAGACTATAGGGGTCCTAAAAAATGTGGAGATGGCATTGCATGCTTGTCCCGGTTGCACTGAAACCCAAGATATATCGATAGCAGAGGCAAAACCTTATTTTTTTATTTGTCTTTCTAGAGACTTCACTGTACAAATAGGGGGTCATATTGTAGTAGATTGGTCCTATATGTTCTTTAGGACAAGATATGGAGCAGGAGCTTCTTTAAGGGAAGAACCTTTATCCCTTAACCACATAGAGACTTGTGCTCCAAGTCCTATAAACATGAATTGTACAATAAGGGAGGAGGAGGAAGTGTATACATTCCATAAGCCCGCTACTTCATCAGTAGAGGTTCCTGACTACCTTTTGGATGAGTGGGTTACTACCTATCAATTTGATCCAATACAAGAAGCCAAGGAGTTGGGCCTTGGGACCTATTGTATATTTGAAGAAAGTGTTCCTATTCCCAATCTCATAAAAGAAAAATAAGATAAAAATGAAGTGTGGGAGATGTTCTTTGATGGTTCAAGAAACAAAAATGGTTCAGGAATTGGTGTTATGCTGATTTCTCTTGAATTGGAGAAGTATTATTTTTCTTATAGGCTCCAATTTAGTTGCACAAATAATGTAGTAGAATATGAAGCTCTAATCCAAGGTCTTCAACTGGCACAAAGGAGAGGTGTTAAGCTCTTAAGAGTATATGGGGACAGTGAGCTAGTTGTGAATCAAGTTAGGAATCAAAATGTCATAAAGAATAACCTCCTCAAGTGATACAGACATAGAGTATGGGATCTTCTTGAAGGATTTTAAGCATTCAATATTCAGAGTGTTCCAAGGAACAAGAACAAACATGCTGACAGGCTTGCAAGCATTGGTGCCCACTATGACATACCAGAGCTTGTTGCTGATGATAAGGAGCAACAAATCAAAATTTTTGTGAGGCCTGCTAATCTTGATAATTGCACAAATTGGAAGGTGTTTGATTGTGATGTGTAAATTGTAAATTTCTTGCAAAATGAGGCAAAATTCTATGCTAAAAATCATTCCAAGCTCCAAAGTCAATATGGGGGCTAGATCATGAATTTGAACTCTAAATAATTACCTAAGGTTCTCATTACCTTGGAAGAAATTTTCAATTCTGATGGTCAAGCAAGGAGAAAGAGTTCAAATTTGACTACAAGTAAGGATTACTATTCACCCATTACTGTTGCTAACAGGAAGACTCTAAACTTTGGAAAGGTATGTATTGAAGCTAAACAAGAAGTTTTCATTATGTTATATCAAGAATTTAATGATGTCATTGCATGGACATATGAAGACTTAAAGGGTTTTGACCCAAGCCTATTTCAGCATGCTATAGATTTGAATCAAGATGCTAAACTTTTTAGGCAGAAGCAAAGGCCAACTAACCCCAAGATTGAGCCATTAATGAGAAGAGAGTTGTCAAAAATTAAAGAAGCTAATATCATTTTCCCTATTAAACATTCGTCATGGGTAGCTAATCTTGGCCCTGTTAGGAAGAAGAGTGGAGAAATTAGACTTTGTGTAGACTTTAGAGACCTTAATAGGGCTTCTCTTAAAGCCCATCACCCTCTCCCTTATATGGAACAAATCCTATCCAATGTTAGTGGTTTAGAAAGATTTTTCCTTCTTGGATGGTTTTTTTAGGCTATAATCAGGTGCTTGTCTAGGAGTCAGACTGACATAAGACAACCTTCACCACCAAATGGGGTACCTATGCCTATTGTAAGATGGCATTCAGACTAATTAATGTAGATGCCACATTTCAAAAGGAAATTGAGATGGCTTTCAAAGGTGTGATGGAGAATTTTGTGTTAGTGTATCTTTATGATATAAGTGTCTTTTCCAAATATGCACCAGATCACTTTGATCATTTGAGGCAGGTATTTGTTAGATGCAGAGAATATGGTGTGTCCCTGAATCCCAAGAAATGTGTGTTTGCCACTAAGTAGGGGAAGCTCCTAGGACACATCATGTAAAAAGATGGATTGACAATAGACCCAAAGAGGTTAGAAGCAATTCTTTCTCTCTCACTTCCTGCTCATAAGAAGGGGCTACAAAGTTTCCTTGGTAGGATTAATTTTGTGAGAAGATTTATTCCAAACCTTGCTGCCATGGTCAAACCTCTTACTACCATGTTAAAAAAATAATTTGATCTTCACCCTAACTAAGGAGGGGAATGCTAGTTTTGAAGAAATCAAGAAATCAATTGCCTCAGCCCCAACTCTTGTTAATCCCAAGTTTGACAGAGATTTTAGCCTTTATTCCTTTTGAGGAAAATCAAGTATATCAATAGTTTTAACATAGCTAAATGATGAGAATTTGGAACAACCCATTGATTTTTTAGTAAAGGGGTTAATGATTATGAGGGAAGATAGAGTTATGTAGAAAAGCAGGTCCTTGTTGTTGTAAGGGCTCTCAAAAAGTTTAGATATCTCTTGTCTCATAACAAAGTTCAACTTTTAGTTCCAAATGTAGGTGTGAAGGACTTCCTCTTGAACAAAGATATCAATGAGAAAAGGGCTAGGTGGATTACTAAGGTCATGAAATACAACATTGATATGAAGATCACTAAGTTGATAAGATGTAAAGGACTTTGTGAGAAAATTGCTTCATCTCTTGAGATACATGAGGAGACTGCACTCTTGATTCAAGGTGAGAAACTAGTAGAGAATGAAGGTTAGTTTGATTGGTTACATGACATGACAACCTTCTTGCTAGAAGGAAGGTATTCCCAAGACTTAAATAGAGTAAAAAGGAGACAATTCAAGTTACAAGCTATTCCCTATGTCTTGGTGGATGGAATATTATTCATAAAGAATTTTGATGGAGTCCTATTAAGATGCATCCAAACTGATCAGGTTAGTAGGTTGCTGAAAGAATTTCATGATGGTCTTGTTGGTGGCCATTTCTTAGCCAGAGTTACTATAGTGAAGATAATGAGGGTCGACTATTATTGGCCAATCTTATTTAATGACTATTATAAGTGGTTAAGGAAGTGTGAGAAATGTGCCTTCTTTTCAGGTAAGCAAAGGCTTGCAGCTCTTCCACTTCATCCCCATTCAGGTTAATCAACCTTTTAATCAAATGGGGTTTGGATTTTATTGGCTTCATCAATCCACCTTCTAGCTCTAGTCACAAGTGTATCTTCACTGCTACTAATTATTCTACGAGGTGGATAGAGGAAATTGCTTCAAGGGATGCAACAAAGGCTTCTATGGTTGAATTCCTTAGCAGAATTATAACTAGATTTGGTGTTCATTTCACAACTATATCTGACAATGCCAAATATTTTGTTGGATCTCATATATGCTCTTGGGCTCTAGAACATGGGATATATTTGAGAACCTCCTCAAATTATTACCCCCAAGGTAATGGCTTGGCTGAATCCTTTAACAAGAACCTCATCAGAATCATGAAGAGGACAATTGAAGATAACTAGAGGTGTTGGCATGCCAAGTTAAAGATAACTCTTGGGGCTGACAGAATCACACCCAAGAGGGCCATTGGGAACTCCCCATTCATGCTAATATATGGAAAGGAAGCCAAGATTCTTATCTCATTAAAGTTACCCTCTCTTGAGTTAGCTTATCAATTGGAGCTAGAAAAAAATGATCCCATGACAATCAGGTTGGTAAAGTTGATTGAATTAGAAGAAAAGAGGCAACAAGCTATGCAGACCCTAGAGACACATTGACAAAAAATAAAGAGATCCTTTGACAAGAAGGCTAAGGCCATAAATTTTAGAGAGGGTGATCTTTTGCTGAAGTGGGACATTGACAGAGCAAAGGCAGGTTGACATTCAAAATTGGATTCCTTGTGGAGTGGTCCCTATGTGATAATTAGTTGCAAGCTATCAAATGCTTTTAAGTTAAGCAGACCCAGTGGTGAAATTCTGCCTATTCTAGTCAATGGGATGTATCTTAAACCTTGCTTCTAATGAAGGTTTTTTTTTTCATGTATATAGTTAGAGTAGTTTCCTTTTCTACTCTTACTTTTTTTCCAAGAAGTGCAGGGTGCACATATTGTTCCTTTGGAATGACAGTTTTTTAGGAGATTTTTTTGTAGAGGTTGCAAAGGCAGAAAGAGTAGGTTTTATGTTTCATAATGCAGAAAAGGTGATGAAATGATGAAATTTATGTTTTCAGAGACTCCATAGCACAATGGATTTTCAATGGCTAGTGGTCATATGCATAGAAGGCTTGCTTTCACTTTGAGTTGCCAGAATTGTTAACTATATTTGCCCTCCTGCCAAAACCATAAGATTTGAATTCAAACATAGTTAACATTCAAATATTTGAGTATTCCAATATTAGGGCCCATGAAAAATACCTATTTTAATACCTTGGGTTATCTCTTATATCCTAAGTGACTATGTGTTAATACTTCTATGGGCTCACATCTTCTCATTCGTCTAATGCAACAGGATCTATGACTATCACTTTATTGCTTTGCAGAAGTGCTTGATCTTTATTTTATACAATAAAGTGATAGCATGCTGCATGTCTAGGGTGGGCCTTCCTTCTTGTAGATGGTGGAGTTGTTAAAAAAGGGTCTAGTTGGTAGGTTCTGATTTGTGTTCCACATCATGGGGCAGTGTTTCTTTAGTGTATTTTGCCCATCATTAGATCAAAGATGATCAACAATTGTCACTTTTTCACATTCTAAACATGTCTGATCTTTAGACAATGCACATAAGTGATATGAGGATGCATGTCTCAGTGGGCCAAGGTGGAGAGAAAGTAGTTGGCAGTGATAGTTAATTTTTTAGGTTCGTGGGTATCTTATGTTACATCATTTTCAGGCTACGACTGTGCAAAGGAAGGTTAACATGTAGAGAAGTATACCATGATTTCTTGGTCATAAGGGGTTAAGCTTAACCCATGGTTAGTATAGTGAGACCATGGAACACCTTGTTCACTAGGTCTTTATGAGTCAAAGATAACCCTAAGTTAGGTGGTGACTGAGCGATAGCAAGTTAGTGCATGGTTTGATCACATAGTCACAAGTGTTTGATGTTAGTTGGAAATGAAGTTACAAAGTCGTGACCATGAGTAGGCTAACATGATGGTCAACACTTGAATACTTTGCAAGGTGGTAGAAAGATAAAAGACTATTGGTCCACATGGCTCATCTTGGTCACTTGACCCAACTGACTACTAATTCATGATGACTTTTTGAGCTAGAAAGTTGTTTTGTACACAATCCAATCCCCATGATCAATTTCAACCAGTCCCAAATTATGGTCACGCTAGAAAGTCGTGAAAGTCATGCTTCCTACCTCTTGATTATCCATTTCAAGGACTTTATGCATTAATGGCATTAATGATATCACTTCAAGGTTTCTTCCAGTCATGATTTTGATGATTTTCATTGCATTTGGATGTGTACTAGGATCAGATCTTCTCTAAATTTGCATGATTGTCCCATGCAACTTTAATTTTAGTGGTTGAACTTGGCTTCTTTTTGATGCTATCTCAATTATGTTTGGACTATAAAAGAAAGTTTTGTTACTTTCCTAAGGGTTCTCTCTTTTGTAATTTTTAGAGATACTCTATAATTTTTGCCTATACTCAATAAAGATCTTCTTAGTTGTATCCATTTTCTGTCAACTGATTGTGTGTACATTCCTATGGCCTCACTTGTTGAATGTATTTTGACAGTTGAAATATCATATGATCATGTTCATACTTGGTGATTGATTAAATCAAGTGAATCCATTGTATTCCTTCTCTTATTGTGTTATCTTTTGGCTTATCTAGGATATTGAGATTGAAAAGGTGTAGATAATGGTATATTTTGAGAAATCTATTAAGTTCTAGTGCATTCATTGGGAAAGAAGTAGACCCATATACTATTTGGTGCATTACCCCTCTAGATTAGGTTAGGTAGTTTCACATACATGCATTCCTTCTCCCATTTCCTCTCAAAAACCAATTAAGTGCATCTTGATAGTAAAGGAAATCAACCTTCTTCAGAGACTCAATCTCAAGTTGCAAAGTCCCACACTTTCGAGATTGTTTCCATGTTACACAAGGCTACTTGAGAAGTATCCCTTAGGCTAGGGTGCAAGCTTTTGTGTCAATAGTTCCCAATGAAAATGATGGCCAAGGAGTGGATTGGCAACATCACCTCCCTAATAAGAAGGAAAAGATTGCCAAAGTTCTCGACAAACAGATTACCTCCACAAGGTATGGCCATCATAATAGATACCTGATACAATGGGATGGCTAACCTAAAATAGAGAGTACATAGTTATCTGAGTGGCAGATTTGCAATTGGATCCAATAAAATTGAAACAATTCATCGATAGCCACTTGCAGGAGCTACGTTTCTTTCAAGAAGGGGAGAATGATGCGTCAACTTTTGAGAGTCATAACTTTTGACTCAAGTATGGGTTTTGGCTGAAATTTTACAAGTAGTTGCATGAGGAGGAGTTATTTGGATTTTCAATCAAGTTCTACTCAATAGGTGGCTATTTCAACTTTTTTCTAGGAGCCTAAAATATCGTCTTGACCTCTGAAATTGGGTTTTTGAGTCTTTTCCAATTTTTTAGAAAATTATTTTTGTAATAAATATGAAATCATATTCTTGATTTTTTTAATTAGTTAGCAATTCATCTTTCCTTATTTGGGGGCTTTTCTTGGAAAAAATTTGGATTTGTAGGATGGATTTTGGAAATTACCAAAAATAGTAAATTTTATTTTTTCCAAAAATCTACCAAATGTGGTAATTTTCTGAATTGTAATAAGTAGGTGTTTTCTTTCATTGTAAGGTAGAGTAGAGTTGGAGAAGCTTAATGAGGAATATAGTATTTTGAAAATCTATGTTGTGTTAATATTTTTTGAGTATTATTTTGAAAGGGTTTCCTCTAAATTTTTCTCCCTCTGCCTTGGGAGGCAAAATGGCCAAATCTAGGCAAGGGAATTAGAGGCAAGAGGAGCTAGCCAACCAGCAAAGGATGGAACAAAAATAGGAGGAGAAATTGGGGACCATGTAGAACTACATCATGGAGAGGTAGAGAAGTGAAGCGAAACATCCCAACCACTAGGACATCAATGGAGGGCTTGGGAATGAGGTGTCTACGAGTGGCAGGCCAAAGAGATACATCCTTATCAATGCCCATGAGGTGGAGTGTACTCCACGAAAGAAAAATCCAAAGGAACTCAAGCAGCTGTACATGGAGAATTTCCCTAATGATTAAGCAATTCTTGTAGGTGGGCCACCTCCAGAGCCACCTTGTTGGCTTGTACTTGAATCTAGAGTGAAACATTATTATATATGCAAGCTTTAGTATACATAGAAACATTGATGTCAAGAAAAGTGTGAGTGTACACTGCATTTCTATCTTTCCATAAAGTGAACAAAATCTCTAGCCTGAAAGCATGCCAAATTTGAGAAAACTTAAAGGGAATATTAATGGAATCTCTAAGAAGAATCATATGCTAGGAGAAAGGCTCTAGCCTAAAGGGTCTAATGAAATCATGAATCTAGAGCCAATACTATTAAGCTCTATGAGAGAAGTAGAAGATGTGTAGGAAAGACTTTTTTTAACCACAAAATAGGTATTGAGGGTCAGAAATACCCAGATGCTTAAGCCAAGGACCTAGGGCAGACCCTAGAAGAGGACACACTAGGCAAAGTGTTCAATCTTTAGCTCAGTAATGGCTTTCCAAATAATATTATACTTGTATCTCCATTTTTGTGTGGAGTGGAGATACTAGTGTTGGTTGAGAGTCCCAACCATGGGAAAGTGAGGTACAACTCACATATAGCCCATCTTAGGCTTGTAATTAACAAGAGGAGTACACATATACCAATTCTAGTCCTTCCACCAAGACTTGGTGGACTAGATGTTGAGCTTGTGAAGAAAATGAGAGGGAAAGGAAGAGACCAATAAATCAAAAGTTCATTGCTCTGGGTGATATAGATGAAATTGGACCTATAAATCATCCCAAGATCTCATACTCATAGTGGTTATAGAGAAAAGATCTATGGCTCTCCTGATGCCATGTTTGAAGAAACATAGAGCATTGACACCTTGAATCTTAGCCAGGGGAATGATGTCAATAGAAATTAGGGGTGACCACCAAATGTTGTGATGGTTTAGGGAAAGCCCATCTTTGAATCTATTGCCCACCCAACAAAGCCATGATTTGACCACTTCCCAACCTTTCCATATACTCCTAACCATAAAAGACCCTTGAATGTGCACAAGTTTAGAGGTGATTAGAATGGTTTGAAATCCTATCCCCTTCCACACTGGTCAATGAGCATGAAAACTAAAGGAGATACAATGTTAGAGGAGAAATTTCTAGGCTTCATCCCCAGTGATAGCTCTAAGAACCCACTTGACACATAAGGAAATGCCTTGTTTTTGAGTGGCTATAAGACCCAAACCACTAGACCCTTTGGGCAAACAATAGTAATCCCAGGAAACTTGGTGGAAGTCATGATGCTTAGTGTCCAAGGCCTAGAGGAAATATCTAAGAAGCTTTTCTAGCTTAGCATAGGAGGCTCTAGAAGGAGCCCGTCAAGAAGAGTAATAAACATGAGTTGCTAATAAAACTTTAGAGAAAATTTAGAATTTTCTAGCAAGCAAGAGAGGCTTAGTGAGCTAGTAGTCCAACTTTTTTCTGATTTTGTCCAACATGACATTCTAGAGATCCACCACTAAGGCTTGAAAAGAAAAAGGAATGCCCAAAAATTGAAAGATTTCTCCATGATGAATCTATCTCCACTGGAAGTGAGCTACCCAAGGTGGAGTAGGAAGGAATAACTACTTGTAACTGAGCATCTTGTGCCATTGGATGGCAGACCCAAAGGGTCTACAGAAGGTTTCCAAAAATTCAAGGGCATTGCTGATATTAGTTTCCTCCTCGATGAGAGTGTGAAAAGTGTCATCAACAAAATGACCATTGACTAGCTAGGAAGAAGACTTCAAGAGAAAAATACTGCGGACCCAACCAACAGAAATGGAATGAGCCAATAAATATCCAAAATCTTCAACATCCAACACATAGAGAGCAAGGGCCAAGGGACAACCTTGGTGAATGGATCTGAATACCCCAAAGGCCTCAAATTACATATCATTGATGGTGATGCATGTAGAAGCCTCCCCAAAAATCATCTCCATGGATTGAAGAAAAATAGGACCAAAACCCAAAGCACGAAGCATGACAAGAATGAAATACCATTCTACATGGTTATAAGCTTTAGCAAAGTCAATTTTAAGAAAAAGAACTTGTTGCTTATATCTACAGGTTCATTCCATGTCCTTCTAGGCAACAATGATGTTGTCCAAGATGAAACAAGATTTGATGAAGCCATTCTGTTCAGGTCAAACAATCAAGGGCAAAAGATAACAAATTTTGAGAGCTAAAGCTTTAACTATAATTTTGTAGGAAACATTTAACAAAGTGATTGGCCACTAGTTGCAAATGTCTTTCGGATCACAAAATTTAGGTATGAACTTGATGTTTCCCTTATTAATGATATGGCCTGAGGATTTGATATGAAAAGCTTCTAAGTACATCTTATGAAGATCAAGCCCAATAGTATCCCAAAAGACTTTGATCCATCACACCCTAGGGTCTTGTCATCCTCCATGGAAAAGACAACCTCCTCGAGGTCACTAAGCATAAGTAACTACTCACAAAAAGCATGTGACTCAGCCACAAGATGATTTAGAGTAACAACAATATACTCTTTCAAGACTTGCTCACATTCTAGAGTGAAATCCTAGGTAGTGAAAAGCTTTTCGTAATGATGGAAAAATGCTTTAAAAATGTTGGGAAGGTTTGGAAGAACCTATTGCCCATCTTTAATTCTTTTGATCCCCATAGAGGTATGATGGGCACAAAGGCTTGAAAAAAATATTTTGAAGCTTGATCTCCTATCTATTGCCAATGGAGACAAGCTTTGATTTGAGCTCCTTTGGTAGCATAGTTGTCAGCAATTTATTTTTTCAGTGAAGATTTACAAGCCTCAGTTGCAAATCTAAATCAAAAGGATTCAAGAATAGAGTGTCCAAAGCAACACACAACTCTTTGATGGTGGCTTCATACAAATTCTTGTGGTACATTACAAGTTGCCTACCATAAATCTAAAGAAATATGGTCGTATGAGTGATGGCATCATTCCATCACTGTATCCATCCAACCAATGTGTGGGGCCAAGGCTCTAAATTCCAAACACATAGAATGTGAGCCATAGTGGGCTCATGGCGTAGCAACAATGTGTTGAGAAAAAAATTGCATCTTAAAGAAGGATGACGTTGAGCTGTTTGCCAAGTGACAGTAAAGAGAATGGGGAAGTGGTCTGAAAAAGTCACATCAAGTAGGGGAATAATAGGTAAAGCCCTTTATTCAAAATAGTAGAAAAAATATTGCATAGAGATCATTGCATGATTAATCCTTTTAAAAATCCTGTTAGACCCAACTCTAAAATTAAACCAAACTTGCCAAGCCCCACCTAGCTAGTGACAATTCATACTAGGATAAAAAAGACCCAACTTATTGTGCATGTAGTACCAAGCCTCTTGCTCACCAACTATCCAACAAAATGGAATAAAGCATTCTTTGTCCATAGCCAACTCAACCATATTAAAATCCCAACAAGAAACCAAAGTGGTAGGTGGCAGAGAATCCACCATCCAACACTAAAGTTGAGATCGTTCAACAACATCATTGGGGGCATAAACATTAACAATACCAAGAGAATGATTTTGGAAGGAAAAAATCTACACAATCATGTGCATGGGGTCAGAACCATGATCAACAACAAAAGAAATTAAATGAGGTGAGAGCAGAGAAATAACACCACCTCTACTAGCTTCATGCTACAAAGAAAAACCAACACTATCAAGCCAAATAATATGGCATGCAATGTTTAACATGAAATCAAATATCTTGACCTCCTAGAGACAAAGGATGTCCAAGATGCCAATCCTGCGTCTAGTATCTCACACATAGTATTTGTAAAAAAGGTTAGTCAAAACTCAAACATTCCATGAGAGGAAATTCATAGAAATAACTCTTGTATGTTTTCCTTTTCCCTAAGAGAGGAGAAACTATTGTGTGAGAAGGAGCTAGAGGTGACCACTAGGGAGGCAACTCTCACACAGATGAACCTCCACTTCTCTTAACCCCCATTTGAGTTTGCTCCATGTTCATTAGGGATCTAGGAGTAGTGTAAGGGTTGTGATTCATGGGAACAACCCTCAAAAATTTCTTGAGGAGTGTGGACCCAAGTGGGTTGAGAGGTGTTAATAGATACATCTATCCCCTAAAAGAAAGGGTTTGAAACTAGTTGTTGAACCACTAGAGAAATAGGTACTACTAGGGTAGAAACAAGAACAATCTCCAATGAAGATTGTGAAGAAGAGGACTTGTGTTGGTTGGGTGGTAAGGATGTCTTACCCTTGTGTGTCATAGTTATCCACTCATCTTTTTTGGTGTTATTGGCAAACTTGGCCTACAATTCTTTAACAAGAACTAGCTTTTGAGGAATTTCTAGAGGGTAGTCTTTGGTCTTGTGATTAGTTGACTGACACCTATAATAGGTGCTCAGTAGGTTGAGTTAAAGCACCTTCTGAGAGAAAGTATGTGCACCAACTTGAATGTCCATAGACTGCTTAAGGTCATGAGAGAGGTCAACCTCAATGCAAACCCTCCTTTAGGGACAAGCATTGGAAAAGTACTCTGGCTTGATATAGACCACCTGACCAAGGGTTTACACAATAATAGGGATAAAATTCCAATAGGGGACTAGAAGACTTTCAATTTTTTCTCATCTGACAGCGAGAGATCATGAGACCACCACTAAAAAACCAATAGTGAGGACCTAATTGACCATGACCTATAGTTAAGAATCAAGTCAGCCTTGGAAGTGTTCTCAAAATGGAAGAAGAAGAATTCCTTTGTGAGGCTCTAGATGTTGTCAAGTCAAACTGCATAGGAGTCTAGCTCTTGGCAATCTATTCTTTGAGCATGCTTTTAGGAGGAGTACAACTCACAAAATACCCAATCAAGGTATGGTGGTCTAGCCATTTGCATGCATTATCAAACTCTTCAATGTTGAGAACAATATTAGGGGAGGAGGGCTTACCTTGTAAAACACCTTTAGGACATATTTTCTTAGCCACTTATTCAGAGGAGATTCCATGAGCATCCGTCGCAACAACTCTAGCACCAGTAGAAATTACTAGGCTAAAGTTGGCCAGAGCCATAATAAAAACCCCTGATGATCCCACAATAAATATGATATGAAAGAACCATGAAGAGTGAAAGAGTGATTTTACATCCACTATAATTTCCCTTCTTTTTGAAATCATAAAAAATCAATAATCAACCATATTATTTATAGTGAGAAAATTATAAATAATTTTTTTCCAATAAAAATAAGATGTACAAATTATTATTAACTACTGAAAAATGATAATAAGAAAATCAACTACCTGAATATGTCTTCATTCTAAATTTCCATTTTTTTAAATTTTTCTTTGTTGAGGTCAGGAGATGAGGAGAGGGGCATTCAACGATTGTGTATGAATAGAAACATGATGTGGGTGGAAATTGGTTGTATGATCCCAACATTGAAGATGATGATTCATTTGGATTGAACCCACAAAGAAAGGTCCACAACAGCTTTTATGCTTCTCTTTGCCTCATCTCCTCCAAAGAGACCATGGTCTTTTTTGACTAACCATTTTTTGTCAAAGAAGGCAGAGGTGGAAGGAGGCTTCCTAGCCACACAGAGTTGTTACTCTATCTCAAAGATTTTGCTCAAGATTTCAATATTTTTCCTTTGATTAGCTTTAATACTTTTGTGGGGTATGTGGGGATGGCAAATGAGGGAGGAAAGTAGTGGGATGATGATGATGCAATGAAATGAATGAATGAGCAGAATATTAAGTGGTTGGCGAGGTGTAGGAGAAAGGTGGTGAGTTTGGAAGGATCTAAATCATAGGAAATCATTCAGAAAGTCTTTGATGGTGTGGTTGTATGCAATGGGCATTACACTTAGCCTAGGATAGCTTAGATCCCAAGTGATTATTTCCCTTCAATAGCATTAACACCATAGTTTAAGTTTTGATTTGTTTAGAGATAGTTTATCTGAAATCATATTAGAATAAATCGATCTTATTGGAGAAACCAATATAATTTTAGGAGAAGCATCTATAATTTAGAAAGATCTTTTTTTCCTTGAATCACAACCTATTAAATATTCAAAGAATACTTAATAATTATTGAAAGTCATTTTTCCATATGATTTCACATAAACAATTTATTCCAATCAAAGTTTGGATTCTACCATTTAAACTCAATCTTACTTTCTTGTATTACATTCCATTACATATTCAAAGCATACATTTAAAATAAATACACAAATACTAGACATGCACAACATCCTTTCTCTCCATGATGTATTGTTGAAGCCAGCCACATTGAATGACATTGAAAAGCATTGTATTTCTTATTTTCTTACCTACAAAATCGTTCTTCCTCCATATGAATATGACTTGATCATCTTTTCATATCTATGACAAAGTTCTTACCAAAGTTTCTTTTGGATTTCTTGACTTGAATCCCCTCCTGCCAAGTTTAATTCATTGTTGAAACTATGAGAAAATAATGTCATCTTAGATGGAAGGAAGGGATGTCTGGGATCGAAGTAGAGAAAATAATTTTTTTTACTTCCTTATGTATGAGCTATGTCTTATTTTGAAGGGCGACATGGTTGTTTTATAGTCTGACTTGGCGACAGGGTAAACTTTAAGAAAGCCACCTCCAAAAAAAGATATAAAGTATTGGTGAATTTTTCATTATTTTGAAAAAACAAAATTATTTCTATTGGCGAATCTCTCAATTTTTTATTCTAAATATGATTAATATTGGCGATTATTTTTGAATTATAATTTTATTTTGTATAAACTATTTACAAATCTCAATAATAATAGGAAGTTCATTAATCACCATGGAATATTACAAATCAAAATTGAACATTTCTTTACCTTGTGGAATATTATGAGAATCGTTACATATACTTTAAATCAATAGTGAAAAATAAATATTAGTGATATATCCCTAAAGTAACTAATAGTTATGATCATTATTGGTTAGTTCAAATTAATTTCTCTAATAATATATTATATTTAGGTAACTCAAATCTATTCATGTTAAAAATATTGTGGCGAATATTTGAGTTTAATTTTTTTAATAAAATAAATTATTGAGCGATTTTAAATATTCTAGAACTGAATTTTATATAACTATGGCGATTTAGGTTGTATCAAATCTTAAATTATTAGCCAAAAAATTCTAAAATTAGCCAATTTACGAATATTAGCCACTAAATTATACCCTACTTGGCCATTAACAACAAATGAGAACTCGATTTCCATCATTCAACTATAAGCCACGAGGGAGGACTTCGCTTTGGTCAAATGATAAAATAGAAAAGAACGTTTTGAACCCAAGGCTCGATTATTACAAGTCAATTTGACATTTGGTTTTGAATGCAAAATTGTACTCCATGTCAAGTTTCCAAGAGGAGAGTAGTGAAAATATGGCATGACCATTTGCTGTTCATTATTTTGGACATTTCAGAATGCCTATGTTAAGGGCCTGTTTGGCTGCAGGAATAGGAATAGCTATTCTGGAACAGAAAATGGGGCTATGTATTCCTATTCTTTGTTTGGTTCAGCCAATATTTGATGGGGAATTTGTGGACCTCAAAATTTATGTTTTCTAAAATAAATAAAAGTGGAATAGGAATATGTATTCCAATAACACCTATTTGGGTGGAATTGCAAAACCTCATTTTTGGGCCAAAATTGGAATACGTATTCCTATTTTACTTCGTATTCCAATTTCGATTTGGTGCATCCAAACGAAGAATTCAAAATTTTAAGAATTTACATATGCCTATTCCGCCTATATTTTTGTTGCCAAACGGGCCCTAAAGGATTTGGAGGATTTTGTAATCCTTGGATCCCTTTCAACATTTCAAACCTCATCGTGTACTCTTCTCACAAATTCCTCCTAAGGTGCCAAACAAACAAAAGTTGCAATCCAAACCATCCACACTTATTTGGCAAAGTAAAAGAGGGGTCTCCATTTTAAATGGTTCCGGTTATTAATTTTTTTTTCTTTTTTATATCTTCAAAAATACAACAATCTTTTCTCAAAATTTTTGTTGTTTTCAATTAGAAACATACAGATCATGAAGACTAAAATCTATTGTATTTTTTATTTTTTCAATTTTTTTCAAAAGTATATTTTGTTGGGAGGATAGCCGCATCCATTTTAAATGAGGTAGGGATACAAAACTATACAACATGTTCAAGTGGCTATATCATGTTATATTTCTAAATGCAATAGTCTTGTTTCATTGAATATAATAGAAAGTAAGTGTTTATGTTCTTTCAATTGTTCAATACATGTAATTTTTTTTTTCTTTCTCTATTCTATTGTGTGTGTTTGTTTTATTAAGGAAAGTACCCCTTCATCATGCTTTACATGGATAATCTAAGGCACTTTTCAAAGATGTTCTGGTGATTGAAACAAATGAAAATGAGGCTATGAGACTTGAAATAGTACCTTGCTAAAATATTTGTACATTTCATAAACAATGTATTAAGAATGAAGACCTTTACCAAAACAATAAGTATGTATTCCATAGTAGGATCAAGGTGTCATTTACCTTGTAATCCTATGAATTAGTCATGTCTCTCTAACACTCTTGGAAAAAAATTATTTTGACACAAAAGTTGTAATTAGAAATTTATTTTATATTATTGATTTTATTAGGGTCTTCATATTACTCTTTATAACATTTATGAACAAGATGAAGTTGGTGATGATGGCTAGAAACCTATTTTTAGAAATTATTTCAACTTGTGCACAAGAAGCATTGGTTGAAACTCCATTTTTAGAAAATATCTCAACCTATGCATAAGAAGCATTGGTTGAAACCTTATTTTTAGAAAATATCTCAACATGAGCATACAAATCAATTAGTGGATAATTTTGGGTGTTATTGGTGGGTATCATATGATTTGATCAACAATCATGGATGCCCTGTGTAGATATAGACCATTTTGGAAAAGTCATTTACAAGTAAAAGATGTTGTCTATAAAATTACAACGATTCTACTTTTACTATTTATTTCTCATTAGAAGTTACAATTACTGTTAAGAAAGCAATAGTACAGAAAAGACTTTTCGAATGCCAAATTGACAATGGAATAAGCCAATACAAAATTTTAGAGACATACAAATAAATGCAACATGAAAACACTAGAGACAAGATATATAGAGAAACAAAAGATTTAACATGGAAAACCCTTCCGAGAAAAATCCGACCACCCAAAACCCTGAGCAACTCTTGTATTATAGTAAACAATATTTACATATGTAACACTCTAGATTTTTTAAGGCTCAAATTGCCTTATAATCAAGGATAACTTTAGTGGCTAATATTTTCCAATTGGCTAATCTCACTCATCAAGGACCCCAGATTTGGCTTTTTTTTTTGTACTTTTGGGGTGTCCATGTCACCTACACATTACCAAAATTGGGTCCCATGCTTAGAATAATCACCAATAATAATACAAAAGTATTTATATTTTAGTGATGACTTCACCAATGGAATCAAATTTTTCTATGAAGTAAATTAGATATTTTTGCCTATAATTTTCAAGGCTTGTCTTAATTGATGGTCATATTCACTAATATTTGGTAAAAAATTAAGTTACACTATAGATTAAGTATGTAGATTTGACACATCTCTATTTTGAAACTTTTTATCTTTTCTCACTTTGCTACAAAATATATTTGATTGGGGACACGTGTCTTTACTTTGGGAACTTTTTTAAAAACTTGGTATCCTTTTAAAAGTTTGGCTTCAAATAGGATTTAGGCCATTGATTTAAGTTCTTCCAACAATTAAAAATAATAGGGGTGCTTCCTCCAAACCACCATTCAATAATTTGGAGGGAAACTATAATGATAAAAGTGGGCTAAATTTAACCTTAAAGTTTGATAATTAATTAGGCTCCATATAATAATATTAAAAATATATATATTTTTAGGTATGTGTAATTTTTTCCATGATTTTCATCAAATATGAAAGCTTCACCAAAACCTTATAGAATTTTTATATGATTGAAAATAATCATCAATAAAATTAAAAAAAAATCCTACTTAAAAATAAAAATTTACCAATAGAAATTAATTTGTATCCATTGAACTAATGTTTGATTCACCAAAATTTTATAATTTTTTATACAGGGAGGTTTCTTAAAGTTATTCATGCTTACAATCAACTTGATTTTTATCACACTATTCTTTATGAATCTTGTAGCCATTTATGCACTCTGCATTTTTTTTCCATATTTGATATATAGATCATTACATTATAGAATGGTCTACCAACCAAACTGTCGGGCACTGACTATGAGAATTACTGCATAGGTACTACTTCATAGGCACCAGACCATCCTTGTCATACTTGAAGGAACCTATACTTCGCCTAGGATAGATGCTCACTTAACGTAGGTGTGTATGACATACCCACCTTGATTGTACTAGCAACATGACTGTACTCATCAAACTTACCATACTCCATACACTAAAAAGTTTCAAACTACTCATACGATGTTTTACCATACTCCATATGGAAAACTACACCCAACTTAAAGATAAAATAATTGGCGAGTACCCTCACCATATGGTAAGACTCACTTCTACCATAAGGTGGACTCACTGTATGGCGAGTCCCTCATCATATTGCATCACCTCAAAAATCTCCCACTTGATGAAGTATGAAATTACTTAACATGGCTAACAAGAGTCAACAACCTTAAGCCCCATGGAGTTTGTGCACCATTTGAACTTAACTTTGTTCATCAGTTTCATTAATGCATCTGCATCATTCTTTTGATTGCCAACCTTTTCTAAATTTACAAAAGGATATTGTATATCAATGTGCTTTGTCTAGGCATGAAAAGAAGGATTCTTTTCCAAACATATTGCACTTTGACTATAAAAAAAGATTGTATTTCTTCCCACATCATTGTAGCATTTGAACACAAGCACTTAAGCCAAACCACTTATTGGCACACATGAGTAGATACTATGTTCTCTGCCTCAGTTATCAATAATGCCACTACACTTTATCATTTTATCATCCAACTGATAGCACCACCATCTACCATGAATATGTTGGATACAATTGATTAATTGTGCATTTTCTTTGATGTTACACAAATGTCATATCATTATTAGTCAGTATATGTCAAGCTCACTCGGGTAGTGAAGACAATTTTCTATGTCTACCAAGTGTTCTTATGGTTGCCTAGTTTAGAAGGTAGTGTCTATTGAGATCACTCAAGCATCGAAGGAAAGACTACAGGAGATGAGTGTTAACTGAGATCACTCGGTTAATGAAGGAAAGTTAGATGGAACCAGTGCTAACTAAGCTCACTCAGTTTCTAAAGGATATTCGCGAGTTTGTAGTGTTAATTGAGCTTCTGTTAGTTAACACAAGAAATCACTTTTGAGTTAGTGTCTATCGAGCTAGGTCAGCTAATGAAGGATTTTCTTATTTTTTCATATTAAGCTCAATTAATTTATCTATTAGTTATAGCTGACTGAGGTGATGCATATTAATTATTCTAAGTTGTATTTGAGTCGACTTGAAAATATGAAAGATATAAGTACAAGGTGAAGTTGAGAATTTGAAAGTGTGCAAGTATGAATATGTTATGAATGTACTGAAGATGAAGAGAGGAAGTGACTTTGAAGGATAAGAAGAATATCTTTGTGGAGCAGAAAAGCTATATTTGACTAGGAAGGATCAAGTACAAGCTAGAACAGATATCTATAATCAACAATTCAGTTGCATCCAAATCAGGTCATCACATTGTTACTCTCTAATCATTGTAGAAGTGATCTAAATCTCTTAATAGAGTTGGCTTAACAACTATTTTAAATCCTCTAACAACATGGCAATTCTATTGAATTGTCTCAAGACCTCTAACAAGGCCACTCCTAACAGGGTAATTAAATCCTTTAGAAGGGTCACATCTAATGGTGTGTTTTGTAACCTTTAATATGGTTGGCTCCTAATAGGGCTCACTTTAGAAGAGTGAAAATAGTAACTAGTTGCAATTGGTGGTTTTTTCCAAATTAGGTCTCTACATTAAATCCTAGTGTCAAATGTGTTCATGCTATTTTCTTTTATGTGTTTGCAACTAAGTTAAAGTAATGGTAATTATAGATAACATCTAAAGTTTTCATGTTAAGCATTTATTGAGTATAACCAGTATTTATCGAGTTACAGTATTTTATGTATGTTTACCGAACATCAGTAATATTCAGTTTTCAGTTTGTATTTTGTACTGACATCCAAGGGATCTGAGATTTATTTTAGTAGTAATTGATTCACCCCTCCCATCTTAATTACTACTCTTATATTTCCAAAAATTGGTATAAGAGCTTTTAGTGCTTGCAAAGAAGGTTTCAAGGACTTAAGCTAAATATCAAGATGCCTTATAGAGGAGAGATCCCCGAGCTGAATAAAGACAATTTTGTAGCATGGCAAGGATTTATGCAACATGGCAAAGATTTATGGTAATTTTGCTACTATCAGTGATTCAGGATGCAAATATCTTGATACTGAATACAAGACTCCCATTGGAACATTATCTATTGAAGATATAGCTGAAAAGAAGAATCATAACATCATGATGATTGATATTGCATCTACTCTTAGTTATGCTAAATTTGATGAAGTCAAAGATTTCAAGACAACTCATGAGATGTGGATCAAACTAAAAGACATATATGGAGGAGATGAAAATGTAAGTAGAGCTAATGCTAAAAGTCTTAGAGGTCATTTTGATCAGATGAAAATGAGAGAAGATGAGAACATTGCAAAATATGTGTAAAGAATCAAAGCAAGTGTAAGTGTAATCAAAGCATCTGGAGGAGACATTGAAGAGAAAATAGTTTTAAGCAAGATACTTAGAACTCTTCTTCATATTTATGCAATTAGAGTGTCTACTATTCAAGAGATAAGATGTGATCCAAATAATAAAATATCTCTGAATGCTCTAGTTGGAAGATTGACAACTTTTGAATTAGATAACTTTGATAACTATGTTCCTAGTTCAAAAGTTATTGGGCTTGCTTTTAAGGCTAAACTCTCACTCAAAGAAAAGGGTAAGAAATCAAAGTCCAGTCAATTAGGAAGTGAAGAAGAAGAATGAGAAGAAATTTTAGATAGTGATCTTGAAGTTGTTGAAGCCCTACTTGCAAGGAAGTATTCCAAAGGCAGAGGAAAGTATAAAGGTAAAGTTCCTTTGATATGCTTTTCTTGTGAAGAAGTTGGTCACATTATTGCAAGGTGTCCACACAAGGAAATCAAAGATGAAAAGAAAAAAAATAAGCACAAAGGCAAGAAGGATTCCAAGAACTACAAGAATTTTAAGAACAAAGGTAAGAATTTTTTTTTTTTATAGCTAAAGATTCTGATAACAGTGAAGATGAAATGGTATATATTGCTATAAAAGATGAATCTAATGATGTAGGAGATAAGATGGCACTTATCTCTCACATTAGAAAAAATGATATATGGATTATGGATAGTGGATGTTCACATCATATGACTAGAGATGAAACAAAATTTGAGCACATGGAATATTATAATGGAGGTAGTGTGAGATTTGGAAAAAATGAACCTTGTAACATAAAAGGAAAAGGATATATTTCATTGACTAAAGAACTTGTATGTGACAATGCTTATTGGGTTGAAGGACTAAAGCATAATCTACTGAGTGTGGCACAGTTGAATAACATTGGATTCAAGATAGAATTCATAAATGAACAAACCAAAGTACTGGATGGAAAAGGAAATCTGGTTGGATTTGGCAAGCAAATAAAAAGTAATCTATTTTATCTTGATCTCAGTGATTATTCATGTTTTGTTACTCAAGTAGAAGAACTATGGCTATGGCACAAAAGGATATGTTATGTAAACTTTGATAATTTGGTTAAGATAAGAAAACATAGAAGAGTAAGAGGTATTCCTAGTTTGAAGAAGCCTGATATGGGTTTATGCAAGAATTGCCAAATTGGTAAGATGAGAAAGACTAGTTTCAAAAAAAAAACTATCAGTCAGAAGAAGTCTTAGAAATTGTTCATAGAGACTTATGTGGACCTATTGGAATAGAGAGTTACAGTGAAAAAATTTTTTTCATTCTTTTTGTTGATAACTATTGTAGAATGATGACTGTAATGTATCTACAAGAAAAATCAAAAGCCTTTCAAAAGTTCAAGTGGTATCTAGCAAGAGTAGAAAAAGAAAGTGGAAAGAGGTTTAAATGTTTAAGATCAGATAGAGGTGATGAATTCATCTCTAATAAATTCAATAATTTTTGCATTGAAAGAGGAATTAAAAGACAAGTATCAACACCTAGTACACCACAGCAGAATGGTATAGCTGAAAGAAGAAATAGATCTATCATGGATTGTGCAAGAACATTGATGATTGAAAAGAATGTTGCTCTCAAATACTAGAAGGAAGCTATCAGCACTATAGTTCATACCTTGAACAGAGTATAGTTGAAGAAAGATTCAAACAAAGCTCCTTATCAACTATGGTATGGTTACAAACCTAATGTAAGTTACTAGAAAGTATTTGGCAACAAATGTTATATCTTGAAAGAGTCTAGAAAAGAAAAATTTGGCGTAAAGGGTGATGAAGGAATATTTCTAGGATACTCCTGCAGAGGTAAAGCATACACATGTTTGAATTTGTCTATTCATAAAATTATAGAAAGTACACATGTTAGAATTGATGAGTTTGCAGAAAAGAGTGAAGAAGAAAGAAACAAGGAGCCAGAGGATTACAAAAGATTTTTTTACTATGAACCTGATACCCTACCAAATCTATCTAAAAGAAAGGAGGCTTCATTTCTTGAGTCCCCAAAATCTCCAATAGTTATCGAGTTGTAGAAAGTGCAACCTGAGTCACAATCTAAAGGACTCGAGTCATAGTCATAGGCTACCAAACTAGTTCAAACCGAGTCTGAAGGACCCAAGTCATAGACAGTGGAACCCGAGCTTGATACTAAAGTTCATGATGAAGACAATGGAACTCATTCAAAGCCCAAAGAGTCTGTGTTAGCTAGATATGTTAGAAGACATCATGCACCTGATCAGATTATTAGAAACAAATCTAATGGAATAATGAGAAGAAGAAAATTAAAAGGTACATGTTTACTTGCTGAATTTGAACCTAGAAATGTTAAAGATGCCCTAGATAATGAAAGTTGGATTGAAGCAACAAATAAAGAGATAGAATAGATAGAAAAGAACAAAACTTGGACCCTTGTTCTTAGACCCAGAGATAAAAATGTAATTGGTACAAAGTGGATATTTAGTAATAAGCTAAATGAAGATGGAAAATTTTCTAGAAACAAGGCAAGATTGGTATGTAAAGGTTATTCTCAAGAAGAAGACATTGATTATGGTGAGACTTTTGCACCTATAGCAAGATTGGAAGGTGTTAGAACTTTACTAACATATGTAGCAAACAAAAGATTTAATGTATATCAAATGGATGTTAAATCTACATTCTTGAATGGAATTTTTGATGAGGAAGTCTACATTGAACAACCAGAAGGTTTTGCAGATCCTAGCAAAAGAGACATGGTTTGAAAATTACACAAAGCATTATATGGTGTCAAGCAAGCTCCCAAAGCTTGGTATAAAAGACATCATAATTAATTGGTACAAATTGGATTTCAAAGAGAAAATGATAATAGCAGTCTGTATATCAAAGAAGGACCAGCCAAGAAGATTGTGTTGGCAAAAATATTTGTTGATGATACTTTATACACAGGAAATGATGATTTGTGCAAAGTATTTTCAGAAGAAATGAGTAAAGAATTTGAGATGTCCATGTTTGGAGAGATAAAATTCTTTGTTGGGTTGCAAATACAACAGAACAAAAATGGTATCTACATCACTCAATCTACGTATATCAAGGAGATACTGAAGAAGTTTGGATAGGAATATTTAAGACTAGTTGGAACCCCTATGTCTACTGGATATAAGCTTTCCAAGAATGATAATTCTAAAGAAGTAGATTAGACCACATATAGATCAACGATTGGAAAACTGCAATATGTAGTACATACAAGGCCTAATATTGCATTAGAAGTTGGAATGGTGGCAAGATTCTCAAAAAATCCTAGAGAAAATCACATGATGGCAATCAAGAGAATCATGAGACATCTAAAAGGTACTGAAGACTATGGCTTATGGTATAAACTTGGAGGCAATTTGGACTTGAAAGTATTTACTGATGTTGAATGGGCAGGAAGTCTTGATGATAGGAAAAACACTAGTGATGGAGCATTCTTTCTAGCAAAAGACTAGAGTCTTGGACAAGCAAGAAACAAAATTGCATCTTTCAATCCATAGTAGAGGTAGAATATGTGGTAGTAGTAGTTATTTCAAACAATTTTTGGAAGGAATGAAGATAGAGATCAAGGATCCAATAGTCATATATTGTGATAAAACTTCTCTCAATCCACAACAAAGGTTGAATACGTGGTAGTAGTAGTTATTTCAAACAATTGTTGGAAGGAATGAAGATGGAGATCAAGGATCCAATAGTCATATACTGTGATAATACCAGTGCAATCAATATATCAAAGAATCTAGTGATGCATACCAAAACCAAGGACATTGCTATAAAATATCACTTCTTAAGAGGGTGCAGAATAAAGGAGTTAGATTGAAATATGTGAATACAAAAGATCAGATTGTAGACATATTCACCAAGCCATTACCTAAGGATGCATTTCTGTATCTAAGAGGTAATCTAGGGATCATTCCCCTATCTGAAGTTTATTAAACAAAGTTTAGTGATGCATCAATAAGAGAAAAGTTGAAGATCAATTAGTTGGTCCATAATTGATAAGGGCATATTGTAAATGAATCAATACTTAAGGTACATTGATATTAATAGAGTTTTTGTCTTTGGCATGTGTTGTCAAAGAGGGAGAAGTTTACTGTCATATCTTATAAAAAAATTTGTCATTCCAAAGAAGGAGAAGTTTTCTATAAGAGGGAGAAATTTTTGTGAATAAACTTGGCAGAAGTTGTTGTAGACAAAGGAAGAATCTAGTGAAAGGAAGAGCTCATATTGAGAGAGGGAGTTCTCAAGAATTAAATCCAAAATTTCATTATGTTATGACATGTCATTTTTCCATCAATGCCAAAGAGGGAGATTCTTGGATGCAATTGATTAATTGTGTATTATCTTTGATGATACACAAATGGCATATTATTATCAGTCATTATATGATGAGCACACTTGGATAGTGAAGACAATTTTCTATGTCTATCAAGCATTCCTGTGGTTACCTAGTTCAGAAGGTAGTGTCGATCAAGTTCACTCCAACATTGAAGGAAAGACTGCAGAAGATGAGTGTTAACCGAGCTCACTCAGTTAATGAAGGAAAGTTGGATGGAACTAGTGCTAACTATGCTCACTTAGTAGCCAAAGGATCTTCACAAGTTTGTAGTGTTAAGCGAGCTTCTGTTGGTTAACATAGGAAATCACTTCTAAGTTATTGTCTATTGAGCTACGTTGGCTAACAAAGGATTTTCTTATTTTGACATATTAAGCTCAATGGATTTATCTATTGGTTCCAACCTACCAAGTGATGAATATTAATTATTCTAAGTTATATTTGAGCCAACTTGACAATATGAAAAATAAAAGTACAAGGTCCAGTTGAGAATCTGAAAGTGTGTAAGTATGAATATGTTATGAATTTATTGAAAATGAAGAGAGGAAGCGAATTTGAAGGATAAGAAGAATATCCTTGTGGAGCTAAAAAGTTATATTCAATTAGGAAGGATCAAGTACATGCCATAACAGAGATCTGTAATCAACAATTTAGTTGCATTTAAATTAGGTCATCTCATTTTTACTCTCTAACCATTGTAGCAATGATCTAAATCTCTTAACAAAGTCGGCTTAACAACTATTTGTAAATCCTCTAATAAGGTGGCAGTTCTATTGAATTGTCTCAAGACCTCTAACAAGGTCACTCCTAATAGGGTAATTAAATCCTCTAACCAAGTCACACTAAAAGTGTATTTTATAACCTTTAACAAGGTTGGCTCCTAGCTAGGCTTACTTTAGAAGAGTGAAAACAATAACTAGTTGCAATTGGTGGTTTTTCTCAAATTGGGTTTCCATGTTAAATCCTAGTGTCAAATGTGTTCATGCTATTTTATTTTATGTGTTTGCAACTAAGTTAAAGTAATGGTAATCACATATAACATCTAAAGTTTTCATATTAAGCATTTATCGAGTATAACTAGTACTTACCGAGTTATAGCATTTTATTTATGTTTACCGAGCATCACCAATATTCAATTTTTAGTTTGTAGTTTGTATTGACATCAAAGGGATCTGGGATTTATTTTAGTAGTAACTAATTCACCCCTCCCCTCTTAGTTACTCTTATATTTCCAAAAAAATACACATCCACTAGTGGATCTTATTCCATCAATGTCTCGAGCCCAATAAACATCCACATAACCTTGAATGCTAACTGGTCTATTTTATCCAATTGAGTTACCTTGATAGCTCAATGTGTACTATGACATACCCTTCAAATATCTTAGAACTCCCTTCACAAAATCCAAATGTGGCTTCCTAGATTCATCATAAACCAACTCAATACTTCCATTTCTTGGGCAATGTCTAGTCTCAAATTAACAATTGCATACATGAGGCTTCCAACAACACTTGCATAAGATACCAAATTCAAGTCTGCAATCCCATCCAAATATTTTTGACTATCACTAATAGAGAGCTTCATTCTATGTAATAATAGACCTACTTGTTGCTTACAATCAATCATATTAAATTATTGTAGAACATTGGTAATATATTTTCTCTGGCTGAGCCAAAGTTTTTTGCCAACCCCATCCCTTCTTATTTACATCCCCAAAAGAAATTTGTCTGGTCCTAAATCTTCTTTCATTTCAAATTTGAAGGACAATTGAGATTTTAACTCTGAAATAATTCCCTTACTATTGTCTATAAACAACATGCCATCTACATATAGAGAAAGAATAAGTATCCAATCATCTTCATCTTTATAGTACACATAGTGATTAGATTTAGATCTTGTGTAACACCCTACCAAGGGATCCAAAAGAATTAATCTAAAGTTTTACTAAGTTTTCCAAACTTTAAAAAAAAAAAAGAATAACACACAGAACAATCATAAAGTAGTGGAAGCAATAACATACAATCATACATAAACAAACATAACATATTACATTCCTTAAGGATCTCAAAATGTTGAATCACATTTAAGTTTAAATAATACTATGTCAAATAAATAAAAAAATTTATATGAAAGTACAACTACAAGTCCATTCCACTTAAATAATATACATTTGTTCTAAATGCCACTTGGCAATAAAATTTGGAATGCACAATCATCCATTGTACATGTCACAGGGTATGAAAGGCTAAAAGAATATAAATTTATAAAAATAGATTACATCATCCCTTTCATATCCATGAAACAAAGTATAATACAAGAAGTGAACTCATCCATCATAAAGATATAATCATCCATCATAATACCCAAAGATAGAGTGAAAGGAAATGCAGACAAGGAACTTCAACCACGGCATCAAAAGACGAATCTCAATGGTAAGAGTAAAAAACACTACCACCCAACTTCATGTTAACCCAGGAAGGTCCACTCCCACCGTGTTAAGGAGATAGTATCAACTCCCAAATAGGGTATCAATCCCAAAATCAAAAGTAATATCTATGTCCAGGAAACCCTAAAAGTAATCTAACTCAAAGGATTCCAAGATAAATCGACATCTAGACCCAAAGGCAAACAAAGACATGTAGAGAATCTACTACGTAAGCAGGCAAGTGTCATTGCATGAATCAATGCTAGAGTTACCCTGACAATCTAACTTGACCTTAGCCCCATAGTGACTCTATGCGGCACTAATATCCTTTCATATCAAAAAGGCATACTAATGATGCATAGTTGCAACCAAGCATTCTCTCGACTCCCATCCTAGTCTATATTAGCACTCGAGGCATGGGTGAGAACATACAAATACTCTTATTAGGTTCATTTTACTCTCATTTAGTGTAGTGTTTTTACTTATTAAACAACTTACAATGGGTTACTCTGGCAACCACTTTGGGCTTCGACCTCCATTGCAAGCCACTTTCCAACATTACGTATAGATAACCTACCCTAAGCTCATAAAATAACAAATCAAAGAATCATAGTATTTCACCTCAATCCTATACAAATGACTGGAAAGAACCAAAAGATAGTTCATAATAACCTATCAGTTCTTTACAAGCAACTAGATACCATCCCAAAAATACTGATTGAAGACTCAAAAAGATTAAGTCAAATGTGTCATAATATCCATCTCGTTATCCCACAAGGACACTGAAAGAAATTAAAAAAAATATAACCAAACTCATCATAGAGCATACCAAACACATTACCATGGTTGAGTTGAAAAGATCAAAGATCAATTCATCATAATATCACAAACACAAAACTCCCAAGTCTCTGGTAGACATCCTAGAACTAGTCAACACTCTAGTCAATCCAAACCCAAAACATAGACAACATACAGATACAGAGTAGTTTCATAATTTGGTTTGATTTGAAAATACATAGTTGGGTTAACAGTAAGGTTTAAGTATGTTTCAATGTATGTTTCAAGTAGATGAGATTCATAGTCTACCCTTACAAATTAATCCATTTCTTATATTTGAATGTAATACACAAATGTCCTTATCTTATGAGATAATCAATAATTCATTATTTTAATAATTTAATAAATAAGTTATTTTCAATTATTATTTTAATAAATACTAATTATTTTATTAATCAAAATTCATTAAATAATAACATAATGCATAAGTTTATTTTTATTCAATAATATTCGTCATTAATAAAAAAATTCAATTAAACATCATTTAATTAAATTCATCTAATAAATATAATAGAAAACTATATTAATATTTATTAATTATTAATAATTAATTTTAAAAAACTATATTAAAATATCATTAATTAATTAGATTAATAATTTAATAAAAAGCTTTTATTAAAATTACTAATATAAATTATTAATAAAATAATAATTAAATATTAATAAAAATTATAAATCAAAATTTAAAAAGGGAAAACACATTTTTTTCTTGGTGTTTAAGGCCCACCGATTGGTTTTTAATGGCCATTGTGCGACTGCCCTGACAGTTGCTGCCGCAGTGGTCTACGATTGCAGCAACAATATAGGGTATTGTTGCTACTGCTGTAGTGCCCACTGCGAGCAATAGTAGCTATAATGCCGCTGGGAGAAGGTAAGAGGAGGTGAGGTAAAACCCACCTCTCTTTTTTTTTAATTAATTAATTTTTTAATATAATTTTTTTTCATATAAAAGCATTATTTATAAATAAAACAATACCCCTCCCCATTCACAACTTTTTAAAATATTTTAGCACATTAATATTTTTTTCAAAACTTCATGCATACTTTATGCAATTCTAAAACTCTTTAATAAACTAATATCTTTTCCATTCTTTAATTTATTTTCGAAGCATTAATTGAAAAAATATTTATTAACTCAAGTAATGGTAATATTTAGAATTTATTTAAAAATGATCTCCTAAATATATTAGGATTAAATTAAATAAATATTATTATGCTCTCCAACTAGACTTATAATTTTCTCTTTAAATTTAATAATTGATATATATAAATATATAAAGAGGGGTAAATGTTTTGACCTGGAGCTATGAACTAGTGAGGCCACAAATGGGGGACCTCATCCTAATTAGATTTGAACCTTGATGGCAAGGATAACAACTCAACAACTTAACCATCACAACATGCCACTATTGGCAAATATAATTAAATATTGAAAATCATAATAATTTTCATTAAATTAATTTTTTAATTTGACTTAATTAATAGAAAAATCACCAAAGACCTATAAGACAAAATATGAAAACCCACCATAAAATACCACATATAAGATCAAACACAAGGGTTATAATCTCAAATTTACATCATACGACACATTCGGAAAGGTAATCATCTTAGATACTTGTCCTAATTTTCTAAGACAATTGGTTTAAAAGTTTAGGATTTGGACTCAAGAATTTAATTCCCCTCTCTTACCATTGAGATAATGCAATAGGGTACACTCATCCTTGCAATTCAAGGATGTCGATACTCGGTACCTATAATCTACATAAAAATCCATGCATGTACAAACACATATATTCTAAACTAAATAAGAAATGATAGGAAGTGGTGCATTGTGTAGATTTTGACTAGCAGGTGACTACGAATCCCTTCCTTAACCACATTAGAAATTTCACACACAAAGAAAATATACATGCACACTACACACATGCAATATAGGGTAAGTATCCATATAAAACACGTACAAATAAAATCTAACATCATCAAATAATTGAAATCACTTTAAATAATCATCATCAAGGTATAATCATGCATACACAAAGTAAATAGTACCAAGTAGTCACATCATAAAATTAATCAGTGTGAAAACAATATCTGATAATTTGAAAGATAATGCTACTAATCATCAAGCATAAACTAGCCTAAAAGAGTTTGACAATAATAACAAAATGTAAACTAGGGGTAGGCACTACATCTTTGTAAACCCAAGGACAAAATATGTGTATCATACTTTTGATACCACATTCTAGGTGACTATTTCAAACCATAAAGATACTTCTTCAACTTACATACCAGACGCTCTTTACCTTTTTCTACAAATTACTCTGGTTGGGACATGTATATATCTTCTTCAAAATCACCATGAAAAAACACCATCATCACATCTATCTACTCAATTTCAAAGTCATGTTCTGTTGCAAGTGACAAAAGAAAGATTATGGATATTAGCTTAGCTGCACAAGAAAATATTTTTCCATAGTCGATCCCTTCATTCTAATAGTGCCCCTTTTCAACCACTCTTGCCTTGTACTTTTCAATCCTACCATATGGACTACACTTCTTAAATATCCACTTACAACCCATGGGTTTTCTAGCTTTTAGGAAAGGGTACAAGATTTTAGGTTCATTTCTTCTCCAAGGACTTCATTTCTTTCAACTAGGAATCCAAATCTAGCATATTGTTTGCTTCTTTTATAGTCCTAGGCTCATCAACATCTCTAAGAAAAGCATAAGCACAATTCAAATTCGACATTGAATAATTAAATTTCTCTGGTGAGTATCTATACCTATCAGGTTGTCACCTCTCTGATGTAGATCTCCTCACTTCATATGGTGAAGCTTCCTAATATTCATCATGGGGTTCATGATCATTTTATTTGTCACTTTTATGACTACCTAAGTTCTCCCCTCCTCATTCTCAAGAAAATCTAAATCCTCATGTTTTAATAACTACCAACGTTCCCCTTCTTGATTTGTGACGTGTCTTAACCATTTCTTGTGTTCTATAAGTCTAGTGGTTGTATTGGGCATTGACAAGTCGATCTTTTGGTGTAACGAAAACTCTAGCTTGTAACAAGTGGTATTAGAGCTTGGTCACAAGTTCAAATCTCCTTAGGTAACACTGAGGGGGGGATTTTTGGACTAAACATCAATGTTCCCCTTTAGGATTCATGACATGGCTTAATCACCTCCTGTGTTCTATAAGTCTAGTGGTTGTATTGGGCATTAATAGGTCGATCTTTTGGTGCAATGACAACTCTAGCTTTTAACACCTCATTCTCAGGTTCATTTGGAGTTTGAAACACCTCTCTTCTTGAAGTTAAAGGGATTTTATTTGCTTCCTCTTTCTTTTGAATCTTCTTTGACTACTCTAGTGAGCAGAGATAACTTTAAGAAACCCCCTTTTGGAAAAATGTATAAAATCATGGTGAATCCAACATTATTTTAGGGGCAAAAAATTAATTTATGTTGGTGAATTTTTTTTTCAAAATATGAAAAAATTTAATTTTATTGCTATTTTTTTTCATCGTATAATTTTTTTGTAAAATTGTGGAAAATCCTTAATTATTTCATAAAATTGCATCCAAAAGTAAAGATATCTAAAAACCATACATTTGTATCATCCAAGATACAATAACCCTTTTTAATGACCATTAGATGATCCTAAATCAATGGTATAAATCATATTTCGGGCTAAAAAGCTAAAGTACAATAAGTTTCAAAGAAAGTTTCTAAAATAATGACACTTGTCCATAGTATAATCTATTTTGGGCCAAAGACTAGAAGGATAAAAAAATTCCTTAGAAAGTCTTTGGAATAGAGACACTTGTCAAATCTATGTACTTTATATATAACCTGATTTAAAGTTTTACTATAGATTGGCAAATGTGACCATTTATTTAGACATACCTCATAAATTATGGGAAAAAAATTTAATTTACCATGTGGAAAGATTAGATTCCATTGGCGATGTCATCATCAAAATAAAAATGATTATGTATCATCATTGGTGATTGGTCTAAGCATGGGACCCAATTTTCATAAATTGTGAGTGATGTCACCACCCTAGAAGTGCAATTTTTTTTTGCCAAATTTAGGTTCCCCGATGAGTGAGATTCACCATTTGGAAAATATTCACCACTAAAATAAACCCTACTAGTGAGATAGTTTTTATTTCATGAAAGATAATGCTCCTACAGTATAACAATTTTTTAGTGAGAGGGTTCCATAATTTGTATCCCTTCACACCAATGTCATACTTGATGAAGCTATATTTTACAACTTTGTTTTTTAATCTAACATGGACCTACTCACTTCATGTACACGAGTGCACACCTCATGGTTGATGACACACATATTTTAATGAGGGATTTTTAATAGATAATTAGATTCCATAGACATTTTATCAACTAGCATTGCAGTAGGAGAACAATTCAACACATAACACATTGTAGCCACCACTTCAACCCAAAATTTTAAATTCCAACCTAACACTTCCCAACACACTCTCTGCTTTTTTCCAGCAATGATCAATTTATCCTTTTCACACATTTGTTTGCAAAGTATAAGGTGTCATTTGATGCCTTTTAATGCCATGATCTACACAAGATTTATCAAAATCTTTATTGAAAAAATCACCACCAATATCTATCCTTAAACATTTAATCTTTCTACTAGTCTAGTTTTCAACAAGGATTTTAAATTCCTTAAAATAACTTAAACTTATGATTTAGTCTTCAAAAAATAAACAAATGTTCTTGTTTAATAATCATCAATAAATGATTTAAATAATATCTTGAGTTAGAGAAAGAAGGAATATCCACATAGCCAAATACAACATAGTGAATATAGTCCAAAAAACTAGAAGAGTTTTGAGAGCTAGAATAAAACTAAACATGATTTTTCTTTCCATAGATGTAATGTTCATAGAAATAAAATTCAAGGTTACAATCAACCAATCCCTCAACTAGATTTTTATTCTTCTAGGTTTTTAAACCTTTCTCACAAATATGGCCAAGCCTATAATGCCATAGCATTGTTTGAATATCAGCAGGAAATTTAACTTTTGTATCATTTACACAATGGATTTTCACATTACTTTTAGCAGACTTTATAGAGAGACTATTACAACATAAAGGTCTGGAATCTAATCTATATGATGCTCCAATGTGTTGACCCTTACCTAAGAAAATAGAACAAATATTCATCTTGCAACCACCATGGACAAATGTTACCTGGACTTCGACATCATTCAACTTGCTAATAGAAAGTAACTTTGAAGCCAGTTTGGGTATATAAAATGCTCCATCAATTCCCTTTACTCTACTTTTGAGGAACTGAATTTTGACTCTTCCTCTTCCAACAATCTTGAGTGTCGAATCACTCACTAGGAACACCTTTCCACCACCATATAGTTCATACTTTGAGAACCACTCTTTATGAGACATCATGTAGAATAATACTTTAGAACTAAAATTGATCATTTAAATTTTTTGATAGAAATATGTCGTGGAAGATGTTTGTTAGATAGTGTTAATTTACAAAGTTTCTAGAAGTTAACAATTGTTTAAATGACTAGTTTAAAATTTATAAAATGATTTGAGTTTTGTTTTTTAGGTCTACATCTATTTAATTGAATTTATTTTTGTGCTTGAATTTGTACATATAAATTAATTTATAGAAATTTGGTTGGTAGATTTTTTTGTCTTTATTTTTTATGTTTAAATTAAATAATGAATTTAGGACATCTACAAAATTTTGAAATGATTTTTTCAATTTCAATAGTCATGTTTCTCTCAATCAAAATTCTTAGATAAATAATTCAACTATTTTGAAACACAATCTCTCTCTCTCTCTCTCTCTCTCTCTCTCTCTCTCTCCATATATATATAAAAATGTTATTCATTGAATGGCTAGAGGCCTACCATTCTAAAGCCAAGAAAATTCTCATAGAAAGATCCAAGCATTTTAGTATAGGTGTTGGCACTATCCACACCATCGATACTAAGGGAGATCCATAAATAGAATGAGGTTCAGTAAAAATGAATCAGGACAACATATGCACCACTATCATGATGATTATTAAATGGACATGAAGAACTCAAATTGGTCATTGGTTATATATAAATAGGTTCAAATAAAATGGCCCTACCATTTGTCGATGATTCACATCCATCCAAGGGGTCCTCACTACAAATCTCCATATGTGTGGCTAGTATCTCTGATCAAAGGATCAAATCCTTGACTAAATTTTTTTGTATTAGTCTCATTCTTGGGCACCACCACACTCAGCTAGATATTCGGTATTAGAGACTTTCAAACTAGGGCAATATTTGCCCAAATATTAATTTCCTTCCTATGCACTTTTTTGTGGTGAAATTCAACACTGAATCTGCTAGGGACAATGTCCTTAACCATTGTATGTGGGAGATTTATGGGAAGGCTATTTTTGTTCATAATTGAGTTCTTGGCTTCAATCCAACTTATTTTGATCCATCTAGAAAATCTATTTTGCATTCGTTGTGTAATTGGTCGCTTGAATTTTGGATGGAGCAAGTTTTGTGTCATATTAGGAACTGAATTGGTCATGTAATTAATATTGACCTCAGTGTTGATGGATATGTTCATTCCACACAAATTTGTGTCCTCTCTATCTATCCTATCCCAAAGGTGATTCACCTTGTATCCTCCCATGACATTTGGGTTCAAAATCTATAAGTTGAATTAGATAATTTCTTCTCCCTTCGATGTAGTAGTTAATGATAGTTTGAGGTAGCATGCCCTATTCCTATGGCTCAATGTTGGAGTCCCAAGAAGCTTCCCCTACATTTGTTCCTATGGATTCTAGGGTTGATCCTCTTCATGGAGCCTCTTGTGATCATGTGTTGAATGTGTCATTTAAAAGGATTGGCAACTCGGCTAGCATTTTAGAGGCCATGGTGGATCATTGTCCCAAGGCTCCAAGACTGTCCCCAAAGGTGGGCCTATTTGATTTCAATATATAGGGCAGTTGGTGTAAACTTGATGTAGGTAGTTTTGATCTTGATGAGGGAATTGTGGGCACTTCAGGTGTAACCTCTCTAGACATAGAGATGGTTGGCAATGAGACTATGAGGATGGAAACATCACTTGGAATCAACAAAGCATCTTCTCAGATATTGTCTACTCCTATAGTTGTCATCAATGACCCCATAGTTATGACAAGTTTATGCACAATTTTGACAAGCTAGAAATCATCAAGCCTAGGTCTATTTCACAATCAGCTAGAATGATGTTCAAATCTCCCCCTACTAGGAAGAAATAAGGACACAAAACTAACAAGAAAAAGTGTGTTGAAGATGCTCAAGTGATGGATCTAACTTCAATTAAATATTACCTAACACCCTCTAAGAGAGCAAATTCCCTTGAAGGGAATTGTTGATTGTCACTCAGAGTGTTAAGGGTGTAACCACCCTTAACTATTTATGTTTGATCAAGTGTCTTTTTGGATAGAGATAGGTTAACTGCTGAAATCCTTTTTTACATTGATTAATATTGGTGCTACATAAATTTGGTGGAGTGGATTATTTGTAATCTATTGTCGAACTATGGATTTTTTTCCTCTAGATGGAAGTCTATGACATTTTTGGACTCAATGCTCTCCAATATTCACAAGATAGTGTATGTCAATGTATTCATTATGTTCTTCTCATCTAGATTTTGTTGTCATTTCACTCATATTGATATGGCACATCTCTTCTTTTCATGACACTTCTAGTTGGGTCTTTTGACACATTTTTCATGTTTCTCATGCTCTACTTGGGTTATAACATGACTCACCTCAATTCATAGCATCTTTTAGGTCATTGGAAGAAGCACATTTAGTTATATCAATGGGAGAGAAGTGTGAACAATTGATTACCATCCATGCAAGCATGAGGAAGCACTGATGAAGAGTTGTTCATGAGAGTTTCATATTTGAAAAGATGAGAGCTATAGTAGTAGAGTTGAATTTGAAATTCTTGGAACTTAGCATCTATGTTACCATCAATGCCAAAGGGGAAGATTGTTAGCATGAATGATGATGATATTCCTTTAAGGAAATATACTAAGCATTACTGGAATATTTGGGAGATTAACATGTTGCATTTATGACTATGTTTGTCATTGATATCAACATAGTATTATTTCTATAAAAACTACAAGAGTAGCGCATAGAGAATGAGGTCATAAGGATCGAGCATTAATGATGAGGTCAAGTGCAGTTGAGGATATTTTCTATAGTGTGTCCTAGTGATGAACACAAGTACACATGCAGGAAGTCAAAGACATATGAGAACTATTTGTGATTTATAGAAGATAGTGTGCAGATAGAGTACCTGAAAAGTGGGTTCTAGTTTTCAGATTGTATCTCCTAATAGGGATAAAATCGTGATGAGTGAAATTGGATAGTGATAGTATAAATTTTTAAGATGACATCAGTGAGTGCATGAAGTTTGAGGTCACACATTTGAAAAGTTATGAAGATTGTGAGCCGACAATATTTTGTAATTGTGAAAAGATGTAACGAATTGTATTAGCTTATTGAGGTTTTTATAAATATATAATATTAAGAGGGGAGGGGGGGTGAACTAGTATTCTACAAACTTCTACCCACAACTAGATATCATTAATTACTTTGCAACATGCATATGAAAGTAAACCAATAATGTTGAACAATAAATAAAAGCATACACAAAGAGAACTCATAACACCATTTTTTTAAACTAGGGAAAGCTTGGCCAAGGTAAAACCCTGGTGGGGATGTCACCCACAAAATGATCCACTAGAAAAAAAAATCATGTTAAGGGTAATGACTCTGTTAGGATTTTATGAATTGCATATAGGGTCTTGGTCCTTATTTGAGGACTAGACCCTATTAAAAGCCTCAATCCTATTAGGAGTTGTTTCAACCCTGTTAGGAGTTGGTATTACAATTAAAACTGTATGCAAGAAGAGCCCACTTCCCTAACATGGGATTATACAATATAATACCTTTATACAAAATGAGATAGATAAAAAAAATCTTTATTTTTTATTTCTATACTTCACATAGCTATGATCTGACATCAAAATTTGCATCACAGAACTCTCATACAAATTCACATTTCATATACATAGTTCACATATTCATCATATACTTTGCATTCACATATATCACATCTAACACATACCACACACTTCACATTATATGATTATTTACTTATACTCTTTTCTTTCATAGAAACTCTTATGTAGTCAACTTGATGAAATCACACATTCTACTAACTTAGGGTAAACATCTAGGATGGTGTCTCTACATAAATAAGTAAATATTTCGTAACCAAAATTATTCCTTAGCACTTTATTCCTCTGATTATGTTGTACTCTATTCTATTGTGTATATTGTCTTTACTGGTATTTGAACTGTTATCCGCACTAATCTACACACTTAGGTATGTCATCATGACACTCTATTATACCTATCCTTAACTTTGCACATACCAAATATCTATATAGTCTTTGCAATACCATAAAAAATCTCTATACTGCTAGAGGAACTGTCTAAGATTTGGATTATTTTTTTGTCTCTAACTGTAGAATCTTCAATGATATATTTTATCATCTCATCTTGAGATATATGTTGCCATAAATGACAACCTTTACTTATCCTACCTATCCATATTGCCAACAGAGGTCCTATTGTAATTAATTGGGAAAGCCTCAAGGCCAACACAATGAATTATTTTGAGGACATGGTATAAAGGAAAGTTATTTTCCTTGTGATGATACATGTATGGTATTGTGAATGTGATAATAGAAGAAGATTGGTAAATGTCAGTAAACAATCAAAGGGATCATTATGATGTGAAGTTGGAGATCTGGTATTGAGATTTGAAAGGTATTTGGTACAGTATTGGCACAACAAGATGACAGAGAAAGAGTTTGAGTTGTTGAGATAAGCTTGCATTTCTATTATTTTGCAGGGAATAATATAGAGGTTAGTTGGACAGTGAGTTCAGTGGTATTTCCATTGAAGCTATTTGGACAGTGGGTACATCTTCCTTCTACAACTCCAAACAAGGTTGGAATCTCCTAATAGGGGTTCAAAGTCTCCTAATAGGGACTGATATATACTAAATGTAATTTTGATGTAAGAGCATCTTCCATCATAAAATAAAATGGGCCATAATTTAAATTTATACAACAAATTAAAAAAATTGTGGAGGAGAGAGAAAGTGACAAAAATTAGAGGAAAAAATAGAATAATGGAGAAAAAGGATAAATATTGTATTTCAATTACCAAGGTGCATAGGTGGAATTTTAGAAGTTAGTAGAAAGTTCCTTATTTCATGTATTTAATGTTTGTTACAAGCCAACTTGTGGCTTGAAGGTGTTTAATGTTGTATATCCTAGGCTGACTTGTGGCTTGGTTTGGTATAAGTAGAGGGTCTTGTGGACTCTTTGTCTATATTTTCTCTACTTTCCCTTGTCAATTAGTTTCTTTGTTCCTCTCATCCTCCAATTTCTTCTTCAAATCTTGGACTATCTTTGCAGTAGTTACCTCTTTTTTCTTCTCATCCTCGAGTTCCCTTTTCAAATCCTGGATTGTCTTCGCAGTGGACTCCTCCATTTTATTCACATTTTTAATTTGTTCTTCAAATCGTGGAGTGTTTTAGTAGATTCCTCTTTCTTCATGTTTTCCAATTCCTTCTTCAAATCCAGGATTTTCTTTGCAGTTGACTCCTCTTTTTTATCTGTATTCTCCAATTCCTTCTTCATATGGTGGATTGTGTTACTGTTTGTAGTTGCATTAAACTCCATTTTCTTCACATTTTCCAATTCTTTCTTCAAATCAAGGTTTTTTTTGCAATTGACTCCTTTTTTTTCTTCATATTCTATAATTGCTTCTTCAAATTGTGAATTGTGTTTGCACTAGACTCCTCTTTTATCTTCTCATTCCCCAATTACTTCTAAAAATTATCAATTATTCTTGCCTTAGACTCTTTTCTTTTAATTCTCCATTTTAATCTTCAAATTATTACTTTCCTTGACTGTAGAGTCTAGGCTAGTTTTCAATTTATTGTTAACCTGTGCAATACTCTCTACAAACTTGAACAACTATCTAGTAGAGGCTTTTTCACGCTGAATTTTTTTTTGGCACTCATCCAATTCTTTAGGGAAAATTTTCAGTTGTTCATTCATATTTTCTTGCTAGACAATTGCCTCTATAGAAGAAGAATTATTTATCTTATTTTGCAATTCTTTGAACCTATTGTCTACTGCTTTCTCCTTGGCCTTCACATTATCAAGGTCTACCTGTAGCTTTTCTATTTGCTTTGTAAGCCTTTTGTTTTCCCTTTCCACTTTTAGAATTGTAGAGTAGACCATTTTGTTGCTCTCTTTTGATATATTGATTTTTTCAATATTTTTCACTTTTGAGAAATCCATTTGACGTTTGGTAACTTGTAAATTGTTACGATTTATTATATTTTTTGGTGGATTATTATCTCTAGCCAAGGGCATAACAGCCATGAAGTTCATCATTTCAGTGTTTGGATCATATGTTGGAAATATAATCTTAGTAGATCCTTGATGTTGAACAACTGCATCACTTTTTAAAGTCTTCATAATTTGCCTATTTCTTTTGCTTGTTTGATCAAACTTTGATGCAAACTTCGTTAAGCTAAAATCTAGGTTTTCTGACACAATTGAGTGTTTGAAAGGTGAATTATCATTTGTATTGTTGTATTCTCCTTTAACTCCAATTAAACTTACTCCACCTAAAAATTATATTTTGAGGATTTCCAACATACTCAAGATGACCCATTCCAAATCCTAGTGTTTTAGGACTATTTTCACAAATTTTTACAGAAGCTACTAGTGTATACATTGGTGAAGTAACTGCTGACATTGTTTGCATTGTAATTGTCATGAATTTTTGCTTTTTTGCACAAGGTTCATCCATGCTAGTGCTAGTGCCAATGGGATCAATTACAACTAGATTTGAAGATTTAACAAATATTGTGTAGGGATGACCTTCAAAAGTAGAAGTATAATGTTCTTTTTCCTTTCTAGATGAATCATCTTCAATCTCATCAAAGAGTCCAATAATTGGTTTACTTCCTCTTTTGGGTGAGTCTAGTATTGGAACTAGATTCCAAATCCCTTCACCACTTGCACCAATGGGCCCTATACCTGCATAACCCATTTTTTGTATCATAGTTTTCCTTTTATTATACATTTGTTTAAAAGAATCACTCATTTAAAGATTAACAATATGCCTACCCCTAGTTGACCTAGAATCTTGAATACCTTGAATGTCTCTATCAGACTCGAGATCCTTCTATCTTTGAATATCACTATCACTACAACTGCCAAATTCATATAGTATATTTGGATGCTCTTTATTCCAATAATTTCTAAAAATTTCATCCTCCTCAATTTCCTCAAAATCTACTGAGGTTTTTGGTTCACCCAAATTTTGCCTCATTTTTCAAAAATCAGTCATCTTGGTTTGACACCAAAATTCAGATGTGTATGCCTCTTTAATTACTTTAAGCATAGAATTCTTAGAAGGTTGAGATTCTTTCTTGTAGAAATTTAAGAATGTCAGAGGCCTCGATTTGTGTGACTATGATATGTATAATGTCATAATTTGGGATGACAATTCTTGCATTGAGGTATTATTCTCTATTGCATTTTTCTCCATCTCTTTCTTAACCTTATCCCACGAATCCATTTTTTTAAAATTTTCTATCAGTGACACCTCCTGATGTTGATATTTTCTTGTAGAGTTCCCATTGTCAATAATTCTTATTTTTATTATGTATAGTGGATCATAATTTCAGTGACTGACAAAATCAAAACAAAAAATTTTTGCCAATTCATTTGCCACTTTGAAAGCCTTTCTCTCAAATGTGAGGCCTCTAATTGCGAAAGGCAAGGAAATATCATTTTCTTTTGTTGTCCAGTGAAAACTTCATCTATGCTCTCCATCTGTTGTACATATTCTAGTGCAAAAACCCTTTCTTAACATATATTAGAAGTTTACATGGTTTAACTATTAAACCATAAAACCTTAAGACAATGTACTCTTCCATGAAGAACTAGTCAACTAATTGAATTTGACTTCCTAGTTGAATGTAATCTTTAGAAGACACAAGCGATCTAAGCATCGAAGTGCCTATGATTTTTTGGTAAATAGGTGCCAAAAAAAATTCTAAAAAGTGGCTGTAGTTATTATTGTTGGCAATCATTCTCATCTTATGTGTCCACTCATATACTCGACTTGGAGTCTCTAATTTCTTCTAAGTTTTCTCATCAAACTTATAGATCTCAATATCAAGCTTATTGTTCTCTATCTCAAATATTAGGCGATGCTTTGCTAAAAGAAGGTATCACAACTAAGTTATGAACCTAAATGTCTTCATCTTTTCTATAGTTTTACTTTGTTTAATCATTAGTAATTGTTCTTACATAAATTCAACAATGTACTGAACAAAATTATATCTTGCATCTACCTTGTCAACTGATTGACCTTGACAATGTAGATTATAAATTATTTCAAGAACACTAGCCCCCACTTCCTTGTTACTATCTAATCCCAAATAAAATGATAACAAAGAAATAGTATTTTAAAACCGTGGCACAAAAATATCATACTGATAAGGAGGCTTATGGTTTATGTCCAGTGTAACAGTAACACTAGTATGATTAGTAGACAACTCTAAGTTTATTAAACTCTTAATATATGAATCTTAAAAAACTCTATCAATTTTGTCATAAGCCTATACTAGTTTATCCAAGTCAATGCACTCGTTAAAGCTTTTTGGTTTAAACCCTAGCCCTAGTTCTAATAGAGTGAAAAATTCACATTCAGTTATGGATAAAATTTCCTCCTTAGTGTTTTGGTTTACAACTGCCTTTCTATTTTTATCATAATTCTAAGCACATAGCATTACAATTTTAGGAAAAGAGAATACTTTGGGTACAATGAGGTTTGCTAATCCAGTAACCAATGCAGCTAGTTTATTTGTATGTGCATGAATACTTTTGTTATATTTGTAATAATTTCTCCCCTTTTGTAGATCTTTATACTTATTAAAATTGATTGTCTAATTCCCATGATTCCCAAGTCTCCATGGATATAACAGGATAAAAAATATCATGACATTCATCGGTGAAACCTGAGGTTTGTAGCACTTGCCTTAGTTCTATAATGTCTTGCTTTTTCTTTATGCTTGCACTGGTATTGGAAGTTTTTGAATTTTTTTTGCCCATGCCTACTACTAGTTATTACACAAAATTCTTCTTCAAGACCTATTTAATTTTTTTTTAAAGGTGTAAACCTAAGACAATAAGAATCAAGATTTCTATTGCTACGAATTGCACTTTATTTTAAATTTTTTTTTTTTTTAAATACCCAGAATCAAGAATCGAGATTCGACAATACTAGTGCTAGTAGATACTTAGATAATTACTGCTATCCTATGATACTCAAGTTTCACACTTTTAGTCTTTAGAATACAAAATGAAATTTAGTCAATCTTTAAAAAGTTAAAATCTGAAAATCCTATCTTATTAGACTCTCGACTTCGAGAAAATTTGAACTTCATGCTCTAAAAATATAAAAGGTTAATAGTTAAAAGTTAAAATGTAAATATTAAGTAATTAATATTTTTAAGTACTTTACTAATACTATGTACAATGTATGTATGTAAATGACATCAAAACTCAATAATATACATAACTATAATTATAAAAAGTAAAAATTAATTACATTAATATACATTTGAATTTTAATTTTTTTTCATTTTAAATTAATTAATTAGTAAAAATCAAACTTATTAATTGAATCATCGATATGATTTTTGTGTCAATTTGTGGAATGCTATTGTTGTTGTCAAGAGTCATATGAAATCATGACACTTGTCAAGGACACATGTCACAATTCTGGATTTTCTTGACAACAACGATAACATTCCCAAAATTTACCTGAAATTCATCTTGGTTCATTGATCTATCTTTTACTTGATATTCATCAAGTTGGGATTAAGTAATAAGTTTTTTAAAAGAGTAAACATAATAATTATTAATATTAACTGAGTCCTAACACTTAATCGAGATTTTCAGTGACTGAACACTTCTCACGATTCTGGACAAATCTAGGCACATGGAAAAACATTCTCCAAATTGGTTTGAAATTCATCATAGATCGTCGATCTTTCTTTTAATCAACAGTCAGGACTTAGACATAAGTTATAAGAGAGTATCTTGGACTACATGTGTCCTGCTTTTAGGTAGTGGAATATTCTCATAGACATGTGTCATGATTCTAGATGTTTCTTGATAGCAATGATAACATTCCCAAAATTTACCTAAGATTCATCTTAGGCCATCGATCTCTCTTTTAGTCAAAAGTTGGGAGTTAGGTCTCAGACATAACTATAACTTATTTGAAACAATCTTCAACTACATGTGTCCCAATTTTAGGTAGAAATATAATTTAATTTTGATCTTTTAAAGTTTGGCCCAAAATAGAGTCGTGGTCATTGATCTATCATTCATTGAACAGTCTAGATCAAATTGTGAATCATTAAACCTTTTGCATAACTAATATTAATTATTTAAATTATAATTTAGGGGAAAGGACTATAAGAAAACTTGCAAGAAATAATATAACCATTTCCACATAACCCATAATAGATATGAAATAAATATGGAATTAAAATCCACATGCAAGAGAATAGACAACATACCCACAAAAAATGTGACACAAGATATACTCTGAAAAACCCTCATTGAGGGAAAAACCTAGCCTCCAAAAATATCTATCATCATGTATTATTCAACAAAAATACCATTGCAATACAACCATGGAAGCTTTCAAAGCCACAACCACAACCAAACAAACTATGTGAACAAGAACGAATTCACACATCCCATGCCATGCTTCCAACCTTTACAAATGCTCCCTTGGCTAACCTATCAAGCCTTGTCCCGCTTGACTCTTGCCTTTTTTTCTTCTCCTTTCTCACTCACACAACAATTACCCTTGTGGCTACTTATATAGTAGCAAGTCCCACAAAACAACCAAGTGGTATTACATAAACCATGTGTTACCTTACCCATTGACCCCACATTTAATATTGAAAATTTAATTCGTTTCCTAGTATTAAATAATTATATGAAATATTTTCACATTACAATACAACTCATCAAGTATATCCCATGAGAATCTTTACATGTTGCACATCCATCTAGGTATAGCATTACATAATAAAATAATATAATATAATATAACAATATTATGCAATGTGTGCAACACCCATTATCTCAACAATCTCCCACTTTTTGTATATATTGCATAGGGTCAATCCATAGCCACATAAATGAAGAAAGGAATAATCCCTCCCAGCACATCTACCATCATGGATCAAAGTACACCAAGTGCTCCATCTTGGTACCCACAACAAAATCAAAGTATCCAACATCTCAAACATGAATGATCTCACCTCCTATTATGCCATTGCCACTGGACATACATAGAAGCCATCCAAAGAGAAAGCAACCCAACCTATCACATTAAAAGATCATAAAATCCTGTACCAACTAAAATTCCAAGCACAAAAAAAAACTTGATCCAAAATTAATCACATGTATTCATAGTTGTCAAAATATCCATAGCTGAAATAACACCCACAAGTGCCAAACTCATCCAACTATCCATACCTCCAAAGGTATACAAAGTGGATCTCACATCATCAACATATCCAATCTATAACCTGTAATCACAAGCCTCAAGAGCAATACCTGCCACATATATACCAAGAAGCTCCCACTACAAAAGATAATGTCAAATCTATAACCAATCCACTCACAACATCTCAAAGAAGTGAATCCATGTAGTCTCAAGGAAAACCACAATACATAGACCAATAATCTTGCAAGAACAACTCTCATAAAAAATCTCCAACACTCTCCCAAGTTCTCTACAACCAACAGAGGAAAGAGATAAAGAAATAACCATGTCATCTCTCACATGACATACATGAGCACAAACTAGTGATCACAATCTCTAATCCTTTCTCAATTCCAATATAAGTGAAACTGAACATCTAGAAAGATAACCAAGACCAAAGAGAAACTATGAAAATCATAACCTGTATCATGCCTTTCGACACACACCACTAGATGTAAACTGTGCAAGTATGATCTCCTCTATAAAATCCCAACAAGAAGCCACAACAACACCCAAACCATACCATCTAATTAATCATGGATGTAAGCCTCTCACAAGAAGATCAACTCATAAACCATTCCTAAACCAAGGAATATGCCCAATATAAAACCATCTCCCAAACTCAACCAACATAAAAACATATGTAAATGGAGATAACCAATGCTAAACCATCTCTCAAATGAACCCTCCAGAACTAACTCATGTACCATAGCTCAAGATCCATATCCATGAAAGACAAGCATAAATATAATGCAACTGAGAGAAACAATGGGCTATACCTCTCAAGTAGAAAACTTCCGAGTAGACCAAGAGTGGAGAATGAGAATACTCATCAAGATATCCAAGTCTCCAACCAAGATTCATCTAATAACAATCTCCTCTCAAGTCCATATCGGGTGACTACCCCTCGAACTTCCTGCTGAAACCATCAACTTTACCAACAAGTACTTCTCTAATCCAAGAGAAATCAACATCACCACCATCTCTAAGTATCCATGAGCACCTGTAACCAATCAATCCATTCCAACTCCAAATGAAACATAGCAATATCATGAAGTATCTAGCTTATGATCAATATACTCAATACCAAGAAACTAAACCAAGATCATGGTCAAAGTTTCAACCATGGCCTCAAGAACATAAACATGATAACATGATCTAACCATCTCAAAAGAGACAACATGATCCATATGAACATACTATAACATGTCACAAATCTAAATGTGTATCAAGAGTATACCATGACATAATAATAAAACCATCCTCACGCCAATGATAACATGCCAAATAAAAGCATAAAACACACCTTTACTAAGAACCCTATGAGTCCTCAAGATACAACCATCTCCACATACTATGAAGAAAATCATCTCCACATACCATAAAGAACCATCTCCATACACAATGAAGATAACTAAGAAGATATACCACCATAACCAAATCAGAAATCCAAACCAATAAACATCAAGGATATACCTTTATATCCAATCATGTCATGCCAAAATATTTGGCACCATGATCACATCCATGAACTGAGTATCTAACACATAATATGTCCAACCTGTCAGCATAAAATAGTCAAGCACAATTCTCTACCATGAGTGTACCTAGTAACAAGATCTCATCCCTTCTATATGAAGAAAAATCAGCAAATCATGTGACATAGTGCATAGACAATCCAAATCTAAGCCACCAATTTGAATATGCATCAATAATGAAAGATCAATGGGCAAAGACAACCCATATCCAAGCCATAAATGCAACCTATAAGTATAAACCTCTTACAACACTGCACAACTTGTAGACCCAACAAGTCTTCATACGTATCCAAACACTGGTAACCATATCATCATGAGACCAATCTGAAATATAAACTGAGTATACAATGACATCAATTCTTAAATCTCCAAACATACAATGTCATAAACTCATAATCCTACCATAGTCAATATTTATCATAAATTATTTAGATCAATATATCACCAAATAAATCATGCCAAACTTACACCAAATCTAAAAAAAATGTGTAAGGCTCTCTATGAGCTTTCTATTGACTACTTGAAGTCCAAAATCCGACTCCATATGCCCAAGTTATGCCCTAATCTGTGTTCAAAATAAACAACATCTAAATTTTGGGCTCTTAAAACTTGACAAAATGTTAAAATCACAAAAGCAAACCTAAACCAAATTGTAGTGCTCTGAATTAGGTTTGCAACACTTGTCAGAACTCTGAAATCTGATACGCTAAAAGAAAGTTATGGCCATTTTACTAAAACAGTCTTTTTATCATTTTGACTACAATTTTTTCTCTTTTTGTGACAAAAATTCTGACAGGATTAATTTTGATGGCCATCACAGGTTGAAACCAAAAAACTCTTTCATTTCCTCTGAACATGACCAAACTAGGGCACATTATATATCAAAATTTATGAAAATGTCAACCCAGATCCAATGGTAAGGTCTATTTTTACCTAAGAGGTCATTTATGCAAGCTACCCCTACAACCCTCATTTAAATGAAACATCTAAAAACCCCTTTTGTTCAAAAAAATTCACATGCCCAAATATTTTAACATCCCATCATAATAGTAAATCCAAAACTCTCAAATCTGTAATAAACAACTCATATATCTTGCCTTTTCTTTTATCCTCTCAAGCATCCCCATGGATTCATTCTAGGGTTACAATAATAAAACTATAGCTCTGATACCACTTGTAAGGAAATTTGGAAGAAATAATATAACCATTTCCACATAACCCATAATAGATCTAAAATAAGCACATAATTAAAATCCACATGCAAGAGAATAGACAATATACCCACAAAAATTGTGACACAAGATATACTTTGGGAAACCCTCATTGAGGAAAAAACTTAGCCTCCATAAACATCTATCACCATGTATTATTTAGCAAAAATGCCCTTGCAATACAACCATGGAACTTTCAAAGCCATAACCACAACTAAGAAAACTATGTGAACAAGCATGCATCCACACATCACATGCCATGCTTCTAACCTTCACAAATGCTCCGTTGGCTAACCTATCAAGCCTTGTCCCGCTCGACTCTTGCATTTTTTTCTTCTCCTTTCTCACTCACACAACAACTACCCTTGTGGATACTTATATAGTAGCAAGTCCCACAAAACCACCAAGTGGTATTACATAAACTATGTGCTACCTAACCCATTGACCCACATTTAATATAAAAAATTTAATTCTTTTTCTAACATTAAATAATTACATGAAATATTGTCACAATGTTACAATACAACTCATCAAGTATATCCCATGAGAATCTTTACATGGTGCATGTCCATCTAGGTGCAACATTACATAATAAAATAAAATAATACAATATAACAATATTATGCAATGTGTGCAACACCCATTATCTCAACAAGGATTCAATAATTGAGCGGGGTCCAATAGTTGATCACCCTATCGTGAATATAGAGTCCAATCTTCCAACACATTTTTACTATATATTGTAATTAATTGATCTATTTGTACACATAAAAAAATTCAAATGTTGATAAAAAATATACCAATACTTGAACACATGAAAACTTATAAATGTTATAGAAAAAATAAATATATGAATTCATTAATGAGTGAAATAAATAACTTTTTGTCTCAAATAAAATATCATAGATATTTCATATATTTGTCACTCAAAACATAATATGCTCAATTAGATAAATATTGATATCTTAGTGTATAAATAATACTCTTATGTGTACAACTATTGGGGTAGCAATGTATATGCATAGAGTAAACCATATCAATAATATATCTCATCACAAATATAAAAGGTGAATACTAATAAATGCTTTGTATTTTCCTATGAAATGTGTGAGATTGTCAAAAAAAAATTAGTGTTCAACTAATGGTCCCTTTGTATTGGTTATAAGTTGTATTTTATATAATAATATGTTATTTTTAAACAATAAATAATTTTTTGTTGTTGTTGAAGTATTTGTTATTTTGTGTTATATATAGCAAATATTTATGATTAATAATAACTATTTGGTCCATTTAAGTTACATATATGTTACATTTCATATAGTTATACAATATTCTATTAATGACAAATAATAATTTTAAATTCTATTATAGATATTTTTAGATTAAGCTTTGGTCGAAAGTTTAAAAAGCCATTTTTTGGACACATCTCACTAGGTGCACTATTTTACTGAGTTGTGTGATAAGTCACATCTTCAAACCTTAGTTGTAGTCTATAGGTAGTTCAATGTCCATTTTACATTCCTAAAAAAAATGGTGGTCTTACAATATCCCATGTAGCAGCTACATGTTGATGAAGTTAGCCCTCACCACTACTGGTTCCCCTCTCCTATCTTATTGTTGCACAATGCAAATTAATACTTAAATCACAAAGTGTAGTAATCAAATGAAAACATACAAATTATTTGAAGTTCTTGACAATTTCCAAAGTCCATGATTTGGATGAATAAAATTAAACATTTAAAATTAATGAAACATCAAATTCTCAAAAATATAAAATTATAATTTGTAAATTGTAATCGACTTTGATTCATTGATCACTAATTGCTTGATAATGAGAACTTGATTTAATAATCGTAGGCATTTTTACTTAATTAAAATTAATTTAGATTACAATCATTATTTGCTATATTGCTTCAGCTTGATAATGATAAGTGATAACTTAATTTAAATTTTAATAACCGTGACATTTTTCATTTAATTCAAAATATGATAAAATGTTAAAAATAGTATGATGATCATGATATTTAAATAAATTTACATTTCAAAATAGGAAGAAATGAATAAATTAATTAATATTTAATATTTTATATGAACATTTATATATAAGTTATAATTTAAACTTTTTATTTTCAAATCAAATTTCAATATTATCTATACAATTTAAATTGCATGACCATTGTTCATGATTCATGATTCATGTTTCATGAATCATGATGTTACATGTATGATAAGTTTAACTTTAATAAAATATTTTTAATTTATTTAATATTTTAAAATAAATTAATAATAGTTAAAACTATTATAACTAATAACTATTTTCTTGTATTGCCTTGGCCCCTACATTTATATATTATACGTTCATATATTATCAAATTTTACAAGGTTTAAAATTTAAAGGACATACATATACATATTAAAAACTTACAAATTTTCATTGGATAATTTTCAATTGAATAATTATTTAAGGTAAATCGTTAATCAAATATAAAACCATAAAGAGATTATAGAAACCCTTTTTTTAATTTCTAACTTTATAACTATCAATAGCCAATTTTTTATAACATAGTCGCAGAATAACATTTCAATAGTGCATTGAGATGCCAAAAACAAAGTTGTAGACTAATAGGAACAATGATTTGAGAAGCGAAAAACTATTATTTTTATTGTTAATATTTGAGAGTGTACAATGTACATAATACTAATTCATAGCATAGATATTCAAAATAGCTGATTAAATCAGCTTGATTTTACTATTTCATTTTTTATGTTAAAGGGCAACGCCCAATCTGAAGAAAAATAGATATCTTAAAAATATTGTTTTGCCCAAAGGGCAAGGGTCAATGAAACAAGATTTAAGAAACAAGGAAAATGGAACCAAGAAATAGTGAACTAGGGAATAGGGAGCATCAATAGGCTAAGGGGCCGAGGGCTTGAAGCCTTCAATCAGAAAGGTCTTCAAGCCTCTCCGTGAGGAATCTCTTGAAGAAGATGATGTTGCTAAACTTGTCCAACCATGTGAAGTCGGTCTCACTAACGTTGTTCAACAACAACCATTTCCATAAAAAATCCCTCCTAAGTTGCGCCCACTTCCAATGGTGAATTAATTGTTGTTCATTCATGCCAAGTAGGAACGGATGCTTCTGTACAATGCTCATTATGCCTTGCTCCCAACACTTGCCTGCTACATCTGCAAAAAGGATGCCAATGCCCAACCCTGATACCTGCTTGACGAATACAATAATTTTGACATCATCTTCTAAAAATGTTTCCTTAAAACTGTTATGTAGAAGCATTAAAATGTCTACTTGATTGTCTTCAAGGTCAAGAAGAGACGTGACAAAGCGGAAAATAATATCTGTGGACATGTAGTACCTCTTATCATTTCTTAAAAATTCATGGCCGAGGACCATGAATAAAGCATGGCAGATAAAAGGACCATGGACATCTTCCTTGCAAACCATCGCTAGGACATCATCAGGTATCATGCCCAAAAAGGGATTTTGCAGACCCATTATAGCGCATTTTAGGCGAATTGGCATATCCATGATTACGAAACTCTACAAACTAAGGAACTCTGCATACTGAATTCATATTTGAGAATTTGAGAAATGATAATGAAAGAGGAATTGAAGAGGCTTTGTAATGGAAGTTGCATTAAATTGTTTGGCGTTTGTGATATTTTATATCTTATTTTTTTGTATTCTTATTAATTTTCAAGTGTGTGAAATGTACTCGCATTAATGTTAGATAGTCAAAGTGCTTGCCAAGGTGGCTATATATGGAATGTAATAATTGTAACTGTCAATACTACATTTATGATTTTAATCTTGATGTGATGTTCACTACATTTCAATTAATGGTTTCCATGCAAAACCTACCACGTGTCTCCATTCTAGAGAATTTTATGGGACTCCAGGTCTTTTCAAGAAACCATCCCCAAAATGCATCTTTTGTTGTTGATCTCTAATTATTCAATGGTCGATAAAACTATTGTATTAATAATATGAAAGTAATGGTAGCCAACTTCGTAATGGCGACACTAACGTAACGAAATTATTAATAATAGACCTATGACTGTACACAAGTTGAAGTGACTATTCAGTAGTCAGTACAGTCACTAGCCAATACACGTGCAAATTTTCTTTTAGATTAAATATTTTTTTAGTTTACCACTAAAGATTAGCCAAAACCATTATTAATCATTTTCCTAAAAAACAAGTAATTTTCCTTTGACATTACAATCTCATTTTTGGCAAGGAAAAAAATAGCCATCATTTATTTATCTATCAACAAAAAAAAGTAATTCATCACATTTAAAATGATTTTTTCTAAGCCAAGAAAAAAAATGCCAACATATAATATTTTATTTCCTATCATGGAACAAAAAAATCATCCTCAACATTAAAAATTTTTTGCCTACAAAATGTTGTATTCACCAACATTTTAGGTATTTTTTTCAAAAGGGGTTTTTTAAAGTTATCCCTGATCTAGTTGGTGATTGTTAAGAGTGTAGATTTTTTGTAGAGGGTTTGTGAAAATCTTGGAATATGCCTACAAGAAGATTGAACCTTGGGATGATTGTAGACCTCCATGATATTATAGAGACAAAGATTTTAGAGACATTTTCTCGGTTGGAAGCTAGTTTGACTGATCGAGTTAAGGCATAATTGAGTTTGAAAAAATTTCTGGAGCTAGAGTCTACTAATCCAAAAGAGAGTGGTCTAGCTAGTTAAGAAGATTGTGCAGAGGAGAAGACATTTTTTTGTTAAGGAAGAGGCAAAGGATGAATTCACTAAAGCTAAAGAGGATATTTGTTTTCATGATCAGTTAGATAGATTTGACATGAAAATTGTAGAGCATCTTATTGTAGATGATGATATTGTTGATTGTGAGAATTCACATATGGATGTTTCTTGTGACATGGAGTTGGATGTTGTTGGTTATATCAGATCATCTTATTGTTGTAAGAATATGCCTGAGGGAAAAATCACCCAAGATCAAGGAACTCAAGCACAAGCACAGAATAGACCAAAGTATGATTAGAATAACAATATGAAATTTTATTTATGTAACGTCATGTACATACACACTAAGAGTGCCTGTATATAAAGCCCTCTAAGATGCATCTATAATGTCTCTAGAATGAGCTAGGAGATAAGCATTACAACTAAGCATATGTCAACTAGAAGTGGATTATCCTCCATTGTGAATGAATATAAGTGCATCAATTGGAGGATAAGTATGACATGGTGTATCTCATGTAGAGATGTTGTAGACACCATGTGCTTAAATTAGATGCTAACTCTTGTGTTGTAGACACCATGTGCATAAATTAGAGTGTTAACTCTTGTGTTGTCAACAAGACAACTCATAAGAGTATGCATACTCCTAGGTGTCAAACTAATAATTAATAAAATAATACATTGACCTAAGTAAAGTGTAAATAGTGAATACTTATTTACACCAACAGCCCCCCAAGTGCAACTTAGAGAAATGCACTTAAGCTTATGAAAGGTAGGATGAAAATGCATGATGGGTCCTAACTACTAGGCCATGTTAGGTACCCATGTACAAAAGAATTGCAATCTCTCATAAAGTGGAGAAAGAGGGAAAACCTCATGGGAAAAACCCTCCCCCAAAAAGAGAGATGAAAAAAAAGATGCATGGATGGATGGAGTAATCAAGACATGCCCCACCCCCCCCCCTATTATGACATACATCATGTATATACAATAGAGAAGTATGAGAAGGACAAAAACTCATAAGAGGAAAAAGTCCCCCCATAAAAAAGAAGAAGACGAAGAAGAAAGGAGATAGAGAAGTCCCCCCGCCCAATGTAGAATGTTGATCAATGATAGCTCAGGCTCCAATGTAGAAGTTGATCCATGACTGTTGAATAATGTTCCTCGCCTTTGGAAGAAACAATATCATAGGTACATATGAGATGCTTCCCTAATGTGTAGAAAGAATCCCAATGATGAATGGTGTCTCTAAAACCTGCTCAACTATCCCTATATCGATATTGATTGTCACCCCTTCCAATACTACTGAAAAGAACAATGTCAGATCTAGTAAGGATATATGTAGAACATATGCCAAAGAACCTTGTGTCTCCTTGAATGATGAAGAGACCTCCTGTAACTATTGTACATAAGGTTCCACAATCATATCAACCTAGTAAGACTAATCATGTGGAGAATGGATAGGAGGGTTAGAGTGAGCACTCGCAACAACTGAAGAAGGATCTTCTTCATCAAAGAGAAGATGTATATCATCAATTATGTCTCTCAAATCTGCTATCTATGACTCCACAAACCAACCTAGAATATATGTTATGTAGTCATCCCATGATGCTAGAAGTAGAAGACAAGGTGTAGCCAACTGTATTGATTTGCATGGACCTATCATTGTAGCAATGTATGCATGTGGAATGTGTTGACATTGTGACCTTGGTCTACATCTGTCAATAGGATCCCACATATCTGAATCTATTGCATCACTATCACTATTTTCACTATCAGTTTCCACTATGTATGAAGTATGGAGAGGATTAGAGGATATGCTAGGTGAACTTTCTTCAAAGTGAACATTCCTCTCTATAAAAATCTCATGAGTCTCTAGATCTATAAGTCTGTATGCCTCAACACTTTCTTCATATCTGATGAAAGTACAAGGCCTTGGTGGTGGTACCTTGCATTCCCTTGAAGATATGTGTGCCCATGTTGGACAACCAAAAACTCTAAAGTGTTTCATAACTAGTTTTCTTCTGCACCATGCCTCAAAAGGAGTTTTTCCATCTAGGACATAATGAGGAGACCTATTATGTATGTGATTAGCATTGTTTATATCTTTGACTTCAAGTGATGGATCAAGAGGCTTGGATTGAATCATGCAACTTGCCATTGACTTAAGAGTTCTAATCCTCGTTGCTGCAACATTTGTCTTTTGTGGACTAAATGCTACTAGATTCTGAAGATGAATATCCTCAAGTTCACAAAAGTCTCTAAGTCTTGAGTTCACATATCTACTTTCATTGTCCATGTGAAGAACCTTGATGGCTTTCCTTGATTTCTTTTCAACATGACTCTTGAAGGCTAGAAACTTATCAAACACTTCATTCTTGTGATCAAGAAAGTAGACCCATGTGTAGCATGAAAATTCATTAATGAAAGTGAGGATGTAGTGACCCTTGCTAACTAATGTTACTACTAAAGGACATGCTAGAAATGTGTGAACCAACTCAAGAACAACTGATGCTATCCAAGACTTTCCTTTGTCATACTTTTCATTGAGATGCATATCCATTGAACAGTTTGAGCATTCACACTTAGAAAAGTTGATTGTAGGTAGACTTTTGACCATATTGTTTTAGCTAAGTTGATGAAGAGAGCACAAGACAATATGTCCATATCGCTAATTCCATAATTTACTTCGTGATTAAGATTGTGTCGACAAGGCATGCAAAGGAGACTTAGGCACAAAGTGGGAGAAGGAATAAATCCTTTTTTCATGATTGACTTTACCCACTGCAACTAATGAACATCTTTAAGATTGTGCACCATTACTAAATTAGGAAGGAACTCAACTTTATTTCCATCTCCATAGTGAGTGATTTGGTAGATTCAAAGGAGACTAGAGCTAAGGTTGTGAACATAGAGAACTTCTTTCAACTCTCCATTTTCCATCTCAACTTGTCCTTTCTCTTCAACTTCCATTTTTGTATAATCCCCTACAAAGATGTGAGGTACCTTAGACTGCTTCAATGAAGAAAAGTGTCCTTTTGAAGAACCCATATGATATGAGGCACCTGAGTCAAGAATCCATGCCTCTGAAAAACTTGAATTTTCCATAAGTACTTGCCCTTTTCCCTTTGAAGTGGGTGGAGTTGAATCCTTGGAAGCATTTGGCACATTGATTTTGTTCTTTCTAAGTAATTTTTCCAACTCATTGATTCTCTTAGTCTTGCAATGATGCTCATCATGATTCAATTTCTTGCAATATGGACAAAATAATTTTTCCTTCTTGTCATTGTTTCCGTTCTTGTTTAAAGAAGAATTGCCTTATTGTGAGGAGGAAGATTGTTCTGTCTTTGATTGTGATTTTTGCTTCCACTACTTTTTCTTATTGTTGGTAGAAATTTTTCCACTTTGATTTGATTGGTTGTCATTGCTAGCCACCAATGCCTTTGGCTTTGATGACTTGATAATTCCCATATCTATCAACTTGGATTATTCCAACATCAACATTTCTACAAATGCATCAAATGTAGGCTTAGTGAAGGCACTTCCTATGGTCAACCTATGAGTGTTGTAACTCAAAAAAAAAAAATGCATACTCTAAAGGTAGCCTCTTTAGGATGTGATGAATCAATCTATCATCCTTCATGGGATTACCACAATCTTTAAGTAGTGCTCTCAATTCATTGGCTTTGTTGATATAGTCGTGAATTGTGTCAAAATTCTTAGGATCCAAGAGAAGTAGGTCATCCTCGATTTGGAATCCCTTTTATGTTAGAAATAGATAATACTAAGAGGGGGGGGGGGGGGGGGGTGAATCAATATTTTGAATCTTTTTAACCACAACTGAATATTATTATTTACTTTATCAAGTGCATAAGAAAATAAACCAATAGTGCAGAACAGTGTAAAAAACCATACACAAAGGGAGATCATGACACCATACTTTGTTAACTAGGGAAACCTTGGTGGGGATGGAACCTACTAGATGATCCACTATATAAAGAATTTGGTTAAGGATATTGACCTTTTTAGGAGTCTATAAAGCATGTATAGTGTCTCGAGTCCTTGTTAGGAGAATAGGCCTTGTTAGAAGCCTCAACCCTATTATGAGTTGCTTCAAACCTATTAGGAGTTAGTAGATTACATACAAATGTGTGCAAGAAGAGCCCACTACCCTAACATGTAACTATATAATAAGTTCTTCAAGAAATAGGCATACATACAATATTGAGTAGTTTCCTATACTTTGCAAATCTTCTGATTGATGATTCTTCACTTAAGAGAAACTACACACATATTAATTTGCATCATATCTTCACATTATATAGAAAAATATCACATTCACTTGTTAATCATATTTCACAAGATCATATTGACTTCACATTTAGTGTTCACTGAATCATCTTTCATTTCGCACACACTTTTTCACACACACTATTACTTCGCAAATAAAGTTCTTTACTTATACAATTTTTTTTGATAAATTCTTCCTTAGTTAGCTCATATAAAATTATTAGAGTCAGCTCAACAACAATTCATAACTCAAAATAATAAATCAATTTGTTAAACTCATTCTGTTGATGTGCTCTATTCTATGTTGTGTCATTACTGCATCACTAATTTTTTCATAACTTGAACTCAGTTGACTATACAGACATGCACACTAGTATACATCATCATTATGACATCATCAATATTTGGCTAAATTGTGCAAGAGAATATTCCAAGGGAATATTTTGTTATCATCAAAACTGTCCTCCTATTGTAACATTGTCTGATACTTAGACAATTTTCTTTTGCAACTAAATTAGGGTAATCTGCAAAACAAATATGTTGCCATAAATGACAACCATAATTTACCTTATCTGATTGTTTAGACATATTGCCAACAATCACCCCCTTTGGCATTGATGGCAACATTTTGGGAAAATTGTCTATGTCCCAAACATGTTGTCATGCCAATAAATAGCCATAACATAAGAACATAAAAAAAAGAGCATTTGTATTTATGTTATGAAAGACTACATTCCTTATTTCTTCCTATTACAACTTATTGCTCCTACCTTACATATTACAGTTTCCTACAATACAATTTTCCATATACAAGTTTCTTACAATACAACTTATTGCTCCCCCCTTACATATTACAGTTTCTTGCAATACAATTTTCCATACATTTTCCCCTTTGACATCAATGACAAAGGTATCAAAAACTATCAAAATCTAGCAGCGCATATCAAAACTTGGAAAAATAATCATTGAAATTGGTCTTCAACCACTCAAATTGTTTCTTCCAACTATCCTTTAGTGCATCAAATACACTGATAAGAACACATAAAGAATATGTTGCTAATTCTACTGCATTCAAATATGTAGCCACAAATTTGTCATATGAAGACTTTGTTGCATTAGATACACTAATAAACACACATAAGGCATATGCTGCTAATTCTGCTACATTCAAATATGTAGCCACAAATTTCTCATATGAAGACTTTGCAAACAAGCATTCTTCCAATTGATTTTCTAGTAATATTATTTGAGGGAATAAGTGTACTCTCAAAAGAGTGAGCCTCTTTAGAATCTTCTCCTTCTCCACTTGTATTTCCCTTATATTATCATGAAGTAGCTGACTTGTCTGCTCAATGGTGTTCACTTTCTGATTCTGCTTCAAAAAGTTGTCAGAGACTGTCTGAAGCTCAGTCATTTTATCCTTGCTCTGATCATCATATTCTTTTAGATAAATGTATGCTAAGTTAGACTTAGCATATGCCTGTTTTCCTTCCTCTATGCACCACCTTATTGCTTTAATACATATGTTTGGATTTTCTATATCATTTCTCATGTTAGTGCACATGGTGTTTAGAAGTTTACCATTGTGCTCAGTCTATGCTTGAATGGTAGCTACATTCATGAGTGTAGAAAACTCATCATCAAAAGCCTTGCACAAAATTTTTGTGCACTGTTGAATATCAGCTGGGGTGTCAATAGGTCTTATTACCTTTTCCATCTTGTCCAAAACTGTGGTCAAAGTCTTTTCTATTGACTTGACTGATTTCTTCTTCTCAAGGAGTTTTCTAAAGGAAGATATAAGATTTTGCACTTCATCTTCTTCATCAAATTGTGTTGGAGATGCTGCTACTATTGTTTGGGTAGCAGGAGTGGAAATTCCTATTGCTATTGCTATTGTCAAAGGCACACTTGAGATACCTACTACAATGTTGGTTTTCATTTTTTGTATAACTTCTTTAGTAGTCTTCTGAACCTCTTCTTCATCAAAACTATTGTAATCCACAATATTGCCAACAATGCTAGCACCAAGGTCCTTGAATGGATCTTCTAATTTTTCAACAGTCACTTTGGTGTTGTCTACTTGCATAGAGTCACTACCAATAGTGATGTGAGGAGGAGAACTTGGTGTGGCTACTGTAGGACTATCCTCCTTTGTCTGCACACTCTCCTTGGGTGTCTAGCTAGCTTCCACTAACTATGCACTTACTTTAGGCTTCTTGCTTACCTCTTCTACCTATGCACTTGCTCTAGGCATTTGCGCACTATCTCTAGGTATCTGTGCACTTTCTCTAGGCATCTGGCTTGCCTTCTTATTCTATGCACTATCCTTAGGCATAGTGGACATGAAAGAAACTATAGCCTCCTAAGTTTCTTTATTGACTTCCTCATAATTTCCTCCCATAATAAGAATGGATCTTTTCTTATGCCTAAGTAATGGTGCTATACCTTTCAAAATTTCTTTTATTCTTCTTCACTATTTATAGTGCATAACTTTCTCACCATGTTTATTCTTATTTGTTTATCCTCTTCTATAACTTTGCTCTTCCTATTTAGCAATCTATTGTACAAATCTTTGGGTATTTTCCCTTTTATAGTATCAAACCTCTTATCTTTCAAAATCATGTTTCTAATTAAAACATTTTCTAGCTATCTCCTATCCATGTTATTATACAAGTCATAGTATTTATTTAATTGTACAAAATTGTTATCATTAATAATTTTCATGTTAAGGTTTTCTACCTTTGATTCAATGCTCTATGTCCTACTGGTGTCTTGGCTTCCTGATCAACTGCTTCAACTAGTCTATCACTAGTCTCTTCCTTAGATTCATATGAGCTAATCCATAGAGTTTTCCTTCTTTTTCTTGTGGCACTGATTGTCTATTTTACTCTCCTTTTAGGAGGGCTTGTTATCCTTGTGGATTTTCTTGATGTAGATGTTTCCTTCATAGTTATTGGTTTTCTTGGAGGTTTCTAGTGTGCAACTACTACATAAGGCACATAAGGAGTTTGTACACTTGTTTTGGCAACTATGACCTCTTCGGTAGGTCCTACAATTACAATAGGTGTAAGGGATAATAGCTCAATTTGGCCACTAGCCTTCATTTCCATAGCTATTCCCTTTACCTCATCAAACTCTTTCTTTGTCATTCTAGATTCTTTCAAGATAGAATCAATAGCTTTCTCTAGATTTTTCTTGGAGTCCTTCATGACTTGACTAGTTTTCACTTCTCTCATTTTCTTTGAATATGTTCCCCATTTGGGATAGTTAGAATCAACTTCAGAATAAAGGATTATCTATGCATGCCCTTCAATTAGATCCTCACTCATCTCATATCCCATAGGTTCAATAAATTTCACTTGAGGAACTACTGCCTCCATGCATGTAAAATTAGTCCAACCATGAAACATAACTCATCCTTATATTTTTCCACTAGTGCTAGAGGTATTCTATACCTTTTCTTCATTTTTGTTTAGAAAGATTTCATGATCCTATCCAAGTCACTATCTTTGATTGCTTTAGGTCCTGACCTATAGGTTCGAGTGATCTATTACATAGCACACTCATTTTCATACCAAATTGTGATACCAGGAAACTTCTTGATAGCATAGAAGAATATGTGTGTCAGAAGGGATTCAAATCTAAATACTGCACTTCTTGATTTCTTGATTCTCGAGATATTATCCAATAGTTATGTTTTGATAATATCACACGTGTTCACTTCTTCGCCTCTTATTGCTAGGTAAGCTGCATGAAGAAATCCTATAGCGATTGAATCTATTCTTGATCCATGATTATACTTGTAACCCAAAATCATGCAAATAAGTCTCACTCCATCATCTTGGATTGAGTTGACTTTCATGTTCCTTCCATCAAAATATGTGTTGAGATTTGTCTCAACAAGTTTGCACATATTCTTGATGTTTATTGGATTGCTGCCATGATTTCTCAATCCTATAACATTGTGGATAAGGTCATTGTCAATACTAATGATAGAATCTCCTAGCCATAGAAGATCATCATGTACTCTACTAAGGATTATTCTTGTCCGATCATTATTATCGAAATCCATGTAGAACATATGCTTAACTAGGTTAAGACATTCTAGATATCTATGTTTAGATTTCAATGATAAATCATTGTTGCACATCTTCTCCAAATCCTTTTGAATCTTTGAATCACCTATACTTTCAATCTTGCAATGTATATAACCTTTGATATCTTCCACATGAAGAATTTTTTTTGGAACTCAAAAAAATGTTCCAATGGGGTCATCAAGAAAAGAAAAAAATGTGTGTTTCTTGAAATTATACCTAGGCCTATTTCTTACATTATAAACTTCTTGCCTTGTCATTCTTGAAGGATTATACTCAACAATTCAGAAAAATACCTTAATTTGTGTTCTAGGATTTCTGGTGACTTTGCATGCTTGTAGGGCTCTTTAATTCTCAAAATCTTACTTCAATCGCACATGCAAAATTTGCATAAGAAAATGATGTATGCAAGTTAGTTCACATCCTTTAAATCTTTCACAATCTATACTGTGCAATAAATGCACATCTGCCACTAGTTCAATATATTGTCTCTGTGCAATATAGAGTTTGATCCTTTCATATTTCCTCATCCTAATCATATCAGGAAATGTGCAATTTACTATAGACTTTTCATAATGTCTATTGTCTACTATTAAATATGCAACCCTTAATATTTCCTCTAGCATCAATTATCAACAACTGATACTCTATTTCACTGAGAATGCTCAATTCTGGTGAGAGGAGTCACAGATAATAAGTGACTTCATTGTCCTGTTAGGTATATTTTCTATAGCTATATGAGACCTTTCTCATTCGTTTCCCTTCATAAATGATTCCTTCAATTCATTTGGTTGTTCTTTTACTTTATTTCTTCTATTGTTCCTTCTAAAATTCTAATTCCTATTTAGGTCTCTTTTGTCCATTCTACAAAACTTTGCTATATGTCCAAAGTTGTTACACAACTGACATATAGGTACATATTTTTTTTGTTTATTCAGCTTGTCATCAGATGTTTTGCAATTCCTTGCAATTCGCCCAAGATTGTTGCATCTGTAGAATCTTTCTCCACTTTCATTATTGTGGAATCTTCTTTAGTTTCCTACATGGTTAGTGTTCCTATGCATCCTACTATTTACATTATCACTATCAAATTTAGGTTTCTTACAATCTACTGCATAATGACCATATCCATGACAATTATGACAATAAAATTTTCAAATAGGTTTGAAAGACTTAGCTTCATAATTAATTTCAGTGTCTTCAGGTTCATCACACTAGGCAAAAGATTCCTTTTTTTTGGTATTCATATCTTGATCAGATTCTTTGTCTTTCTCAGAGTGAGAACCATTCACTTTGTCTTTAGATGTATCATCTATCTTGCTTAGTTCCTTGTTGAATTCAAGAGTAACAGGTTCTTTTGTTTCAGTAGATTTCTTGGTGGATTGACCAAGAAAGAATCCAAGTCTAGTCTTATCATAACTAGGTCTTTGCACACATATTTCTTCAATTGTATCACTGCTAGTATATAGTTTCTCAAGTTGTTGCTTGGTTTGTACCAACTCACCTTTCAAAATATTGTTGTATTTTTCTAATTTTGCATGTTCTAACTTAATAGATTCTAGTTTTGATGTTACCCTGCTTAACTGGGATCTCAGATCTACATTTTTAGCTTTTATTTCAGAGTCAATCTTACCTCCATTTTTCTTTAGACTCAACTTGAGTTCAACTATCTTTAACTCATGTTTTAGGATCTCATTTTCTTTCTTTAGATCTTCAATGTCATCATCATTGGTCTGATTGGTAGGTCCATTCTATTTTAGGTCATCTATTTTGTCCTTCAATTCACCAATGTAGGATTTTACATTCTTGTATCTATCTTTGAGGCCATCTCTTTCATCAGTAAGAAGATCAATCTATTCAAGTGCTTCTTCAAGATTTTTCTTTAGTTGTTCAATATCCATAGGGATCTTTTTCAAGCTGTTAAGCCTCTTCTGAATAACTAAGCTCTAATACCAATTGTTGGAAATAGATAATACTAAGAGGGGGGGGGGTGTGAATCAATATTTTCAATCTTTTTATGCACAACTAAATATTATTATTTACTTTATAATGTACATAAGAAATTAAACCAATAGTGAAGAATAGTGTAAATAACCATATACAAAGAGAGATCATGACACCATATTTTTTCAACTAGGAAAACCCTAGCCAAGGGAAAACCCCGGTGGGGATGGAACCTACTAGATGATCTACTATATAAAGAATCTGATTAAGGATATTGACCCTGCTAGGAGTCTATAAAGCATGTATAGTGTCTTGAGTCCTTGTTAGAAGCCTCAACCCTATTAGCAGTTGGTAGATTACATACAAATGTGTGCAAGAAGAGGCCACTACCCTAACATAAAACTATACAATAAGTTCTTCAAGAAACAGGTAAACATAGAATACTAAGTAGTTTTTTGTACTTCACAAATCTTCTAATTGATGATTCTTCACTTAAGAGAAACTACGCACATATTAATCTACATCACATCTTTGTATCATATAGCAGAGTATCACATTCACTTGTTACTTGCATTTCACAAGATCATATCGACTTCGCATTTACTAATCACTAAATCATCATTCACTTTTACACACACTATTACTTAACAAATAAAGTTCTTTACTTATACAAAACTTTTTGGTAAATTCTTCCTTAGTCGGCTTATATAACATTATTAGAGTTGGCTTAACAACAATTCATAACTCAAAATAATAAATCAATTTGTTAAACTCGTTCTGCTGATGTGCTCTGTTCTGCATTGTGTCATTACTGCATCACTAATTTCTTCATAAATTGAACTCAGTTGACTGTATAGATATGTGCACTGGTATACATCATCATTTTGACATCATGCTTCTCTAGTCAACTACGTAAGAGAATATTCCAAGGGAATATTCTATGATCATCAAAACTATCCTACTATTGTAACACTGTTTGATACTTAGACAATTTTCTTCTACAATTGAATGAGGCTAATCTGCAAAACAAATATGTTGCCATAAATGACAAACATAACTTACCTTATCTGATTTCTTGGAAAAATTGCCAACATATTCCTCATCCACCTTACCATACAACCCTGCAAGTTTGTCCCAAGCACCCTTGGCTTTCTTGAAGCTGGAAATGTGGAAGAAGAGATCTCTATGAACACATTTCTTCATAATTCCTAAAGCCTGATTGTCTTTGATTTTCCAATCAAATGGTGTTGTAGTATCAGTTGGTTTAGTAATTGTACCATCACCATATAGATTTAAACCTTTTTTCATTAATCTACTCCATACAATATCTTTCCATGTAGTATAATTATGTGAAGTTAGAAGTGGAATTTTAGGGTAACCCATGATGTATAATTTAAAGAGTATAAGAGAGAAAAAGAGACACAAAAACACAAGACAACCACACCCCCCCCCCCCCCCCCCTGACACCCCCCCGCCCAATTCACTCAATCAAAGAACCCTCCCAAAAATGATGCTTTTGGCACTTTATATGTACTGCATTTATAATAGGCTACTTGTCAAAATGGACAAAAGTGGGGGATTTTTCTATTTACAATTGCCCTTTGAGGTTCAAATCTTGTACTAAGCACTGTAGCTCAAATGTACAACAATTTTGAAGTTTAATCAAAGCAATACAATGCAAAAATGACCTATTTCTAAAAGTGATATTTCTATACACACAAGCCTATAATCTGATTACAGATCTGGAAAGTAGATGAAAAATTAAGTACTTTAAAAAAAAATGGAACCTGAATATGTGTCTAGATGAGCCTGAACTAAGCCTTTGAAGTTGAAAAAATTAGAATTTGTGATTTTCAAAAAAAATTAGGAATATAGATCTCAAACATCCTACACCAATGTGTAGATCACAAAATTCTACCCCAAAATGAAAAAAATTGCTTGGAAAAAGGAGTTCACATGAGGGAGATATCATTGTTTGAAATTCACCTCTGTAATTATTTTTCTTGAATCGTTGTTGTCGCACCCCCAAAAATCAATTGACTCTAGATTTCACCTCAAATGTCCAATTTTGATGAAAAAAAAGTCAATTTGGGGGATTTTTGACCTTTTGAATATGATGCCAATATCTGATTTGCACCAGCAAGCTCCAATCTTGTCCTGCAAAAAAAATCTCTCCTACTAGCCTAAAAGGCCATTTTTTTTGCAAAATTTCAGAAATAAAATATAAATTTGAAAAGTAAAAATGTAGATCTAAATAAAACAAGTGCAGAGAAGCCAATAAAAATGCAAATCTAAAAATTAATTGCATGAATCTGAAGAGATCATACCAATTCTGCAAATCAAACCTTCGGGTTCCGATTTGCAAAAAAGTTTGCCTCAGATTTGACTATGGCCTAGGGTAGGCAAATTTATAATCAAAATTCGATGAATCGATCCTTCAGACACAATGGTGAGGTTCTCTTTGGCTCTAGATGTTCCTAATGACTATGATACTCTGGATCCAAATCGAGGTCCTCTGAGAGGTGAAGCAAAAAATGGTCTCCAATGGTTATGTGGGGAGAAGCTCCCTTAGCTCTGACACTATGTAAGAATTTTCCTTAGGGAAAAATCACCCAAGATCAAGGAACTCAAGCACAAGTAGATAATAGACCAAAGTATGATCAGAATAACAATATGAAATTGTATTCATGTAATCTCATGTACATACACTAGGAGTGCCTATATATAAAGGTCTCTAAGATGCATCTAGAATGTCTCTAGAATGAGCTAGGAGATAAGCATTACAACTATGCATACATCCACTAGAAGTGGATTATCCTCCATTGTACATAAATATACTTGCATCAATGAGAGGATAAGTATGACAAGGTGTATCTCATGTAGAGATGTTGTAGACACCATGTGATTAAATTAGATGTTAACTCTTGTGTTGTAGACACCATGTGTATAAATTAGAGTACTAACTCTTGTGTTGTCAACAAGACAACTCATAAGAGTATGCATACTCCTAGGTGTCAAAGTAATAAATAATAAAATAATGCATTGACCTAAGGAAACTTAAGTAAAGTTTAAATAGTGAATACTTAGTTACACCAACAATTGTAGATGATGAGATTCTCGATTGTAAGAATTCACATATGGATATTTCTAGTGATGTGGAGTTAGATGTTGTTGGTGTGGATTCACTAGTTGCTTATGTGGTTGAGGATCTACATGATACTATGGGTCTATATGTTCCAGATCTTCTTGTGGTTGACATGGTTGAGGATTTACATGTTTCTCTTATTGTGGATTTGAGCTTACAAATTGTTGATTTAGTACATGAGTTACCTTATGTTGCTAACATGGATTTCATGTTTGAGGATATTGTTGTTGGTGGTTGTCATCAGTTGTAGAGATTGTTGGTGAAGTGTTATGTTCAATTTTTTCCTAGGAGTGAGCTTTTCAATTGGGTTGCTAAGATTCATTCAATCCTAGTGTTTGAATGGATGAAGCATAGATGGTTTATTTTTATATTTTTTCTTCTTTCTAGGATGAATTTGAAAATTTTGGTGAGGCTGAAGTTGTGTGTAGATATTTATTTTGGAATCAAAGTATGGGACATACTTTTCTATCTCGATGCTTGGGAAATAAGAAGGTTTCTTGGTGGGTTGTGAGCACAAGTTTAGATTCTTCTTGAGATTTTCTATCGGATTGTGGATCTGGGCTAGCTATTGTTTGGATCTTGTCAACTCTTGTAGAGTGATTGCTATATTTTCTTATGTATTTGGTAGTAACCAGGAAGGCCATACAACTGAGCATGTTGGATGAAAATCTTATAATTATATTATGAGAATTTGATGTAACAGTAGGCCTTGCTACCAAATCTTTCTCTTTTTTAAGGATTCATTTACGCTTGTCACTAGCCTATTAGGGTTCCTTGATGCCCTAATCGCTAGAGGACCTTTATTCTATCCTCCAATGACACTCCAACCTAGTTACATCAATAGTTAGGTTTGTTTCCTTACACAAATGCTTCTTCACACTCATTACTAATCTTGCTCCTATGGTTTCTTAACCAAATCCCCCATCCATATAATATGATGACTTTTCTCAATGGTCTTTGGTTCCCCTTGAAATTTTAGACACCAAACTTGCAACTTGGAACCAAGTTTCTTACCTACAAGTTAAAATTGCTCAAAATAGGGCTACTAGAATAAGCTCTCCAAATTGAGTTTTTGGAATTTATCTCCAAATTACTCCAAAGGAGGTGGCAAACAAAATGGATATTGAAATACCCTTTTGGAAAAAATTGAGAATTGTGTGGCTCTCTGATCCTTGATGTATCCTTACACCCAAAAGCAACTTTTTAGCCTACTTTTAAGGATTTCAAGACAATATTGATTGACCTAGCTAGGGTATGTTAGTTCACCCTCCAAAAATAATTCTAGAAAATATTCCCTCTATAGTATTCTACCTTACTCATACTCCTTTTTCACCAACTGGTTTGAAGTATCCACATACTTTCACACCTCAACTTATTTTCTTGATTTTTGATCTTCTAACCAAGTGTATAGACTTTCTAAGGGCATCACCTTAAAATTGTTTGCCATGATTCTTAGGGCCCAAAAACTAGTATACATTATTTAAATAGGATATTTTACCATGTCCCTTGAAACCATGAAGAACTTACAATAGGAATTCATGAGAGAGCCATTTTTGCTCAAAAACACAAAACTGGGACAACACACTGCCTAATAAGGAAAGATTTCAAAACCCTAGTAGATGAAAACTTATAATCTAACAATTTAAAGAGAAAAGTATTGTACAAGAATGAACAAACCAAATCAAACACTAGATTGATCATGCCAATCTATTTGTTTGTACAAGTAATGTAAATGCAAAAAACTATCTTGAAAAACATGCATTCACTAGCTCAATTCACCTTATTACAATTACCAACCATTGAGATGTGTTTGGATGGTGGATATATAGTCTCCCAAAGAGGTTTCATGTGGTTGGCATAACCACCAAGCTTAACTTTTATTTTTTCAACTTTTTTCTCAAAACATTGTCAAGCAACTTTTTAAAAAGTTGCACAACTTGACACCTTTTGAGTTTCATGAGCAACTTTACTCCCCATCATGTTGGGACCTCTTGACCTATCTATATTGAGTCAAAATTAGTGTCAAAACATGAGTGTGACCCTAAAACATTGATATGCATGTTTTAAGCCATTGTACCTATTTGACAACTTCCACAAATATTGCACAACTTGACATCTTTTACATCTTTTCACTTCCTAACTCCTCCATGACATCCTATGAGTCATTATCCATGTTTAATCTTGAAATCCCACCATAGATGACAAAGTGGATTAAAATTCACACCTTCTTTACACTCCTCAAGGTCCTAGACATATACCTTTTAAGTCATAAAATAAAACTTAGAAACACAGCACACACTTCTACCTAGAAACTCCTAACTTATTCACCATCTTGACTTGGATAGATTTAGTATAAGCCCATCATCCCAAACCAAAAAGTGAAACTTAAAATAAACCTTGGACTAGGTGCTCCTACACTAGAATTGGTTTTATTTTGGATATGAATCTTTGTGTTATTGTGTATATTCCTCTGTGTGGTTATTTACTAGGGGCTAGGACATCTCCTTTGGGGATTCTCCTACCTTGCACTACATCAATTTCATTGACTCCTAATGTGGCCCATCCTCTTACAAGGAACTTATATATTAGTACATCATTTTGTGGACATCATTCTTGCTAGGGTTTTCCCTCTGATCAAAGGTTTCCCTTGTTAACATATTTGGTGTTATTGTGTATGTTTATCTTCTTATATTTTTTATTATATTGATCGCATGTTTAAGATTTAATAAGGTTGATAAAAGTAATAAGGTTGACCATCATGGTTCTCCTTTGACTACCTAAGATGTGACACAATCACTTCTCAAATTACCTCAGGTGTCTGATGCATGAGCATCTTGGGTTTAAGGGTGATCTTGGATCACCCAAAAATATTTCTATTTCTAGTTTTGTGTTTATAATAAGGGTTATTCCTATATAGAGTTCTTTTTTTGGAACCTTTTTGATTTTAGTAAGTTAGTCTTATGAGCTTGAATTTTTCTAATTTCATATGTGGAGGTTCATCTTAGATATCATTCTACTAGACAAGTTTTATTTCCATATCATATGTATTAGTGTAGTTTTTTGGTATGAATTTTGGATATCCATATTTTAGGCTCAGTGGTGAAGGCCTAAATATCTCCAAAATGAGGTCAAACCTTGATTGGTAGACACTTGTGCAATTAACTATTGTAGAACATGACATGTCATTTCCAAAAATGGGATATAATAGCCAATTGGGCCAATGGTTTGTTCATTATGATCTCTGGAAGTGGGCCTTTCAAAAATGTAATTTGTAAAATTATCTTGAGCCGATTCTATATAATAAATAGTAATAAAATAATATAATATGAGGTTGGTCAGCCTCAAGAGTTAGGGCTTAGTATCTAGAACCTACACAAGCTGTGGAAAATACCTATATAAGGAAGGCTCATAGGTTGCCTAGTGTAGTTTTGGGTGATAGTCACAGCTCTATCTTGTAGATTATTGTGAGGAAGGTGCCCATGTGTGTTTGCATATTGTAATTGTGAATTCTACAATTCCACACTTGAGAAAATAAGAATCCCATATTCTTTTCTCTTAAATTGTTGTTGTTTCTATATTTTTGTTGTGTGCTTGTGGTATTAAGGGGAGTACCCTTCATCATGTGGTAATATATTGACCCTTTGTCAAAGGTTCAAACTAAATTCCTTGGAATTTTAATATTATATGTTGGCATCATTTTTCAGGAACTCATATTGCACATTCTCAGAGACAACTTAACCTTTCTCTTTTCTATATCATATGCTTAGTGGTAGTATGGGTTATTGTTCTTGTTTATTTTATCCTTTTCTTTATGGTTAAATGTGCTTCATATTGTTTTTGGTTATGATGTCATGCTTTGGGCTCTATAGTACATAGATGGTATAGTGAACATGCATACTTTTGTACAAGTGTGTTGTCATTCTCAATAATATAGTCATGTGACAATCATTTCTTCCTAAATTTATGAGTTAGTCATTCTAATCCATTGGAAAAATGAGTAGATACCCTCATTGGTTGGTCTTAGCTTGAAATATTATTAAATGTGAATGATACCACAAGGAATCTAATATAATTACTAAATCCTCTATAATCCCCTATGATTTACTATAGAACTATCAACTAGACACACAGTTTTTACAATCACATCCTAGGTCAAACAACTACAAATTTTGCATGGTTTCCCTTGTCATCACATTAATAGTTTCCCTAGGTCAATTAGCATATTGGGTATCAGTATCCCATTGATAGTAATGTTCATTTACCAAAAGCTTCTAGGAATAGTGTAATCAATAGCATCAGTTTTACTAGTATGATGTCTTCCAATTTTTCTACAACATGAGCTATTGGGATATATTTCTTCTTCCTACTAGGCTTCTCAATACACAAATGTTTAATGATATTTTTATAAATAGGCACATCTTTGATTTCTTGAAATAATGGAATTATTATTAAATTTATTTTCTTAATCTCATTAATGAAATCAAAGGTTGGTTTAGGATTACTCTTTTTCATCAGTCTAAACTTTTTGGAAATGTTGGAGATGAAGCCATAGTTTTTGAAGGTGATATTTTGGTACAAAAATTTCCTTGTAAAGGAACATAGGTACTAATTGGAGAATTAACATCAGTAGAATCTTCTCCCAAATAAACTTTAGTAATGACTAGTGTTTTTGAAGTAGCTAGATTCTTTCCAAAATGAAGAAGTGCATCTTTAATTTCTAGGACATAAGAAGAGTATTGGTATGTGTCAATAATATCTAGGCCTAATGAAAATGATAGTTATTTGGAGGTATAGAAATAGGATTGATAGTACTTGGAATAATTATTAGTTGAGGAAAAGGGTTTTGTAAAATCTATTATTTCAAACCAATATTTGAGTTTCTCCAAGGCTAATTAGCCCTTCATTATTATTTTTGTTGATGTTGTCTCCAAATTGATTGAGGTACTTGCTAATTAGAAAATAACTTTAGGATTGAAAATGGAGCCATCTCTAGGAGAAGTCTTTATTGATGATGGAATCATAGTTCATTCCACCTTTAGAAGGTTAATTTTTATAATGAGATAATTAGAATACACCATGTTATAAGACAAGGGATCCTAAAATATAAATTTTCTATAGTTTAATGTTTTGATTTAGGATAGGTAGAAAAATTAGCCATCTTAATCTTCCAAAGCCTTGAAATAAGATCTCCTCTCTAGGATTGCAATATTTTTACACTTCAATCATTTCTTTTATGATGGCAGTGATGAACATATTCAGTTAGAAAAATTTATTCTTCTTTCTACTTCTTCAATTCTTGCATTCTATCTTTTTGAGTGTTCATGTTGTTTGTAATACCTTGCTTCATGTTGATTAACAATATATTCATTTTTGATCTAGAGGCTCATACAACTACCTTTCAAGTGCTTTGATGTTGTGGTTCTTCATGGTCTCTCAAGAATAATTTATAGATAATGGACATAGGTCATTCCAAGGAGATTGAAAGTATATCCTCCTCCCATCATGTATAATTCTTAATAACAACCCTTATTAACTCTTTTGAAGAAAATAATTAATGTAAGAGATTTATCTCCCAAGTGATTGTATCTATATTTTTTGTTGGATGAATAATAAATATTCCTCATAGTCCTCTAATGGCCCATATGTTGACCTGATGGTCAAATCATTTGTTAGTTAGTAACTAAACACTCAAGTAGTTTGGTTGGTTACATTACTATCAAGCTTCACAAAGTCTACCAAACTCATCAGTGAAAGCTTAGCTTATCATTGCCCACCAAGCTAGTCATGTTAACCAAGCAGAATGATGGTATTGTTGATCGAGCTATAGTGTCAATCAAGCCCTCTAGTGTCTATCAAGTTATCCAATATTCATTGAGTCATTAAATGCTAATTGAGTTCATGCCTACTCTTGATTGATCAATGTGGACCAAACACCAATGTCAATCGAGTGCCAGATCTTGCAGAGTTGATAGTGTTGCTAAATGTCATAATATCACTTGAATGGTCTTTAGAACCCAAGTTACAACAGTAAGATGACTTTGTGAAGATTATTTGAATTTGGTGTTGTAGCTGACTCTAAAAAGTTATTAATTGGATATGTATATATGTAATACATCTTAGCATATCCAAGTGTGAATAAGAAGCAAGTAAGAAGCAAAATGAATGTGAATTGGAATACAAATGCTACAAGTAGTATAAGAAAAAGAAGAGTCTCATGCATCACATAAAGTTGACTAGTTTACATCAAAGGAATCTTATACAACAATCCAAATTGTAGAACAAAGATAAACTATTGGTTCATCCTAACAAGTGCATCAATCAAATCCTCTAACAAGGTGGACTTAATAGTCTTATGTTGAATCTCCTAACTTTGTGTATACTTCATTGTATTGCATAAATCCTTTCACAAGGTGGACCTAATATTCCTTATTGCTTCTAATAGGGAAGATCACCAAAAGTGATCAATTGTAAGCCTTAATAGGCCAAATTTATACTACAATCATAAAGCTTGTGAGTATCATCCCTACCCCAGTTTTACTTTCTATTTGGAAGGTTTCTAGATTACCAAATATTGTGTCAAGTATTATGAATGTTGTATTGCTTTCAGTCTTTCTTGCATGCAATTAGATTAGAATAGCTTATGAAGGATTACTCAGTGAATAGAATTTAAAGTTTTATTGGTTCTTGACTCACGCCCCCCTCTCAATCACCTAGGCCCACATACATTTCCAAAAATTGGTGTCAAAGCATTTGGTACTCACATCAAAAGTTTAGCAGCTTGAGAAAAGATCAGAGGCAATGGAAGTGTATAGACTAGAGAAAGCATTGAGAATAAAAAAATGGATTTGGAATTGGCCATGGATCAATTCAAGAAAATCAAGGAGCAACTCTCTCAATCCTTGAAAACAAGAAAATAACTAGCAACACAACTGAATGAAAATCTCTACATTGAAGAAATAATTGAATACATTTTCACTTTGAATGAGATCCTAACTCACTATACAACTCCATATATTCACATTTTGCTAAATGTTATCACAATTTTGTGCAACTACCTAGGTTTTCATGAATTTTATCTCATATCTTGAGATTCCACCATGGGAATTTAATAGTCTTGGGTGGAATATAAGTGTGGAAAATTTATATTAATACTCTTTTGGTCTCATGTCAAAATATGTAGACAAAAATGATAAACTTGATGCCCAAGGCATGCAAGATCCATGTGCATTCTAGTAATGTGTGGCAACATCTTCCATTACTCACTTTATAAAAGGTTTCAAGGCTTGAAATTTTATTTATAAACATCTTATATGAACCCCCTCATTTTCCAATTTTTGGATTGTAGTTTGGTTAATGGATTAGAGTACTTCCTTTGTAAATGGAGGCCTAATTGCCTAATCCTACTAGGTGAGATTTTAAGTTTTACTTGTTGCATTCTCATCTTGGGATCCTAGTGCTTTGGTATGTTGTGTAAACCCCAAAGGGTGTATGAATCTATGATTCATTCCTTGGGTTGTGTGGAGTTATTGAATCTAAGTTGAGTTTTTCAGATTTCAAGGGCTATAAGCCTCTTCTTAGTTTTGTGAAGCAACTATTCAATAAATATTAAATATTTTGATCCTAAAGGTTGATTCATCTTTTTTTAGACCTAAGTAGACCATGACTATGTCTTAGATTCTTCCCTAGTCCTTGAGTGAGTTTAGGGAGTATTGTGTCAAAATTGCATTTATAATACCCTTAAGAGCAACTAGTGATTAGTTGTCATTATGATAAATTTTCCTTGTGATTGGGAATTCCTAGGAGTGGTTTGGGCTGAGATAACCATTACCATCTTGTTAAACACTTGTGATTGGTGTTTTAGAGTAGATTGGTTTTGTAAGGACAATTATTGTTCTCATAACCTTCTTTTAACCCACAACTAGTTCCATTGCATCAAGTGGCATTAGAGCATGGGTCTTACTAGAGAAGATGAAGAGATCCCTATATGGGTAACAAATGTTGAGTTAGCAAAGTTGATGAGAGAGCAAAGAGCAACCAATGTTGCTCTTGCAAAGAGGTTGAGAGAACTAGAAGGCAGAGTAGATAAGAAAAAAGGGGCACAATCTGATAAAGAAGATTAGGATGCTAAGGCTGAAGACTTTGAAGAAGGTGCTGAAGTACTTTTTGAATAGAGACCTCTCTTGAATTCTCTCAAATCAATGGAGAAAATAAATATGGAGGGGAAGTTGGAATTGCCAACTTTTGACAGAAAAATGAATGTTGACATAGCATTGGATTGGATAGAGGCCCTGACTAGTTTCTTTGAGTGTGAAGACATTCCAGAGAAGAAGAGGGTCAATATGGCTAAATCCAAGTTGAAAGGAAGAAACATGATTTTATCATGGGATAAAATGGTGGCATTAGTGAGAGAAACTTATGTACCTAATGACTATAGGGTTCAACTTCATAGGAGGAAGAAAAGCTTGAAGCAGAAGGACTTAGATGTAAGACTATGCATGAAGACAAATGCAGTAGAGGATGTAGATGAGAAATTTACTAGATACATGAATGGCTTGAAAGTACCCATTCAAGAAGAGTTGAGTTTGAATGCCCCTTCATCAGTAAATAAGTGCTACCAGCTGGCAATAAAAGTGGAGGAGAATTACAAGAGAAAGAAAGATAAAAACAAAGGTAAGGGAATTGACAATAAATCCTTCAAAGACAAGAATAATTCATGAAACAAGGGGTAGTATAGAAACAACAAGGCTACGGACCAGAATAAAAAAAACAAGGACTAGAATGAGTCAAATTCTAGAGGGAACTATAGAGGAGGTAAAACCTTTAATAAAGGTAGAGGTGGTAGAGGCAATGACCCTATCAAATCCTATAATTGCAACTAGTTGGGACATCATGCAGGTAGATATCCTAAGAAAAGAAACAATAACCAAGGTGAAAAGAGAATACAATTGGTCCAAGAAGACTATTTAGAACTTGAGGTTGAAGAAGGAGCTATCTTGATGATGAGGCAGACTTTCTTGCAAGTTCCACATACTTAGGAGCCACCCCAAAGGAAGAACTTGTTCAGAACAAGGGTAGAGTGTCAAGGAAAGGTGTGTAATTTGCTTATAGATTGTGGTTCTATAAAGAATTTGGTTTCTAAAGAGATGGTGCAGAAATTAGCATTAAATAAAACAGCACATCATTTCCCTTATAATGTGTCATGGCTTACTACAAGACAAAAAACCTTAGTGACTGAACAAACCACAATAGAATTTTCTCTTGGGGATTTCAAAGACAAAGTCTTGTGTGAAATAGGTTAAATAGATCATTGCCATCTCCTTCTAGGAAGGCCATATCAGTATGATGTGGATGCCACCTATAGTGGTAGGAAAAACACATACACCATCATTAGAGATGGAAGAACCTTCACCATGAAACTAGTACCTAATCAAAAATCAAAAAAAGAAAAGGAAACCATAGGATTGTGATAGGGGAAAAAGAAATGACAAAAAACATAGATGAATAAGAAGAGAGAGGTCTCATACTAATTATGAAGCCCAAGGATGGTGAGAAATCTGATAAGAAATCACCTATACTAGTAGAAGTCAAAGGACTACTAGATAAATACAATGATGTCATTGGAAGTGACATGCCCTCTTCCCTCCCTCTCCTTAGAGATATCACACATCAGATTGATTTAATACCAGGATCATCATTGCCAAACAAGGAACCCTAGAAAATGACTCCAAATCAAAATTCATATATTGTAAAACAAATCAAGGAAATGCTTGAAAAAGGTCTGATTTAGAAAATTCTAAGCCCTTGTGTAGTACCCTTGGTCCTAGAAACTAAAAAGGATAGAACTTGCAAGTTATGCACTAATAGTAGAGCCATAAAAAAAATTGCTATCAGGTTTATATTCCCTATGCCAATGATTGAAGGCCTACTTGATCAACTTGGAAATTCTTGCTATTTTTCCAAAATAGATTTGAAATTAGGATATCACAAAATTAGGATTAGGCCTGGAGATGAATGGAAGACATCCTTTAAAAAAACATGACTATTTCAATGGATTGCAATGCCATTTGGGCTAAGAAATGCTCCAAGTGCATTCATGAGACTCATGAATGAAACTTTTATTGACTTTATTGGAAAATTTGTTTTTGTTTACCTTGATGAAATTCTCATCTTTAGTAGTAGTAGGGAAGAATATCTAAACCATTTAGAGTAGGTCTTCAGAAGACTTAATGAGCACAAGCTGATCATCGACTTGGAGAAATGCACATTCATGCAAAGGGAACTTACATCTTTGGGATTTTTCATATCTCAAGGGACTCTAAAACTATATCCAAGCAAAGTGGAAGCAATTATCAATTGGCCACCTCCTAAAAACCAAGGTGATGTAAAGAGTTTTCATGGTTTGGCCACATTTTATAGAAAATTTATAAAGAAATTTAGTCACATATGCACTCCTATGCTTGATACAATCAAAGAAGGTAAGAAAACAAAAATACTGTGGACTCATGAGACAAACAATGCTTTTGAGTATTTGAAGAATAGAGTGGCTCAATACCCTATCTTGACCTTGCTTGATTTTAGGAAAGTGTTTACTATTGAAATAGATGCTAGTAACCTAGCCATTGGTGCTATCATAAGTCAGGAAGGAAAACACATTGCTTTCTTCTCTAAAAATTTAAATGATGCTACGAAAAGATACTCAACTTATGACCTTGAATTGTATGCAGTAGTACATTCTCTCAAAAAGTGAAGACATTACCTTTTTTGAAAGGAATTTATTGTTTACATTGACAACCATGCTTTAATTTTTTTGAATTCTTAGGAAAAGTTAAGTGTGAATCATATCAAATGGATGGAGCAATTATAGGCATACACTTTCACATTGAAGCACAAGAAAGTTCAAGCAAATAAAGTGGTTGATGCCCTCAGTATAAGGGTTGTCCTAATTGAAGAAGTCCAATTACAGAGCATTGGGATTGATGCACTCAAACATCTCTATGTAGGAGATCCAAATTTTGGAGAAGCATTTAAGGCTTATTCTAATTAATAGGGAAATATCACACTAATTTTTTTTGAATACATAATTCAAAATGATCTTTTCTTCAAAGGTTCTCAACTTTATATACCAAGATGTTCTATGAGACTGAACATCATTAAGGAAAAGCACTATGGTGGCATGGGAGACCACTTTGGCATTGATAAAACATCTGAATAGATCAAGATGAATTTTTATTGGCCTAAAATGTCTAATGACATCAAGAAATTTTTGAAAGGTTGCACCATATGTCAGCAAGCAAAGGGTGTATCCACAAATTAGGGCTTATACCAACCTTTTCCAATACCTACTAGACCTTGGGAGTCCATCTCAATGGATTTTTTCATGAGACATCCTAGAAGAAAACAAGGATTTGACAATGTGTTTGTTGTTGTTAATAGGTTAAAAAAAAGGGTACATTTTGTGCCATACAAGAGTGCTAATGATGCATCACACATTTCTCATCTTTTCTTTAAAGAAATTGTAAGAATTCATGGCTTACCAAAAAAAATTGTTTCAAACAAGGATGTGAAGTTCCAAGGACATTTTTGACATACACTTCACAAGAAATTAGGCACAAATGTGACGTACAATACTTCTTATAACCCCCAAACTGATGGTCAATCAAAAGTGGTGAATAGGTCAGCTAGGAATCTTCTTAGGTGCCTAACTAAACAATGCGATAAGAGTTGGGATGTTATACTCCCTTAAGAAAAAATTTCTTTTAATGATTTCTTGAATAGGTCCACTAACAAGACACCATTCCAAATAGTCTATGGTCTACATCCTAAAATTAGGGATTATACCATCCTTTGCCAATACCTGCTAGACCTTGAGAGTCCATCTCAATGGATTTTGTCGTGGGACTTCCTAGAAGAAAACAAGGATTTGATAGTGTGTTTTTTGTTGTTGATAGGTTCAACTAAATGGTACATTTTATGCCATACAAGAGTACTAATGATGCCTCACACAGTTCTCACCTTTTCTTTAAAGAAATTGTAAGAATTCATGGCTTACCAAAAAAAATGGTTTCAAACAAGGATGTGGAGTTCCATGGACATTTTTGATGTACACTTCACAAGAAATTGGCACAAATCTAACATACAACACTTCTTATAACCCCCAAACTGATGGCTAATTAGAAGTGGTGAATAGGTCACTTAGGAATCTTCTTAGGTGCCTAACTAAACAATACAATCAAAGTTGGGATGTTATACTCCCTCAAGAAAAAAATTCTTTTAATGATTTCTTGAATAGGTCCACTAACAAGATACCATTCCAAATAGTCTATGGTCTACATCCTAAAATTAGGACTTATACTATCCTTTCCCAATACCTACTAGATCGTGGGAGTCCACCTCAATGGATTTTGTCATGGGATTTCCTAGAAGAAAACAAGGATTTGACAGTGTGTTTGTTGTTGTTGATAGGTTCAAAAAAAATGGTACATTTTGTGCCATACAAGAGTACTAATGATGCCTCAAAAATTTCTCACCTTTTCTTTAAAGAAATTGTAAGAATTCATGGCTTCCCAAAAAAAATGGTTTCAAACAGGGATGTAAAGTTCCAAGGACATTTTTGACATACGCTTCACAAGAAATTGGGCACAAATCTAACATACAACACTTCTTATAACCCCCAAACTAATGGCCAATCAGAAGTGGTGAATAGGTCACTTAGGAATCTTCTTAGGTGCCTAACTAAACAATACGATTAGAGTTGGGGTGTTATACTCCTTCAAGAAAAAATTTCTTTTAATGATTTCTTGAATAGGTCCACTAGCAAGATGCCATTCCAAATAGTCTATGGTCTACATCCTAGAGGTCCACTAGATCTAATAGATCTACCATCAGGCTTTAAAGTCATCACTTAGGGATAAGGCATGGAAAAACTCATCAGCCAAGTCCAAGAAGATGTAGAAACTAGACTGCAACAAACAACCTAGTAGTATAAAGAACATGCAGATAAAAGGAGGAGAGAAGTTCACTTTCAGATTAGATATAAAGTTTGGGCATATCTTAGAAAACAAATGTTACCAAAGGGCATGTATTCTAAGCTCCACATGAAGAAGGTTGGCCCATTGATCTAATTTAGGATCTACAAGTTTTATGACTTAATCCTAACAATCAGATATAATTTCTTGATCCATGTAGTAAATGTGTGGCTATGTATTTAAAACCATTGAAATTACAAGAAGATTTAAGCATAAACACTTAATTTAACAATGTGTTTAATTACATAAAATAAATAAATTGAAAAAATTGAGAGAATAAGAAAGAGAATAAAGAGACACAAATAATTTGATACAGAGTTCGTCTAGGTAGGACTACGTCTCTGGGTCTGCTTCTCAATCAGGAGATCGCTCTGTTAAATCTGCCAAGGAAAATTTCTTTTTTACAAATTTCAAGCTCCAAGCCTTCACAATCTCTTTCTTCTTTTACAATTTTTGGTGTAGAATAACACTTTGTAAAATCTCTCCTAATAATTCAATAATTCCCTCCTATTAATCTCTCACAAGATTTTTTTTCTCCCAAAGACTAATTCCCCAAAGAAGTTCTTCTCCCAAGTATAATTGTCTTCTAAAGGAGAGTAACTCCCCTTTTATACATAAAAATTAGTCATATTTGGTCTAAAACAAAATAACCACATAATAACCATTTTCCCATTTTAACATAACAAATTAACAAATATAAAACCATATGAAAACCTCCTTTTGGCTCTTGTAAATTATAAGCCATATAAAATAAACAAATCCATTTTGGATGGATAAGTTTAGGATATTATTTTAAGTATTTGTTTATATTTTGTTTGTTTATATTTTGAGGAGATTTTCTTGTAAATCTCATCATTTTGTTTAGAAATAAAGTACACTGTCCATCATTTTATTAAATAAAAAATGGTGTAGTGGTAAGTAAACTTAGGGACACACACACACACACACACACACACACACACACACACACACACACACACACACACACATTTATATATATATCCACATCAGCATGGTGACTAGATTTATGATGTCATCAAAAATTCCTTTTGTCTTGAAAATTTCATGTTGTCATAACTTTTTCATATGGCCTCTGTTTTCGACAAAACGAATGCCATTGGAAAGTTTTTGACAAACTCTTTCATTTGAAATCCATTGTTGACCACTTTTGAGATGATTATTTTTTTCACCTTTTTACGGCCTTTGGTCCCAGTTTGACCAAACTTTGACTGGTCATAACTTTATCATCTAAACTCCAATTTTTCCCATTCAAGTTGCGTTGGAGTTAGAATTGTGAGGACTTCAACATGGTGCTAATTATTGGAGTTTTAGAGATACTTCAAATTTTAGTGAAAATATCCTCTGGATCATCCATGCATAGTTTTGCACAAAATGGGAGAAAATGCTTATGAAATAACCTTACCTTCTACATTGTCTATTTCTCAAATTTTTAATATTGTTGACCTAACTCTCTACAAAGGTGATGCAGGTTGCGACATTGCAGGTACCTCCATAAGTTTAGACCATGTTGATACATCAAATTTTGTTACAAATATCCCTACTAGAAAACCATGCCATTGGAGAAGATATTGGAATATAAAGTCCTTAGGAAGACTAGGATTAAAACTTATATGCAGTACCTTGTTAAATGAAAAGGATTACCTGATATTGATGTTACCTGGATGACTGAAGAACACATCCTTCAACATGGTACAACAATTGATCAACTTGACTCAAGTGAGAACTTGACCTCTAACATTCATTGGGAGTGTGGTGTAGGGGAACCCTAATAAAAATGCAATGTTAGGACTCTTATGAGGTCCCTAGAATCTCTAGGTTTTGATTAGATATATTGACTATTCATGTTGACCCACTTGTGATACCTAGTTCCAAGACTGGCATTCTATAGTCCCTTGGTCAACTATGGTCAAAGGTATAACATAGCATAGAATATTAGAATAGATTAAGTCTTCATGTCTTAAAATTTTATTGTCCATGTTGAATTGGTTAAAGTCAACTTTAGGTGTCATAAGCAAAGTTCCTAAAAATTTGTCAAGCAACTTTTTGCAAAAGTTGTAATTTGAACTCCCAATGGTCATGTTTAGTTCAAATGGTTGTTATAACCATTGGGAAGGCCTACATAGCCCTTTTAGGTGGGTGGTAGGCATACAATGTGTAAATTTTCATTCAATCAATAAAAATACCAAGTTTTTAAATTAAAATTGATGTTGCAACTTGTTGTATGGATTCCTTCTAACACATAGGTATGAATTTCTAACATAGTTGGATAGCCTAGTGAATCAACTCTTAGATGCACTTGGAATGAGATCCTTCTTCACTATAAAATTCTAGATATTCTCATTTTTCTGATTGCTATCATAATTTTGTGCAACTACCTAAGGTTTCATTAATTTTCTCTCATATCTCGAGATTCCACCATGGGAATTTAATGACCCTAGGTGGAATCCAAGTGTGGAAAATGCATATTAAGATTCCTTTCGTCTCATGTCAAAATATGCCGACAAGGAAAAAATTGATGCCCTAGGCATGCAAGATCCATGTGCATGCTAGAATGCGTAGTAACATCATCCACAACTTGCTTCAGAGAAGTTTTCAAGGCCTGGGTTTTTATTTATAAACATTTCATGTGATCCGCCCATGTTACAATTGTTGGATTGTAGTTTTGTTTAGGGATTAGAGTACTTCCTTTGTAAACAAAGGCCTAATTGCCTAATCCTTCTAGGTGAGATTTTAAGTTTTATTGTTGCATTCTCATCTTGGGATCCTAGTTCTTTGGTATGTTGTGTAAACCCAAAAAGGGTCTTTGAATCCATGATTCATTCCTTGGGTTGTATGGAGTTTCCCAATCTAAGTCAAGTTTTCAGATTTCAAGGGCTATAAGCCTTATCTTAGTTTTGTGAAGCAACTATTCAATAAATGTTGCATATTTTGATCCTAAAAATTTATTCATGTTAATTCAGACCTAACTAGACCATGACTATGTCTTAGAGTCTTCCTTGGTCCTTGAGTGACTTTAGGGAGTATTGTGTCAAAATTGCTTTTGTAATGCCCTTAAGAGCAACTAGTGATTAGTTATCTTTGTGATAGGTTTTCCTTGTGATTGGAAACTCTTAGGAGTGGCTTGGGTTGAGATAATCATTACCATATTTTCAAACACTTTTGACTGGTGTTTTGGGTAGATTGGATTTGTAAGGACACTTATTATTCTCATTGTATATGAGCAATGTTAGTATGCTAATAGAAACCAAATTTAAATAAAGCTTCTACAAACTAAACAAAATTCATAAACTTCAAGATAGACTAAGATGAATTCTCAATTGAGAATATGAGCCATTAATGGGCTCTCTCAATGAGAAGCTCTCTTGTTGAGTGGCTTTGTCTAAATAGATAGGATGTATGCTCAAGCTTATGCTTCAAAAAGGGCTTCAAATGAAGTTGGAATTTGGGTGTGAGTATATGGTTTTGATGTAAAATGGCTTCTTAAAATGGCATTATGACTTTACTTCATGGATTGTGTTATTTTTCAAAGGGGAAGGATCCAATTTATAGGCAAGAGTCTTGAGGGATTGAGGGGTAAGATGCAAGGATGGGAAAAAGCTCATGGAGGGCTCAAATTGCATGAGAAGAGAGCACATGGATTGTGCTTCCTTACAGCCAATCAGGGAGTGACACATGTCACAGGGTGAGAGGATGGAGGAAAGGGGAAGGCTGAGTCAACAAAGGAGGCTCAATGGGATAAAATCTTCATAAAGACCCTCATAATGGCTTGTAAGAGCAATAAAAGGGCTTGGAAGAGTCATTTATGGCCTAGTGGGCTTCATAAAGTTTTATGGTTGAGATATTTTGAGGGAGATGAGAGAAATTTTGACTTGGGCTTGATTAGGAGGGTTTTAAGCTTGCTTAGGATTGTGCAAATGATTAGAGGATGGATTAGGATGGTTTAGAATTAGCTTAGGGATAGGCAAGTGGATGACATTTAATGAGGGTGGGTGAAGGAGGAGATATTTGTTAACTTTGGCTTGGGTTAGTAAGTTTTAACCCATGTTTAGGGAATGTGACAAGGTTAGGAGGGGATTAGGATTAGGTTTAAAGACATATTCTAGAAGAGTCTAGACTTTGGATGAGGATAAAGACTTTCTAGAATAGTCTAGAAATTCCTAGGATGAGGATGAAGACTTTCTAGAAGAGTCTAGAACTTCTTAGGATGAAAATAAATTAGATTTGTAGGAAATAAATAAAGTTTTATTTATTTCAAGGGTTTGGGTTGAGGAGATATTTATTAAAACTTTTTTAATAAACATGAGGATTAATATTTAATCTTAATTAAATATTTTGAGTTGGGATTATGGCTAGGAAATGATAGGATTAGCCTTTAATCAAAATTAAAGAAGGATTAGAAGATTTTGGAAGAGGTTAGTGATCTTAAGGAAATTGGCCAAGTTTTGGGCAAAAAATATATTTTTTAATTTATTTTGGGATTTTTGTATAATTTATTAATTAAATAATTAATAAATAAGGAAATAATGTTTAAATAAGATTTAAACATTTTTGGGAGGGATTCCTTAATTAAATATTTTTAATTAAGATAAAGGGATTTAATGGCATAAAAATAAATAAATTAAATAATTAATTAATTAATTAATGATGATGTCATCAGGGACTTTTTTTTTCAGAAAATAAAAATATTATTTTCTAAAGGATTTTTAGGTGCCTACACTCATAACCTTCAGTGAAGAGGATTCTAGGAATCTTATTTTAACCCACTACTAGTTCCATTGCATCAAATGGGAAATCAAAACTCAATGGAAAATGTTACAGTTGTAACAAGCCAAGACATAGAGCAATTGAATGCACAAAGAAATCTAAGTTTGAAGGAAAGTGTTTCAATTACAACAAACATGGGCACAAATCTTCAAAATGCAAGACTAAGAAATCGAATCCAACAAAACAAATTGTGAAAGCTATCTTTGGTTGGGATTATAACACATAGTGTAGATGTCACTTATGTGGTGAGCATGGTCATATTGGACCAAATTGCATAAGAACTCACATTAGGAAGAGATTCCCTACAAAGAGATGTTTTGTATGTATAGAACTAGGACATCTAGCTAGAAACTGTATGAACTGAGGTAAAGTTGAAGATGAGAAGAAAGAAAAGGCTGAAAATATCAAAAGTCAAATGAGGTATCAATGGATAAAGAAATCTCTAGAGAGTACAAATCAAAGTCCTGAAAGTGTTGACACCCAAGTCAATGAGTTGGGTGACTTAACCATTTCACACTAGTTATCCAAGGAGATCACTTGATCAATGATTCAAAGGAATCATCTCATATCAGTTCCATTTAGCAAGAAAGAAGATCCTAATCACTATTTTAGATACATTGGGATCACCGAGTTAGATATTAGTTGAAGTAATGTCTTAAGACCTTACTGAGAAAGGTTGGGTTACTAGACCTAACCGAGCTTGGATATAAATGGCGAGTTCTGAGTTCCAACTGATTGTTGATGGCACATACTGGGTTTGAAAAAACTAACTGAGTGTATGGTTACCAAAGGTATCTTTCAAGTTGATGGACTTAATCGAGCATCTTATGATTGTTGAGTTGAATAGGTTGTCACTAAGCTGTCTATCGTATAATGCATTAATGGCATCTTGAAGAAAATTTTTGGTTAAAAGGTAAAATTGAAAATTGTATTCTTCACCATGAATTTCAGAACAAACAGAGAAGAGAATTCCTAAGCCCTCGAGCGATTTAGAGTGATATAGTTTGAAGTTTTCAAGGTTTTTATCAATCAATTACCAAGCATAATGGTGTCTTCATCCAAGAACAAAGTGAAGAAAGGTTCCAATATGCTAATCAAAGGTGTTGACCATAGAACCCTGATGTTCAAACTGTGTCCAAAGATCATAGAGGAACTAGACTTAGTCAGAGCTCATTTAAAAATTCCTTCAAAGGTACTCTTGACTCATGGAATTAGGTTATTCTATTATTGTTCAATTCAAGATTTGGGTTCTTTTGAGATGAATCAAGCATATGAGGCATTATATGTGGATGAAAGTTTAAAACCCGTGCATAAGAATTTGGAAACAAAGGGTTTAACTCACATTTTACATATGCTAAGGGATTTCCAATTCAAATGGATTAGATTTATCTTGATTCATGTCCATGGTATGCAATTTTGACTTTATCAACCTATTTAGATAACAAAGAAAAGTATTCATAGGGTTATTGGGTTATTGATACTCAACAAAGAAAAGACAAAAAACCCTAGGTTGGGTTGAGCTAGCAAAGAAGACTTTTTCCAAGTGGGATGGTAGAGGAATGAAGTTGAATGGTGTTAAAAACATGAAAATAAAGTTTAGAATCCATGTTATTTCTCACAAAATTTACAATTCTAGCAGAATGAACAATGTTCTATATGGAGTTGTGAACTTAGCATACAAAGTGGTCAAGAACAATCTATCATTTGACTTTGTGAAGTTGCAACTGAACCAACTAAGAAAGAATATGGAGAGCATCTGGGCATTCAAGAACAATCTGTGTAAGTTTAGCTCACTTTTGACATGTTTATTCTTTTATGTTAAGAAATTATTCCCTCCCAAAGGCATTGTATGTTGGGAGAAAAACAAACCTATTCTATATCAAATCATTGAGTTCATAGCTGAAATGGGAGAAAATTTTGATGGCATCATGGATGCATACTTTGAGACCTTTAAGGAAAGGATGCAAAGTAGATTCAGGATACCCAAATAGCTAGTTGATGATTATGAACAAGATATATGTTTCCTTGTGGACTATGACAAGGTGCATATTCAAGTAGTTAGGCCAAGAGTAGTTGTTGTCAGAAAATTTTGCACCTTGGTCTAAAGTTTTTACTTAAGGACAACCTTGTTAAACATGGAAAAAAACTCCAAGTTGTGGGACTTGAATAATGAGGTTGAGTCTCCAAAGAAGGCTAGCTTCCTTTCCTATCAAGATGCACCTAAACTACACTTATAGAGGAAAAGAGAGGAGGAATGAATAGAAACAAACTACGTAATCTATTCTAAGAGGTGATGCACCAAGATAGGGTGTTCTGACCAATCTCTACTCATATATGCATAGTAAAATTATCATGACAATCCAAAGATGTACAAAATCAAACTTGCTTTAATCCATTAGCCAAATACAGATCAAACAACCAAATGAGTGACATGAGGAAGAAGAGCTTCACTTATTATCATTCATAGGTCAAAAGAGATACACAAATGTAGGTTATATATATCCATAGAACATCAAAGAGAGGCAAACAAAGCTTGCACAATACATTGGTGGTTGAAGGAGATAAGATAGGATGTCATATAATTCAGAGGCAAAAGAGGTAATTTATAGTAGTATGCTAGGAAATATCAAAAAAATAGAGAATATCTAACCCTAAGAAAGATTACAAAATCTTCTTTTATAGTGTAAGCATAACTTAGATAGCTTCCACCCTAAGATAAAACTAAACAACTGCATTCAAAATTATAGAGAATAATTACAGCAAAACTAGAAAAGATCTTGTCACCACACAAATATAGATACGAGAAGATCACTTATCTACCAAAAAATCTCTAAGAGGACAAGATCAGTGGCCATTAATTTTCTAGCTGAGAAGATGGATCAATAGGAAATGATGGAGTGTTCTTTCACATTTATTAGACCTAGGGAACGATGAAAGTGGTTGCAAGGGATCAAAAAGGTTGGATCTATCATCAAAGAGCTACTTCCTCTATCATCAACTTGCTCAATCAAATAGAAAAGTATAGGTCAACCATATTCAACTATCACTCTATATCTTTCTTGCTACCTAATTGGTCAGGGAATCCTCTTTTTCCAACTTTGTGGGTGAATATCCTTATATAGTCTGGTCAAAACTAAAACTCATGATCCTACAAGCATCAACTATGGTCAAAACCCTTCATGTCACCTTTTTTTCATTACTTTGACTTCTACAATCTTATGATCACCTCTATCTTGTAGCATTAAGCCCATCCTTCATTCTATTTACAATCCTTCAACAACAACAAGACCTACAATCTCACAATAGAATGATGACATGATAACACCACTAGCATAAGGTCATAGTACCATTACTATCCCCTTGTGATGTCACAGACATAGTTGATCTGACCTTCATGATCTTACAATTGTAGTCCAACATAATATTGACAGTTGTGACAATAACCCTTGCAATCCTATGATCTCAGTTTAACTATCTTTTGTCATGACCTTGGGAGGCATCCTTTCTTGTGCTTGAGGCCTCACAACTTTGAGATCATATGATCAACCTTCCCCTTCATAGCCTCAGAAAATTGGGAAGTGAACCCTGTGATCCTATGATCGTTAACCCTCATTTCATTAAAACACATATCCTTTTGGCTCGTAACCCTACAAGGTCCTTGATATCATGAAAACTTGATGCTACACCAATCCTTTACCTCATGTCCTAAGAAAATGTCCTTTTGGTACTTATGATCTCATGATCATTTACTATTGTAACATTGGGAAAGACCCTTCTTTAGATTATGATCCCTTAACTATTTGTGATGTCTGACAACCCGGCCACTCAACCAACAGAAGCCTCATAGCATCTTATCACTGATTGATTTTCTTGACAATCCTCTGATACATGAGTTATCGTAAGATCAGGACCATGCCATTCTGTCGCGGCTTTGGGACTTGAAATATAACATGAAATTGAACCTTGTGACCATTGGTTGGGTTTAAATATTTTGAATTCAATCCTTGGCATGAGGACACCTTTGGCCAACATTTTTGATGACTCAAGGGGGATGCAAGTGTGCTTAGCATATGACTAGTGATCATTAAAGATCTATTGGGCTATGGAGTCTTTGAAACTATGAAAACTCATCAAATTCATCACTTCTTCTACATTTTGAGCCATAAAACATGCCCTTTTACCTTTTCAATTCTACACAACTAAGATTAAAACTCTTTGCAATGTCAAAATATATGCTCAAAACTTCTTGGAAAATAGGAAAAGACAAAATGAAACTAATCTAATTATGTATAGGAAACATCATCTTTTCTCAGAAATAGGGTTTGAGATATATTCCATTTACTAGAATAGGTAGAAATTCATCATCAGGTTTTCTTAATTGGAAAGCATTGGCTTGTTTACAACTGATAATCACATAGGGACCACTCCATAAGGCATCAAATTTTGAGTGTCTTCCTATTTTTTCTTTATCCATATCCCATTTGAGAACAAGATCACCCTCTTTGAAACTCCTAACCTTATCCCTCTTATCAAAGTTCTTCTTCATCTGTTGTTGATGTCTCTCCAAGGTCTACATAGCCTAATTTCTTTTCTCTTCTAGCTCCATCAAATTTTCCATTCTTACGAACATAGTATCATTTTCAAGTAGTTCCAACTAATGAGCTCGCTCTAGGGATGGAAAATCCAATGAAATAGGAAGTCTAGCTTCCCTGCCATACACTAATATGAATGGAGAATTTTTAATAGCCCTCTTATGCATTATTTTGTCAGCTCATAGGATTGCCCTCAATTTCTATTGCCAACACCTTTGATTATCCTCAATAGTCCTCTTAATGATTCTGATCAATTTTTTGTTGGACTCAGCCAAACCATTACCTTGAGGGTAGTAATTAGAAGATGTGCTCAAGTAAATACCATGATCTACTACCTATACACATATCTGAGCTCCTATAAATACTTGGCATTATCTGATATTATGGTGGAAGAAGCACCAAACCTAGTAACAATTCCATTAAGGAATTCCACTACCGAAGCCTCTATAGAATCTTTTAAGGCTATTTCCTCCATCTACCTTGTAAAGTAATCCGTTGCAACCAAAATACACCTATAACCAGAGCTAGAAGGTGGATTAATGAAACCTATGAAATCTAGTCCCCATTGAGCAAAGGGCTGATTTACTTGGATGGGATGAAGTGGAAGGGCTACAAGTCTCTATTTGCCTAAGAAGAAATCATACTTTTCACACTTTCTTACATATCTCTAGCAATCATGGAACAAGGATAGCCAGTAGTAACTGGCTCTCATGATCTTCATTACAATGGTTCTTGTTGAAAAGTGGCCACCATTAGGACCATCATGAAGCTCATTAATCATCCTTTCTACTTGATCTATACCAATACATCTTAACAAAGCTTTTTTGAATTCCTTCTTTAATAGAATACTATTGACACTTGCATAACAAATGGAGTGCAATCTGAACTATCTTCTTTTTGACCTATCCAATCCTTAAGGATATCCATTTCCTGATAAGAAGGTCATCATATCATCTATCCAACTCCTTGGATTTTCATCTCTCACCTCCTATTGTTTTGTCAACAACAAGGCAACTTTTTCATCTATTGTTTCATGAGATGAGATCATCCACTTGCATAGTCCTTTCCCTCTTAGCAACTTGGTGATCTAGATATGCACATCATACTCCATCACCTTAGTGATCCAACCTGCTCTTTTCTCACTAATATATCTGTTCAATAGGAAATCTTTAACACTTGCATGAGGGACCAATAAATGGATTATATTGTGGGATAGAACTTGTCTGAATTTAATCAAAAATCTTATGAATGCAATTGCTTGCTTCTCCACATAACTATATTTGTCTTCATACTCCTTCAATCCTTCACTAAAGAAATCAATAGGCTATTCTTCATTCTTATCATTCAATTGATTCAAAACAATAGAAATACTTGACTCACCTCCTAAGGTGTAAAGAATGAATCCTTATCAAAATTTACATTGATGAGAGTAGGGGTTGAGGCTATGGCCTATTTGATCTCTTCAAAACTTTATTTCCCTTCCTTGGTCCATGAAAAGACCATATTCTTTTTAAGCATAGCTATAAGAGGTTTCACCATGGTAGCTAAATTAGGAATAAATCTCCTCAAAAAATTTATTCTACCAAGAAAGCTTTGCAGAACTTTCTTATGAATAGGAAGGGAAAGAGCAAGTATTGCCTTTGTTCTTTTAGGATCAATGGTCATACCCTCCTTAGATATAATGTGTACTAATAAATTACCTTGATTAGTGGAAAAGATACACTTGCTTGGATTCAAAGATACTCCATACTCTCTACATCTTTTAAATACTTGTCTGAGATGACCAAAATGATCTGCTAAATTATTTGAATATACTATGATATCATCAAGGTAGACCAACACAAACCTTTCAGTCATGTTTTTGAAATCCATCTCCATCACCTTTTGAAATGTGGCACCTGCATTTGTTAGTCCAAAAGGCATTTTACTATAGGCACAGGTGCCCCATTTAGTGGTGAAAGTAGTCTTATATCTATCAACCTCTTTGACTAGCACTTGGTTATAACCCAAGAACCCATCCAAGAAAGAGAATCTCCCTAAACCACTAACCTTAGATAATATTTGTTCCATGGAATGGAGTGGGTGATGATCTTTAAGGGAGGCTTGGTTAAGATCCCTAAAGTCCACACATAGTTTGATTTCTCCACTCTTTTTCCTAACAAGAACAAGATTTTCCACCCAAAAGGAATTCTTAATAGGAAAAATGATATTGACCTCAATCAATTTCGATAATTCTTTTCTCATTAATGGCTCAATCTTGGGATTCACTAGCCTCTACTTTTTCCTAACAAGTTTGACATTATCAACTAAATCTATAGTATGTTGAAATAGACTTAGGTCAAACCCCTTTAAATCATCATATGTCCAAGAAAATACATCATTAAATTCTTGACATAGATGAACAAAACTTTCTTACTCAGTTTTAGAACATACCTTCCCCATGTTTCACATCCTTCCATCAACAACTACAATTGGCATATGAACATCTTTATTTGTAGTAAGGTTCGTGTCTCTATCCCTTGCTTGGTCATCAATATTGAAGACATTATCTAAGGTAATGAGATCCTTAGGAAATTTATTAGAGCTGAGGTTGATGATTTGATCACCATACTATTCATGCAATCTTGACTAATTTCTATTTGAGAACTCTGCTTTATTCTAAAAGAAACTTACAAATTGTGCATCAAATTCAAAGACATGCCAATTGATATTATTATTAGGGACAATGGGTCTAACCACCACTTTAATCTTCTATCTCTTCTCATTTTCAAGGCTCCTTGGGACATCATAAGATGCACCCACTGCTGCAAGTCTACCAACATGTCTATTCTCTCTCCTAGGAATGCTTTGAATATTAAATGCATTGAAGTTTTCAAGAAAATCCCATACTCTATGTTTATAAGACTTGAGCAGACCATTCTTGGTGATATTTTGATTCCTCACCTAACTAACCACTAGTTCTCTATCTCCATATACACTTAAGATTTGAATTCCTCTTTTTTAGGCAAGGAAGAGACCCTGAATTAATGCTTCATACTCGGCCACATTATTGGTAGAACTGAACTAAAGCCAAAATGAGAAGTAGTACCTTTCTAGTGTAGGAGAAACCAACATTAGACCAGCCCTTGATCCATTTTTATTCCTAGATCCATCAAATTACATGCTTCATAATCCATCAATATCTTTTTTATTTTCATTAGGTTGTAGGGCCCATTTTCCGTTGCACCAAAAGCCATGACTGTTAGTGAACATGGAACACCACATAATTAACCACCTGTGGGCAAGGGAGCGCGTCGCATCACCCAACAATCTCCCCCTCGACGCGTATACCAGGTGCTTACGCGGGTCGGGAAGGCACCGGGGAGATTTGAACCCATGACCAGGCCAAAACCAGGCTCTGATACCAATTGTAGGGCCCATTTTCCGTTGCACCAAAAGCCATGACTGTTAGTGAACATGGAACACCACATAATTAACCACCTATGGGCAGGGGAGCGCGTCGCATCACTGAACATAGGTTGGGAACAAGAGAATCCTTTTGTGATATACAATAAGTGCCAAGGCCTATCTCCAAGGTTTCTAACATAGGATCAAACTATTATGCATTAGCCCATTCATCTAAGAGGAAATTAGGTTTCTCAACTAGAGAAGTGGTTGGCTCATTTGTTGTGTCATTCTCATCTATCTCTAGGATGGTGTAGTTCATATTGATGAGATTAGGAGTGTAGGGTTCAATATAATGGAGGACTAATGGTTTTGCTCTGATCAAAGCTTTGATTCCATACCTTGTTCTAAAAAAATGTATAACCAATCAAAGGATATGTAACCACCTATTTGGGTGGTGAAATCTCTTGAAAGAAAAATGAAAAAATGTGGTTTAACCTCAGCAATTGATATATCTTGAACTACAATACAAACAAGGCATGCATGTAAGGCCATTTCTACATTCCTAAGGATTCCTACAGTTTTGACAGTACTACCATCTAATTGCAATACATCCTTAACAATGGGTTCATATTTAATTTCTAAGATATCAACAACACATTTGGGCATTACTAAACTACTATCCCCTGAACCAATCATGCATTTTTGGATTAGATTTGCAAGAAAACTTGCAACAATTAATATAACCATTTCCACATAACCCATAATAAATTAGAAGTAAATATGTACTTAAAATCCAGATGTAAGAGAATAGACAACATACCCACAAAAATGTGACACAAAATATACCCTAGGAAATCCTTATCGAGGGAAAAACCCAGCCTCCAAAAGCATCCATTACCATGTATTATTCAACAAAAAATACCATTGCAATACAACCATGGAAGCTTTCAAAGTCATAGCCACAACCAAGCAATCCATGTGAATAAGCATGAATCCACACATCCCATGCCATGCTTCCAACCTTCACAAATGCTCCCTTGGCTAACTTCTCAAGCCTTGTCTCGCTCGACTCTTACCTTTTTCCCTTCTATCTTCTCTCACAACAACTACCCTTGTGGCTGCTTATATAGCAGCAAGTCCCACAAAACCACCAAGTGGTATTACATAAATCATGTGCTACCTAACCCATTGACCCCATATTTAATAGTGGAATTTTAATTCTTTTCCTCAATGTTAAATAATTACATAAAATATTATCACAATGTTATAATACAACTCATCAAATATATCCCATGGGAATCTTTACATGTTGGACATCCATCTAGGTGCAACATTACATAGTAAAATAAAATAATACAATAAAATAATATTATGCAATGTGTGCAACACCTATTATCTCAACAATCTCCCACTTGTTATATACATTGCGTAGGGTCAATCTGCAGCCACATAAATGAACAAAGGGAACAATCCCTCCTAGCACATCCATCATCATGGATGAAAGTACATGAAGTGCTCCATCTTGGTACTTGCAAGAAAATCAAAGTATGCAACATCTCAAATATGAATGATCTCACCTCCTATTATGCCACTACCACTAGACATACGTAGAAGCCATCTAAAGAGAAAGCCACCCATCGCATTAGAAGATCATAAAATCATGTACCAACTGAAATTCCAAGCACAAAACCCTAATCCAAAAGTAGTCATATGTATTCGTAGTTGTCAAAATATCCATAGCTGAAATAACATCCACAACAAGTGACAAACCCATCCAACTATCCATACTCCAAAGGTATACTGAGTGAATCTCACATCATCAACATATCCAATGTATAACCTACAATAAAAAACCTTAAGAGAAATACCTACCACATATATACCAAGAAGATCCCTCTGTAAAAGATAATGACAAATCTATAACCAATCTCTTCACAACATATCAAAGAAGTGAGTCCATGTAGTCTCAAGGACATCCACAATACATAAACCAATAACCTACAAGAACAACTCTCACAACAAGTCTCTAATGCTCTCCCAAGTTCTCCACAACCAAAAAAGGAAAGAGATAAAGGAATAACCATGCCATCTCTTGCATGACATACATGAATACAACCAATCTCAAATTCATTGTAAGAAAAAATAAACATCTAGGAAGATAACCAAGACCAAAGAGAAAACGTGCAAATCATAACATGTATCATGTCCTTCGACACACACTCTAGATGTAAAATGTGAAAGTATGATCTCTTCCATAAAATACCAGACAAGAATTCTCAACAACACCCAAACCATACCATATAAATAATCATGGATGTAAGCTTGTCACAAGAAGATCAAACTCATAAACCATTCCTAATCCAAGGAATATGCCCAATATAAAACCATCTCCCAAACTCAACCAACATAACAACATATGAAAATTGAGATAACCAATCCTAAATCATCTCTAAAATGAACTCTATGGAACTAACTCATGTAATATAGTTCAAGATCCATATCCATGAAAGAAAAACTTAAATATAATGCACATGAGAGAAACAATGTACTATACCTCTCAAGTAGAAAAACCACTGAGTAGGCTAATAGTGGGGAATGAGAATGTTTATCAAGATATCCAAGTCTCCAACCAAGATTTATCTATGAATAATCTCTTTTGAAGTCCACATCAGGTAAATACCCCTCGGACTACCTGCTGAAACCATCAACCGTCCCAACAAATACTTCTCTAATCCAAGAGAAATCAACATCACCATAGTCTCTAAGTATCCATGAACACTATAAATAATCAATCTAGACCAACTCCAAATGCAACATAGCAATATAATGAAGTATCTAGCTTATGATCAATGTACTCAATAAAAAGAAACTAAATCAAGATCATTGTCAAAGGTCCAACCATGGCCTCAAGAACATTAACATGACAACATGATCTAACCATCTCAACCAAAGAGATAACATGCTCCATATGAACATATCATAACATGTCAAAAATCTAAATCCATATCAAAAGTATACCATGACATAATAATGAAACCATCATAACATCACAGATAACATGTCAAATGAAAGCATAAACCACATGTTTACTAAGAACTCCAATTTTTTCTCAAGATGCAACCATCTCCACACACCATGAAGAAAAATCATCTCCACCTACCATGAAGAACCATCTCCACACACCATGAAGATAACCAAGAAGCCCATGAGTCCTCAAGATTTAACCATCTTCACACACCATGAAGATAACAAGTGTACCATGCAAATGTCAAAGATACTTCTGCAGCAACAAGGTCTAAGAAAAATCTCCAACATCTGTAAACACTTAATAAATATATCAAAACCAACAACTCCAACTCAACTGTGGTACCAAGTCACCTATGGCATCATAAAATCCATCTCCTACATGAAGATCCTCCAAGTCTACACTCACACAACTAAAGTATTAGTGCCAAGTGAAACCAAGATCTCCAAATCAAGAAGATACAAACAAAACTAGAAACTAATCCTACAATGTCACCCCATCACTGTCACAAGCTCCCACTAAACTGTGTATCCAAGCTATCTATGACATCATGATGAAAAAATTATCCTCTAACCATGAAAATCAACCAAGGAATCAAACCATCAAATAACTCAAAGTGAACATAATGAGCTTCTCAAAAGAAACCAACTAACCATGATCCTCAACGAAGAAGATATATACCACTATAACCAAATAAGGAATCCAAACCAATGAACATCAAGAATGTACCTATATATCCAATCATGTCATGTCAAATTTTATATTACTATGATCACATCCATGAACCAAGCATTTGACTTAATATGTCCAACCTGTCAGCATAAAATAGTCAACTACAATCCTCCACCATGACTATACCTAGTAAGAATATCTTATCCCTTTTACATGAAAAAGAATTAGAAAATCATGTGACTTAGGGCATAGACAACCCAAATACAAGCCACCAATATGAATATGCATCAATAATGAAAGATCAATGGGTAAATACAACTCATAACTAAACCATAAATGCAGCCTATAAGTATAGACCACTTACAACACTAAACAACTTGTAAACCCATCAAGTCATCATAAATATCCAAAATAAATATTGATAACTATATCACCATGAGACCAATCTGAAATATGAACTGAGTATACAATGATATCAAATCTTAAATCTCCAAACAGACAATGTCATAAACTCACAATACTACCATAGTCAATATATACCATAAAATATTTAGATTAATATATCACAAAATAAACCATACCAAATTTACATCAAATCTAACCCAATGTGTAGAGCTCTTCAAGAGCTTTTCGTTGCCTACTTGAAGTCCAAAATATGACTCCATATGCCTAAGTTATTTCCTAATCTATACTCAAAATATAGAACACCTAACTTTTGAGCTCTTAAAACTTAAAAAAATGTCAAAATCACAAAACCAAACCTACACCAAATTGCAATGCTCTGAATTATCTTTCCAACACCTATAAGAAGTCTAAAATCTAATATCTTGAGAGAAAGTTATGGTTGTTTTACTAAGACAATCTTTTTACCATTTTCACTACAATTTTTCCTTTTTTGTAATGAAAATTCTGACAGGATTAAATTTGATGGCCATCATAGACTAAAAATAAAAAAATCTTTCATTTCCTCTAAAGATGGCCAAACTAGGGCATATTATATATTAAAATTTATGGTAACATCAACCTAGATCCAATGGTGAGGTCTATTTTTACCTAGGAGGTCATTTCTACCCTCTAAAACCCTCATTTAAATGAAATATTCAAAAAACTCTTTTGTCCAACAATTTCACATGCCAAAAAGCTATCAATATCCCATCATAATAGAAAATCTAAAAACTCTCAGATCTGCAATTAACAACTCATATATCTTTCCCTTTCTTTTATCCTCTCATGCATTCTCATGGATTCAATCTAGGGTCACAATAATAAAACTATATCTTTGATACTACTTGTAAGAAAACTTGCAACAAAGAATATAATCATTTCCACATAATCCATAATACATCTAAAGTAAATATGTACTTAAAATCCACATGCAAGAGAATATACAACATACCCACAAAAATGTGACACAAGATATAACCTAAGAAACCCTCATTGAGGGAAAAACCCAGCCTCCAATAGCATCCATCACCATGTATTATTCAGCAAAAAGTGCTATTGCAATACAACCATGTAAGCCTTTAAATCCATAGCCATGACCAAGCAATCCATGTGAATAAGCATGAATCCACACATCTCATGCCATGCTTCCAACCTTCAAAAATGCTCCCTTGGCTAACTTGTTAAGCCTTGTCACACTCGACTCTTACCTATATAGTAGCAAGTCCCACAAAACCACCATTATGATTGCTTATATAGTAGAATGTCCCACAAAACCACCAAGTGGTATTACATAAACCATGTGCTACCTAACCCATTGACCCCACATTTAATATTGAAATTTTAATTATTTTTGCCAATATTAAATAATTACATGAAATATTATCACAATGCCACAATACAACACATCAAGTATATCCCATGGGAATCTTTACATTCTGCACATCCTTTTAGGTTCAACATTACATAATAAAATAAAATAGTACAATATAACAATATTATATAATGTCTGCAACACCATTATCAAAACAAGGTTATCTCCTATAATCGGAGAAATATAAAATGGAGGAGATCTAACCTTTTTACTTGTTTCTACCTCTTTTTATGGTTGTACCAAACTCACAACATTCTCCATGCTAGTTGGCAGATCTCTAAGTTCAATGCTTTCCAACTCCTACTACAACAACCTCTTCTATGATGGTATGATCACCACAACATTCCACATAGAAATGTTGACATTGGTCTTCTTCATTTAATCTATCACACTAAAAGATGTATTAGGTGCCTTAGTAGAAACCATAGATGTATAAGGTTGAGATGGAATAGCTCGAGGGTCATTCACATCTCCTCTACTATCATTTTGTCTTTGTTGCTGAGGAGCATTAGCAAGTTGATTAGGACTATGTTGATGGGCAATTGTTTATACATGAGGCACTACACTTGATTTTGAAGCTGATTAGGACGAGGAGGAATAACATCTTCAACAACTCTTCTCTTTCTCCTAGTATTGTAAGCACATGAATCTTAGTTTACATTACAATGCTCTTCCACCAAATAATTCATGAAAGAACAACCATCCTGCTGAAAAGTATCAGTGGGTTGATTAGCATTTTGTTGTTGGGCAACTGCTCACTATGGTATAGTTAATGCCAAGTAAGATTCTACCTTCTAACACATGTAATATCCATAGGAGTAGTTACAAGAAGGGTAGAAATATTGATCTTGGGCAAGATTGTTCGGATGGATTAAAGCCCTATTTAGGTTGGTGTTTGTAGTTTGGGGGTGGTCGATAGGTCTATCCTAATTGCGAGGATAGGTCTATTTAGATTTTAGGGGACATCGCTCTAGTTTGGGGATTTACCATGAATGGGACCTTGACTTTGGAGTTAGAGAGGGCTATTATTTTGAGCTTTCTGCCTCTTCATAGTTACCAACTCATTGTCCATTTTTTGCACTACTGCACCATTGTCCTCCATCTTCATTTCTTGATCTTGCATCCTCTTATCCACATTCTACATCAGTGTCTACATCATGGCCTCAATCCTATCGAATCCATTAGAGGATGTGGAGGCTATTGGGACCATAGCAAGAGGCTAACTTACAGAGGAAGTATGAACATGGGATACAGTAGGCTGATGATTGGACATGTCTAGGAAGAAAGGCATTGGGGGCCGTGGAGCTAACTTCCCTCCTTGTATCAAGATATTTTTTGTTCTTATGGAAACCTCATAAGCATTTAGTAGAGTGTCCCCTCCCATAGATTGTAGAGTGGTAGCAATATCATTATTGAAGGCTCTGAGATAATACAAGAATGCATTACCAAGAGAAGGCTTCATTGCAATAGATATTCTATCTCATGTCTTTTGAAGTCTATAATTAAAATCAATCATGCATTCATGGGGTGCCCTCTTGATAGTTGCCAATTGTTCCAAAAGTGATAGGTGATCACTTTTGTCCTCAAAATGCTTGCATAGGGCTACTCCTAACCCATCCCAATCAACTATAGAGTTATGGGGCAACCCCCTATACCATTGTAATGCTTTCACTTTTAAGGATGAGGCTAGAAGCCTAACTACTACATCATCTTTGGTGATGCCATGAATATTGCAGATGTTAGACACCTCTTGAATATGCTCGATAGGAGAAATGGAGGTCTCACTAGTAAACTTGGGTATACTTTTAAGAGCTGATACTGGTATGTCATGTCTTTGCGCTAATAGGAGGGGACTTCCACCTTTAAATGTGGAAAAGGCATGAGCTCTATCCATGTAAGGAAGTGTCTATTGATATGAGCAGATAGTATTCTAGGTTGAGATTTAACAATAGGAGTGGAGATGGATTTGATAGAGGTATGTGTTTCTTCTGCACTCCTAACTAGTGATACAAATATCCTAGCCTTTCTTCTGGGATTATAAAAAGAAAGCTCTCGGTATTGGAACTTACCACTAGAAGATGCCCTTGTCCATGTCTTGGACATTAATCATGAAAACTTTGATTTTGAAACTAGATTATGCTTGAAGCTTGGAGTTGCCAAGTACTTTGAAGAAATGAGCCTCTTGAAGGCTTTAATACTAAAGGTAGTACTATCTCCTCAACATGAACATGAAATCTTTCTTTGACGCTAGTGAACTTAGAATGTTTAATATAAGGGTCCCACCGAGTGTGCTAAAAACTATTGTGACAAAAGTTTTCACCCTAGTCCAAAGTTTTTACTGAAGGAAAAACTTGTGAAACATGGAAATAACCTCCAAATTATGGGACTTGAACAATGAGGCTAAGTCTCCAGAAAAGGCCAGCTTCCTTTGTTATTAGGATGCACCTAGACTATACTTAGAGAGGAAAAGGGAGGAGGAATGCATAGAAACAAACTACCTAATCTATTCTAAGGAGGTGATGCAAGAAAATAAGGTGTTCAGACCAATCTTTGCTCATATATGTACAACACAATTCTCACGATAATCCAAATATATATGGATTTGGACTTGCTTTAATCCATTAGCCACATATAGATCAAACAACCAAATGGGTGACACAAGGAAGAAAAGCTTCACTTATTATCATTCATAAGCCAATAGATATCCATAGTACATCAAAGAGAGGTAGACAAAGCTTGCATAGTACATTGGTGCCTGAAGGAGATAAGACAAGATGCGATATAATTTAGAGACAAAAGAGGGAATTGATAGTAGTATGCTAGGGAAATACCAAAAAATAGAGAAGATCTAACCCTAAGAAACATTACAAAATATGCTTTTATAGTGTTAGCATAACTTAGATATATTCCACCCTTAGATAAAACTCAACAATTGCATCCAAACTTATAGAGAATAATTAATACAAAACTGGAAAAGATCTTATCACTATGCAAATCTAGATGTGAGAAGATTAATTATCCACCAAACAATCTCTGAGAGGATAGGAACAATAGCCATTAATCTTTTGATTGAGTAGATGGATCAACAAGAGGTGATGGAGTGTTCTTTCACATTTATTAGACTTGGGGAACAATTAAAGTTGTTACAAGAGATTGAAAAGATCAGATCTATCATCAAAGAACCACTTCCTCTGTGATCAACTTGCTAAATCAAATAGAAAAGTCCAGGTCAACCATATTCAACTATCAATACTACCTAATTGGTCAGGGACTCCTATTTTTCTAGCTTGGTGGGTTAAGCTCCTTATATATGTTGGTCAACACTACAACTCATGATCCTATGAGCATTAACTATGGTCAAAACCCTTCATGTCACCTTTTGTTCATAAGCCTGACTTCTATGATCTTACAATCACCTATATCTCATAGCATCAAGCCCATCCTTCATTCTCGTTATGATCCTTTAACAAAAACAAGACCTACAATCTCATGAAAGAATGATGACACAATAACATCCCAGGCATAAGGTCACAATACCATTATTCTCCCCTTATGATGTCATGGACATAGTTGATCTAACCTTCACAATACTATGATTGCATTCCATCCTAATATCAACAGCTATGTCAATAACCCTTGCGATTTGACAATTGCGGTTTAACTATCTTTTGTCGTAACCTTGGGAGGCATCCTTGCTTGTGGTTGCAATCTTACAACTCTGAGATCATATGATCAACCTTCCCCTTCATAGCTTTGGTAACCTAGGAAGTCAACCCCATGATCCTACAATCATTGATCCTCATGGTGTCAAAAAAACATATCCTTTTGGCTCATGATCCTACAAGGTCCTTGATATCACGACAACCCAATGCTATGCTGATCCTTTACCTCGTGTCCTAGGAATATGTCCTTACAACACCTATGATCTCATGATCATTTATTGTCATAATATTAGGCAAGACCCTTCATTGGCTTATGATCTCTCAACTATTTATGATGTCACAACAACCTAACTACTTGACCAACATGAGTCTCATAGCATCATATCACTACTTGATTCACCTGACGATCTTCTAATAAAGAAGTTATCATAATATTTGGACCATACCATTCTATTGCAGCTCTAGCACTTAAAATTTAACATGAAATTTAACCTTGTGACTATTGGGTGGGTTTAAATATTTTGTATTCAACCCTTGCCAGGACGGAACCTTCAGCCAACAGTAGCATGGGTAAAAAATCTTGGGTATAAGGTAAACATTTATGACACAAGAGATATCATTGAGGCTCTTATCAATGAGCCATTGGACCCTAAGGCACTGTATTATGGCATCTATGAAAAGGCTAAGACTAGAATTTCTTTGGAAATTTAGCTACCTTAGGCTTTGAAGAGAGGAAGAAAATAGGTTAAGAAAATTCAAAAGGAGAACAAGAAATCTATTTGCCCTCTTCTACTGATAGAAGGAAAGGGTGATGTAGAAAAGAAAAAGAAGACTGAAGAAACCCTAGTGGCTAAAATGGCTAAGTGGAAGTACTCTCTAGAAGAACTGACCAAACAAGTTCTTGATATCTTACTGAAGACTATTGCACATCAATGCAAAAATGTAGTAAATATTGCTAAAGATACCAAGGAACAGACCTTAAGAAAGAAAATGCCAAATCTTTCTAACAAGGAAGTGAAGGAAGTATTGAAAAAGAGTTAACAAAAACTAATTCCTAGGTTCAATGTATTCCTGATCCTGTCAAAAGATATTGAAGCTATGGTGCAATCAAATACAAATGCATGGAAGTGTTAGAATTATTTAGAATAACTAAGAGGGGGGGGGAGGGGTGAATCAGTTATCCAAGGTCCAATGATGTCTAATAAATTTTTTTCTACAAATCCTTAATGGCACATAACTAAAATTATCATGTATGCAATTGATCATCAAACAACCATGAAAAGTAAACATGCATCACAACATAACACTAAGGATTTGATAACGCAAAAACCCTTCAAGAATAAGAAGGTAAAACTAGAGTGGGGATGATACCCACAAAATAAATGCACAATTGATTTCAACCACTTCTGATGGTCTGCCCTGTTAAAGGCTACAACACATTGTTAAATGTGACCTTGTTAAAGAATTTAAGAACATTCAACTTGGAATGTCACCCTGTTAAAGGATTTACATGGAGCTATTAGGCTCACCCAAGTCCATGGGATTTTCAATCACCTTCTCAAAAGAATATTTCATCCCTCTCTAAGGATCTCTTGTCCTCCTCCTAAGGATCTCTTTATCCTTCTCTTGGGGATCTTCTATTCTTTTCCTGAGGCTTATCCACCTAGCTATTAAGCTAACCTAGCAATGTAGGGTCTTAATAACTAATACAATGGTAAGAAAGTATTAGAAGGGTTTTGACCTGATACAGATTTGCAACCCTAACTGTGCAAATTTTAGATCACTTTTTAGTTCTCTTCTTTTCTTGGCTTCTCTCCTTTGTAGTGCAGAAAGCTTGTTCACTCTTCAAGATATGTCTTCTTGAGTTCTTCCACTCATTGTGCCAATGCAATCTCTCTAGTCACTTGATCAACTTAGAGTCTTGATGCTTTGTTCTTACTCCTCTAGGCTTCTTCACATGATCACACTTATGACCAATTCCCTCTCTTACATGCGCACTTGATCTCTGACCTGTAACTCCTTATAAAGAAGTTCTATACTCGATTTCCCTCTCAAATCTCAATTTTCTCTAGAAAAAATGGTATTTTTTCCCCTCGAAATTGTTTCTTCTGGAAACTTCATGATAAATCCATTTGCATTTGCCAAAAAATGTTTTACATAGTGTTCTATGCCACTAGCTCATCATTCTTATCTTCTATCTAGTTCACAAAATTCTAGATAACTACCATGTCAGCTTAGATCTGGCAAATCTTCAATTTTCAAAATAATGCAGCAACTTAGCATTATTGGTTTACTGATGCTCAGCACCTTCTGTGTTACTCAGCTTCTTAATGTTATCTTTACTGGTGCATCTTAATGTTATTTATTGATGCTCAACACCTGAATACTTACTGGGCATTCATTATCTTTTGCTACTACTCAGCACCTGAAGGATTCGGTGTTACTCGACATCTGAGTAATCACTCATCTTATACTAAAGTTTAACTTGCTCAGCTTCAACTGAGAATCTGTTCGGCTCTAACTAGCTTAATCAGTTCTTTCTAATGAACTTAGTTAATCTTTACATCTTTGATGTATCACATTGTGTCCATCCTCTTAGAGTATGTCATCAATACATTATTTCATTAATGGCTTAGCTGATCCTTATACTTCATTACATCATCTTAACTTTAACCTTTCTCTAGGTACTCTAGTTACATCTTATTGATTGCCACCTCCTTGTTAATCAACCAATTAATAGTACTTGGATCACTAAAGCAATTGTCATTCCTGCAAGTAGCAAGTTTGACATCAAGGCAAAACAATGATTGAAAACATTCTTTACCAGTTCCATTATCCTTCATTCATGATCTTTTCAATCATTTCCAATAATCTCCCTCTTTGGCATTGATGGCAAACCAAACTGATCAAATGATTAAGCTGATTAGCTTAGTTACCACAAAAATCTAAACCTTTTGTTTTGCTTCTCCCTCTGTACTGTTGCATCCTTACTCTGTATTCTTGATCCTTCATAGATACTTTCTAAATCTTACTTTTTTTGAATCTCCCTCTTTCTTATATATCTTTCATATATATCTCCCTCTTACTTTATATTGATCAATTTCTCATATTGCTCCCTCTTTGACATAAATGCCAAAGATGTAGCATCTTCAACATGCTAAATATAAGCTTTGTATTTTCATGTTTTTCTCCTTCTATCACCATGCTTGTGACTGGTCTAGAGTTTATGCTCTTGTTGTCATCCTTTGCATCACTCTTCTAATATTTCAATGATCTACTCTTGTTGATGTAGGGAAGCTTCTATGTTCCTTTAGACTACTTGAGTTAGGGGCATTACCCCCAACTTGCCTCTAAGATATTCATATGCATCCTTGGGCAATAGTTTGGTGAAGATATCTATAGTTTGTTCCTTTATGTGAATGTACTCCATCTTCACTTGTTTGTCTTCCACCAATTCTCAACATAGTGATACTTGATTGCAATGTGCTTGGTTTTTGCATGCATCACTAGATTCTTGGATATGTTTATAGCACGTGTATTATCACAATACAGTGTCACAGGTTTAGTTACCTCTTCTTTCATTCCTTTCAATAGATGTTTAAGCCACACAATGTTTGCACAATTGACTACTGCTGCCACATATTTTGCTTTTGCAGTGGACTGAGATGTGCATGTTTGTTTCTTACTAGTCCAAGTAACTAGCCTTTTTCCTAAAAATAATGCTCCTCGACTTGTGCTTTTTTTGTCATCAATATTTCCTCCCCAATCTGCGTCTGTATATGCATTGAGCTCAAACATCTCATTCTTTTTGTAATATAGGCCAAAATCATCAATTCTTTTGAGATACCTCATTATTCTCTTTACTGCCATAAGATGATTTTCTCTAGGATTGGCAGAGAATCTAGCCACTATACCAACTGCTAGTGCTATGTCTAGTCTGCTATGTACAACATATTTTAGTTTTCCAATCATGAATCTGTACATTGTTTGATTGACTTCAGCTGATTCAGCATTTTTAGATAGCTTATGTCCTGTTGCCATTGGTGTGCTAACTAGTTTGGAGTTTTCCAATACAAACTTCTTGAGTATCTCCTTGATGTATTTTGATTGTGTCACAAATATACCATGTTTTAGTTGATGTACTTGCAATCCTACAAAGAATTTGATTTCTCCAAACATAGACATTTCAAACTCATGTTTCATTTTGTCAGCAAAACTTTTGCAAAGAACTTCCTTTCCTCCAAATACTATATCATCCACAAATATTTCAAATACAATAATATCCTTACCTTCTTCTGATTTGATGTACATGTTGCGTTTGTCATTAGTTCTTTCAAATCTTATTTGCACCAAATACTTGTGAAGTCTCTCATACCAAGCTCTAGGGGCTTGATTTAATCCATATAGAGACTTATGTAGTTTACATACCTTATTTTTGTTCTTTTCATCAACAAAACCTTCTAGTTACTCTATGTAGGCTTCATCTTCAAGTATACCATTCAAAAATGCGGACTTTACATCCATTTGATAGACTTTAAATCTTTTGAAGGCTACATATGCCAGTAAGGTCCTTACACCTTCCATTCTAGCAACTGGAGCAAAAGTTTCTCCATAATCTAATCCTTCTTCTTGTGCATATCCTTTGCAAACTAGTCTTGCCTTGTTCCTTGTGATTTCACCATTTTCATCTAACTTATTTCTGAACACCCACTTGGTTCCAATCACATTCTTGTTAGCTAGTCTTGAGACTAAGGTCGATGTCTTGTTCTTCTCAATTTGTTCTATCTCTTCTTTTATAGAATTATACCAGTCATCATCTATTATGGCTTCACTAACTATTTTTGGTTCCATTTTTCTAAGCAGACATGTTTCATTTCTAAGTCTATTCCTTGTCATTGGTCCTGCCTCTTTATTTCCAATAATTTGATCTGTAGGATGATGTCTTTTCACATACTTTGCCAATACACGTTGTTTCCTTGTTTGCATGTTGTCTCTTTCAAAATATATATCCTCATGCATATTTTCATCAGGTATTTGTTCATTTTCTTCTTGTTGGTTGTTCTCAGAGTTTGAATGAACATTTTTTGTATTCTGTAGCTCGGCTTCTAAATGTGTCTATTGTTTGGCGTTCATTGTCTGTGACTCGACAGATACCATATTTTGTTGTTGTTGGTCATTCTAAGTTTCAACTTCACCATTATTAGGTATAACTTCATAAAAGTATACAAAGGTCTTGTATTCCTCTACTTTCTTGGTTTTTTCAATACTTTGAACTTTTGCAAGCTCATCAAATTTTACATTTGTACTTTCTACTACTCTGTTAGTGTTAACATTCAAGCACTTATAAGCTTTTCTTCTAGTAGAATAACCAAGAAATGTGCCTTCCTCACTCTTTGCATCAAAATTTTCATTTCTAGACTCTTTATATATATAGAATTTGCATCCAAATATTTTGAAATGTTCTACATTAGGAGAATGCCCATACCATAATTCAAAAAGTGTTGCATTTGTACCTTTCTTGACTTAAACTCTATTGAGTGTGTAGACTGCAATACTTACAGCTGCTCACTAGTACTTGAGTGCAACATTTTTCTCCATCATTAAGGTCCGAGCACAGTCAATAACTGATCTATTCCTTCTCTCTACTATACCAGTCTGAGGTGGAGTCCTAGGTGCTGATGTCTGCCTTTTGATTCCTTTTTCATTGTAGAACTCTTCAAATTCTTTTGATGTGAATTCACCTCCTTTATCAAATCTAAGACATTTTAGGCTCTTTCCAGTTTCTTTCTCAACTCTAGCCAAGTACCACTTGAACATTTGGAATGCATCTGATTTTTGTTTCAGAAACATGACTGTCATCATTCTTGAATAGTCATCTACAAATAGCATTATGTATTTGTCACTTTTGTAGCTTTTTATTTCAATGGGACCACACAAGTCAATATGAACTAGCTCTAATACTTCATTAGAAGTATGAGTCTTACTTTTGAAAGTTGACTTGGTCATCTTCCCTAGTTGGCATTGTTTGCACATGATGTTATCAAGCTTCTTCAACTTTGGTAGTCCTCTGACTTTCTTCATCTTGCTGATGCTTATCAGATTGTCAAAATTTACATGACATAGCCTCTTGTGCCATAACCATACATCATCAGTTTGAACAATAAGACAAGAAACATCTTCCATGTCTAGATAAAACAAGGTACTCCTAATCTGATCACCTTTTCCTATTAGACTTCCTTGAGAAACATAAATCTTAGCAATTCCTTTTTCAAATTCAACCTTACATCCTATATTGCCTGATTATGAGACACTTAACAAGTTATAATCCAGTCCTTTAACATAGTATGCATTATCACATGATATCTTTTCAGTAAGCTTGATACTACCTTTCCCTTTGATTTGATATGGTGCATTGTTACCAAATCTAACACTATTTCCTTCATATTGAGTAAAGGAAATGAACTTACTTTTATCTCAAGTCATGTGATGAGAGCATCCACTGTCTATGATCCATCTATCATTCTTGTTCATTCAGGCTACTAGGATAGTTGCTTCTTCTTCATCTAATTCATCCTTCATAACCTCATAGACTACTTCATCATCATTTTCATTAGAATCTTCTTCAAAAATGTAGCATCTTTTTCCTTTACCTTTGTAGTCCTTGGTTTCCTCTTTCTTGTTCTTGAAGTTGCCTCCATCTTTGTAATTTTTCTTTTGTGTGCATCTGGCTGCAATGTGACCAACTTCATTACAATTGAAACAAATAATTGGTAGCTTACCTTTGAATTTGCCTCTTCCTTTGTGAAATCTTCTTGCTAGTAATGCCTCTAATTAATCTACATCATCTTCATCAGTGCTGCTATCACTAGATGCATACTTTTCTTTTCCATTCTTTCTCTTTGTTTGCACCTCATCATTGTCTTTTATCGTCATCTTAGCTTTGAATGTAGATTTAAAGTTTTCTGGCTTGTAGTTGTCAAAGTTGGAAAACTCAAAGGCAGTGAGTCTTCCAATTATTCCTTCAAATGTCACTGTGTTTCCTACTACACACCTTAGCTCTTGGATGGTTGATACTCTTATAGCATAGATGGGAAGCAAAGTTCTCAAGTATTTGTTGCATACCGTTTCTTTTGCTAACTGTCCTCCTAGGCTTCTTATGGCACTAACTAGTTCCTTCATCCTTGCAACATATTGAGAAGCATTCTCTCCTTCTTCCATTTTTATATAATCAAATTTTCCTCTTAGGCTTTCTCTTTTAGCTCTCTTGACATTATCATCTCCTCCATAGATTCTTGATAATATATTCCACATCTGATGTGAAGTATCACATCCTTTGATGTCATCATACTCGACATAGCTTAGTGCTGAAGCAATATCTAACATTGCTTGATTGTGATCCTTCTTCTTGCTCATGTCATCTACAGTGAGGGGTCATGTAGGGTCTACATGGTCAACTGTGATTGAGGTTTGTGCATAGTCGCCTATTGATCCGAGGTGTAGCTTCATCAAACTTTTCCATGCAACAAAGTTGTCTTTGTTTAGCTTGGGAACTTCTCTCTTGGACATCTTGATCTTTCTACCGCTAGTACCTTGAAACAAATCAGCAACTAGGCTCTAATACCAATTGTTAGAATTATTTAGAATAACTAAGAGGTGGGGTGAATCCGTTATCCAAGGTCCAATGATGTCCAATAAAACTTTTTCTACAAATCCTTAATGGCACATAACTGAAATTATCATGTATGTAATTGATCATCAAACAACCATGAAAAGTAAACATGCATCACAACATAACACTACGGATTTGATAACCCAAAATCCCTCCAAGAATAAGAAGGTAAAAATGGAGTGGAGATGATACCCAAAAATAACTGCGCAATTGATTTCAACCACTTTTGATGGTCTTCTTTGTTAAAGGCCTACCTTGTTAAAGGCTACATCATATTGTTAAATGTGACCTTGTTAAATAATTTAAGAACATTCAACTTGGAATGTCACCCTATTAAAGGATTTACATAGAGCTATTAGGCTTACCCAAGTCCATGGGATTTTCAATCACCTTCTCAAAAGAATATTTCATCCCTCTCTAAGGATCTCTTATCCTCCTCCTAAGGATCTCTTTATCCTTCTCTTGGGGATCTTTTATTATTTTCCTGAGGCTTATCCACCTAGCTGTTAAGCTAACCTAGCAATGTAGGGTTTTAATATCTAATACAATGGTAAGAAAGTATTAGAAGGCTTTTGACCTGATACAAATTTGCAACCCTAACTGTGCAGATTTCAGATCACTTTTTAGTTCTCTTCTTTTCTTGGCTTCTCTCCTTTGCAGTGCAGACAACTTGTTCACCCTTCAAGATCGGTCTTCTTGAGTTCTTCCACTCATTATGCCAATGCAATCTCTCTGGTCACTTGATCAACTCAGATTATTGATGCTCTATTCTTACTCCTCTAGGCTTCTTTGCATGATCACACTTATGACCAATTCCCTCTCTTGCATGCGCACTTGATCTCTGACCTATAACTCCTTATGAAGAAGTTTTGTACTTGATTTCCCTCTCAAATCTCAATTTTCTCTAGAGAAAATGGTATTTTTTTTCCCTCCAAATTGTTTCTTCTGGAAACTTCATGATAAATCCATTTGCATTTGCCAAAAAATGTTTTACATAGTGTTCTATGCCACCAGCTCATCATTCTTATCTTCTATCTGGTTCACAAAATTTTAGATAACTACCATGTCGGCTTAGATCTGGCGAATATTCAATTTTCAAAATAATGCAGCAACTCGGCATTATTGGTTTACTAATGCTCGGCACCTTCTATGTTACTTGGCTTCTTAATGTTATCTTTACTGGCACATCTTAATGTTATTTACTAATGCTCGGCACCTGAATACTTACTCAACATTCATTATCTTTTGCTACTACTCGGCACCTAAAGGATTCGGTGTTACTTGGCATCTGAGTAATCACTCAGCTTATACTGAAGTTGAACTTGCTTGGCTTCAACTGAGAATCTGTTCGGCTCTAACTAGCTTACTCGGTTCTTTCTAATGAACTTAGTTAATCCTTACATCTTTTATGTATCACATTGTGTCCATCCTCTTAGAGTATGTCACCAATACATTATTTCATTAATGGCTTAGCTGATCCTTATACTTCATTACATCATCATAACTTCAACCTTTCTCTAGGTACTCTAGTTACATCTTATGGATTGCCACCTCCTTATTAATCAACCAATTAATAGTACTTGGATCACTAAAGTAATTGTCATTCTTGCAAGTAGCAAGTTTGACATCAATGACAAAACAATGTTTGAAAACATTTTTTACTAGTTCCAATCATCTTTTCAATCATTTCCAATAGGAAGAACATCTATGAATTGCATGTTGTAAAGCCTACTAAGGAGGTTGTACAAGTAGATGATGTTGATGATGAGAAAGATGGTGAAGAAGTGGATGATAATACAATCAATGAGGATCTACCTGAGATTTAGGATATCCAAAATTCTAATTCTAAAAAGATAGCAATAGAGGTAATGGCCTCCCTTCCTAACTCTTTGAGAAAATCCTTAGTGCCATCTAGGTTAGAGAAGGTTGCTACTGAGTCACAATTAATTGAGGTAAACATATTTCCTTCAAGCACCTAATTGACAATTGGATTTTTTTTACCAAGCAAAATGATGAGTGCTATTTCCACCACTTCATCTTCATAGCAGCAGGATAAACCAAGTCTCAACAATGAACAATAAGTACTCCTACTATAATTTTTGTTTCTCCAGTAAGAAATGGTGTTTCTAGCACTGTTGTTTCTATTAAAAGTGTAATGATGGTTGAGGTTAAGTCTCAACTAAGCATAGAGGATTTGAGTAAAGGAAAATAAATTATTCCTTCTATTGTTCAAAAAGAAAAAGGTAAAGAGGTTGAAGCCTCCAATGATGAGATTGATCTAGAGGAAGACATAGTCATACTAGATTGGGATCTCTCCAATCTAACTCCTGATTAGATGGACACTCTAGGAGAGCTTTGGAAGAAAATGGAAAGACAGTAGAAGCTAAGAGCTTAAAAGAAGAAGAGAAATCAACTGCTTGAAGACATTAAGGATATATTTATTGATTGACTAAGAATAGAGGTTGATGAGAAGTAACCTATATTGAATCAACTTGTTGAAATTGTGCACAAGTTTAATGAAGAATTGACTGGACAAGAAAAAATTATGCAAAGGGTAGAAAGGAAATTTGAAAACAAAGTCTTGGAGAAAGTGACATAGAAAATTGTCATTGATCAAGTGGAATTGTCCACTATTCTTGCAAATTTTCAAAATTTTGTTAATAATGTTGTTACATTATTTGTAAAGTTATGTGACACTACCAATTTTACAAAGGAAATAAAGGAGAAGTTGTCAAAAATTGATGCTGATCTAAGGCAAGTGCACACCAGTTGTCACTTGACCCTAGCACTAACTCTGCACATTCTATGAAGATCAAGTATCTAAAAAACTTGCAAGAAAAAATATTGAGGGAATAAGCCAAAATAAGGGCTACATTAGCAGATATTCAAAATATAATAATTCCCAACATGGATGTCATGAAAAAACATGTTGTGCATGTAGAAACATTAATCCATGACAACAATTTTTCAATTGTTGGTCACATGATGGAATTATCAAGTGAAGTGAAGATAGCTTTGCATGCTTCCAAAGTTTTTCAAGAGAATTGGGACAAAACCATGTCCATAATTTTGAAGGTACCCAGTGATTTCATTTCACATTTTGGTATTACCTTGTAAATATGCATTTTTGGCATTTCTATCAAAATCAAGGGGGAGATAGTTGTTATCATACTATCACTTGCATATGAAGATATGGAAGGGAATCCAAAGGGAAATAAAAAAAGTTGGAAATGTAGTTATGTACAACAAAGCTACAAAAACAATTTTGAAAATTCAAAATCAAAGTCAGTGTTTACCAAGTTGTTAGCATAGTATTTGAAACTGAGTTGTAGGCCCAAGCATATTGATAGGGGGAGTTTTGACTTATATTTTTAGTATTCATAATTTTGGTATGATAAGTGTTTTTGTCACTAATGCCAAAGGTAGATATTGTTGACCTAATGGTCAAATTATTTGTTAGTTAGTGACTGAACACTTAATTGGTTTGAGTAGTTACATTGCTACTGAGCTTCACAAAGTCTACCAAGCTTTGTAGTGTTAATCAAGCTTATCATAGGCAATCAAGCTTATCATTGGGTACCAAGCTAGTCATGTTAACCAAGTAGAAGGAAGGTATTGTTGATCGAGCTATAGTGTCCATTGAGCCCTTCAATGTCTACCAAGTTCTTCAGTGTTCACCAAATCACCAAATGCTAATTGAGTTCATGCTTACTTCATAGACGACAAACTAGTGTTGCAGACGATAGGACAAACCTCAGAGATGATAGAACTAATCTCGGAGATGACAAAACTAAAACGCAGATGACAAAACTAAAAATGTAGACGACAGAACTAGAAACACAAATGACAGAACTAAAAATGCAGATGACAAAACTAAGAACACAAATGACAGAACTAGAAACACAGACGACAGAACTAGAAATGCAGACGACATAACTAAAAATGCAGATGAAAAAACTAGAAATTCAGACGGCAGAACTAGAAATGTAGATTACAGAACTAGAACAAGAGTATTGTTCGAAACTACTGTGGAGACGCTAAACAGCGTAGACACTAGTCTGTGGAGACACCGATCTGTGGAGATGCTGATCTGTGCAGACGACAAACGTAGATGACGCTGTGGCTTACGGAGATGACAATGCGATATAATATGACTGAACTAAGGTTGTTTGCAAAATTAAAAATGTAGACGACAGAACTAGAAACACAAATGACAGAACTAAAAATGCAGATGACAGAACTAGGAACACAGATGACAGAACTAGAAACGTAGATGACAGAACTAGAAATGCAGACAACATAACTAAAAATGCAGATGGCAAAACTAGAAATGCAGACGACAGAACTAGAAATGCAGATGACAGAACTAGAACAAGAGTATTGTTCGAAACTACTGCGGAGACGCTAAACAGCGTAGACACTAGTCTGTGGAGACACCGATCTGTGGAGATGCTGATCTGTGCAGACGACAAATGCAGACGACGCTGTGGCTTGCAGAGATGATAATGCAATATTTTACGACTGAACTAAAGTTGTTTGCAAAATTTTGAAATGAAACCAGGGATGTGGGTCCCACCGGGCATGCCAAAATGTGTGCTAAAAAATGAGACCTACAAGAAGCATGGGTTAACAAACAAACACTAATTTAAAATTTTGAAATTACATCAAAGACTTATCAAAATGAAAAGAACAAAATATCAACTAATGCTTGCCTGGGTTTTGCAACCCTAAGCAACCAACAAATCCAACCTTCCAGCCACCTCTACAGCTCAACAAAGGCACCCATGAGAGGCCTTGTTGGTGTGTTAAGATGGGGGGGTGTTTGATGTGCTCTTTCAAACACAACAATAAATGAATCTCTTGAGTGAGTGAGTGCAAGTGTGTATGCAAGTAAGATATGAATCTAGACTAAATGAGATGAATAACACCTCAAGAAATGGCTATGAAGAGAGCCATTCTTGAAGACATTCAAAGATGAAGATGATATGTAATGAAAGACCTAACTAGATATGAAAACTATGATAAAAATGGAAGCTAAAAATAAAATTACAAATGCATGTAGAAACTAGATTAATAATGCATGATGTAAACTAAATCAGCTACCAAATTGTTAGTATGAACCTATAAAATCACTATGAGACTCTACCAATGCAAGCTCAAATTACCATGAAAGCTCAAACTATGAATGCAAACTCAAATCTCAAACTAACATGGTAACAATGCAATAAAAATGAGATGCAAATGCTTGAGACAAGCCCTCTATTTATAGGCTTGAGGGAGGGCTTGGTGAGGTGGCATCCAAATAAGTGCCACATAAGGTAACATGCAAGCCATGCAAATGGTCAAGAATTCAAAGTTTGCTCACACATGTGTGAGCAAACTTGAGAAGAAAAGTGGAAGATAAGAGTGTGTAGGCATGCCATCTCACACATGTGTGAGCACACTCTTAGACTAATGAGGGGGATTAGGAAGATAATTAGGAATGATTAAGTGGGATTAGGCTTAAGAGGATGAAAATGATGGGTGTAGACTAGGCTCTAGGTTAGGTTTCAGACTATATTAAATGAAATTTAATTTAATCATGGGTTTAGAGGAATTAATAGGATGTGAGGATTTAAATAAATAAAATTTATTTAAAAAGGGGGGAAAGATGGAAGATCATGTGTTAAATTAATTTAACATATTAAGGCTGGAAGTATTTAAATAAAATTTAAATACTTAGAAAAATGAACTCATTTAATTAATTACCTTAATTAAATAAGTAGAGGAATGTGAACAATATAATTAATTAATTAATAATTAATTACAGTGTCACAAAAAATATTAAAATTAATTAATATAGTGTTTAGGAATGATTTTAAGTGTCTACATTTTGCCCTCCTTTGATGTAATGTTGGAACAACATCATATCAAAGAAAAGAAAATATAGGTTGCCCCAGAGAAGGAAGGAGTCCTATGGCGACAATAGAGGAGAAGGGTACCCCCTCACAAAAATTGCACAAAAAATAAATTTTTGACAATTTTTGCGAAAAAGGTCTTAAGAAAGAAGGAAAAGAAGAAAAAGAGAATAAATGACAACATTTGCATGACTTGCGGGTAAACAGGAGATAGATACGGCTCAAGGAAGAGCGGGGCTCAAACAGGGTCTGTAGGGGGGCCTATATAAGCCTTTGAGGGGCCCAAACAAGGCCATTGTCACACCGCGAGTAGAGCACATAGAGCCGATATAGACCCCATTGATCAATTGAAGCTTGGTGAGCGTGTGTGAGAGTAACAGCGAGCAGCTGAGATGGGCTCACCGATAAGTCATTTGATCTTTTTCATGTTTTGGTAGGTTAGACTAGACTAGGCGCATTTATTAGGCCATAAATGTGCTAAAAAAAGGTTCGGGCGGAGACGACAGTCTCTACCCTATCGTCTACACAGAAGACAAAGAAGAGGTCTCAGCGTCAGCGAAGACAACAAGATACATCCTTTCGTCTGCGCAGACACCAAAAGAGGGAGCAGGGCCTGCGGAGATGACAGGATCCAACCTATCGTCTCTGCTGATGACAAAGGGCAGTGGAGATGACAAAACTACATCATCATCTCCATAGATGACAGAAGATAGACAAACTAGCGTCTGCGCCAATCAGCATCTCCACAGATTGGCATCTATGCAGATCAACATCTCTGCTGATCGACGTCTACGCAGATCAACATCTCTGTTGATTGGTGTCTACTTAGATTGGCGTCTACGTCAAAAAATGGCCATGTCAATGAGGGTAGAATAGGGAGAGGCAAGGGAAGATGCCTCACTGTAGGGACATCACAGGCTAGCAAAACTAATGCTCTGCATGTCTATGTTGCAAGAGGAGACAGTGGTGTTTAGGTCGAGGGAGCACTATCCTCTGACCATGATGATATAGTTTAGGTTGATGGATGCAGATTGGGGACACATGTGGCTATGCGAGCTAGAGCATGTTCATGAGTGGCCAGATCTGAGGGCCCATTCAGCACAGCTATCAACTCTCATAGAGTAATGGCACACACCCACTGGTAGTTTCCATCTTCCGACGGGAGAGACCATAGTCACACTCCTGGATGTGTGGCAGATCCTGCAAGTGCCGATCAAAGGTACATACCTAGAGTATGTACTAGAGGGGTCAGATCCATTTTTGATGGAGTGCTTTGGCTGATGGCGACAGAGATTTCCCATCCAACGATCATGGTTATCGTGGAGGGGTGCACTAGAGTAGAGGCTATTGAGGCTGGCAGTATACCTAGCCTCACTGATATGGTGGATGTTGCCAGATCACAAAGGACACGGGTGGTTGATCAGGTGGGCACGAGTGTTGAGCACTCTGCTACAGGAGGAGGGAGCAGTCTACTGCTAGGGATAGACTATCCTAGCTGAGTTATATCACGATTTGTACATGTGTGCATATCGGACTCAACACATTATGGGACCAGGATTGATGCTACTAATGGTTTGGTCATGGGAGCACATTGGAGTCACACGACTGATTACTTAGTGAGAGACCAGGAAGCTGAGGGAGCCATATACCTGTAGATACCAGCCTCCTATCCAGTATACATCGATGGAGTCTATGGGATTCTGGTGTTGGTGTATAGATGAGATCATTATGTTTGAGTGGACTCCCTATGATGGGGTAGAGCGGTGGGGGCAGACACTAGCAGCAGGTGGGGAGGATGACACGGAGGATCAGATGTATCTCCTGTACACACAGACTGACTGTTGGATCATTGGACAATTGCTGCATGTGATTATGCGCTATACACCTTCTCAGGTGCGACGACAATTTGGCAGAGTACAAGATACAGTACTAGATAGATTCTTATATCCTGTGGTGTCGCGGGAGTATGGTTAGCTATGGGGACACGAGACCACTGTATGATTGGCTCGAGCATATTAGATGGGGATGATAGCAGTGCCATGGGTGCATGGTCAGGATAGGGGAGACGTAAGTATGACACTAACATACACACAGTGGTGGGCAGCCCACCAGCCGGTTAGGCTTACAGTGCCAGGGGAACCTCCACCAGCAGAGCAGGCACAAGGGGAGGGAGATGGAGCGAAGGATGGTGGACAGGTAGCTATGATGCCACCACCAGCATAGGGGGCATAGGAGGGACCGCATTGGCATAGAGTCTGAGCGAGGAGAGGGGCGGGGGTAGCACCAGCATAGAGAGTACCTTCGACATAGGCACAGGCACAGGCACAGCCCCAGGGACCACTGCAAGCACCTCTGTAGGCAAAACCACAGGGACAGATATAGGGAGAGGACCCAAACATGGTCAGGGCTGAGAGAGATAGCCTACGGATAGAGGTAGCTCAACTATAGGGTGTAGCATAGGTGTAGCAGGCACGAGCTGTCAACTTAGAGCAGGCCATTAGGGCTATACAGGCAGAGCTGCAAGTGCAGAGGGCCAGAGGAGATAGCTTAGAGCAGGCCATGGGGGCCATACAGGCAGAGTTGCAGGTACAGAGGGCCAAAGGAGATAGTGCACAGGAGGCCTTAGCAGCCCTATAGTCATAGGTGGATGCAGGGGAGTTTGCAGGGGTGGGCACCCATGTAGAGGTGGGGGATCGAGCAAAGGCAGAGAGGCTCTGAGTGGAAGTAGCTGCCCTATAGGCCGAGCGAGCCACCCGTCAGGTGTAGTTGGATAGATACTGCAGGTAGCAAAATATAGCCATACAGATGGTATAGCCTAGGGCAGCTGTCGTAGTGATGCAGGAGGCCCTCACAGCTAGCCGAGCAGAAACACAAGCCATACGAGAGGCATCCTATTATAGGTCACTATATAGGAGGTTGTGCCTGCTGACCAGCAGTAGCCAAATTTTGAGAGGGGAGCCAGCTCATGGATCTCAGGTGGCAGAGCCAGATCAGAGCAGTCTGTAGGATAGTAGAGACCTCCTCAAGGGGGGGATACAGGGGGGGCAGGGCCCTCACAGCCAGCTACTTGATTGTATAGGGTGATCAGTGTTTTTGACAGATATATGTAGATGTAGCTATTTTGATGATGCATTTGTACTACATGATTCTACATGATGTATATGGACTGTACAGATATTATTTTTTGAGATATATACATGACATGATTTGATGATTCTATGTGTATGGATGTATGTGATGCATATGTATGAATTTATGATGTGTATACTAACGTTGGTGATGCAGGATGTGATACTATGTGATGTTTCCTATGATGTATGCATATATATATGATGTCTAACATGTGTGTGATGTAGATTTATGAGATGTATGCAGGGATGCACTATATATATGTGAGATGATGTATATGTCCCTAGGTGTGATGACTAATTCAATCTGATAAAATGAACTAAAAAAATCTAAGGAACACTAAATGAGATGAATCAAATGAATACTATTGTAATTGAAAATGAATGAATGCAATAATGAGAAGTTAATGCAACTTGATGGAAATGAACTAAATGAATATCTGTCATAACTGTCACTCATAGAAACCCAGTAGCCTAGCATAGGAGGGGAGAAATAAATAGGACCTTGTCTCAAGCACGACTCGAATGAAACCCTAGACTACATGCATCCTGACTAAACGATATCAAGAGATTTTGTTGTGTTTATATGGAGAGCACACCTTAAGTTGATTTTGCAAAATGATTTTATGCATTATATGCTATAGAAGCATAAATGCCATGACTCTTTTGTGTGAACTAGTCATACAAAACCATAGAGACTTTTAGGACAATAGGTGTAGTTTGCATAGTCATGATGGATCAAATGTCATATATGCAATGGAGAGGTCTGGGCACACCCAAAGTTTTTTTAGGGATCTTTTGTGGGACATGTGCTAACCCGTTGCCCCCATTACGCAGTGCATTAACATAACCTAAAACTGACACACATAAAGTAAAGTCTCAAAAATAGATCATACCACAAAAACATGTGTAGTTAATGATAGCTATTCCGGTACGACCAAAATATGGAAGATTAAGGTGCACCATAAAAGGCTATCACTAACACACAAATAAAATCAACCAAAAAGAAACCTCATGACCAAGTAGTCATTCAGTCCACAGTTCCTACCAAGAACCTTAGGTCTAGAAGTGAATGTCACAATGTCACCTATAGGAAGGATGCATCCTATGAAAGTGTGTCAAGTTGAGATGTCAAATGATCATAAAATTGTTTGTTTTCGGGAAGGGTTGTGAAGAAAAAAAGTTTCTTGAAGCATTAAGTCTTAAATGGTGATTTTGTGTAAGTCCAAGGGTGGTCACTATTGTCAAAAAAGCTCAGCATAATGGGATGACAATCACTCAACAAAAAATGCCTCGCGAACTAGAGGTCTTTCAAAAGATGGAAGTGAAATGGAGCCTCGCAGACAAGAGGTCTTTTATTAGATGCATGAAATGTAAAAGGCTAGATAAGAATTTGCAGAAGGGAAGTGGAATGGTGGAATGGAATGAAGAAAAATGAGCCTTATAGACAATGGATGAATCCATACTTTTTTCAGGAACATTTTTTCTGCTTTTTAGGGCTTTTTTCAAGAACATTTTGTCAATTTTTTTGGAATTTGTGATTTTCTAATTTTTTTTGGATTTTTGTGGGACTATAAACACTGTATAAGAACTACAAAGTCTCAAGCATAGAACCGCTTGAGATGTTGGATATTTACAAGCTCAGGGAGTGGATCTCCCTTTGGAGTAGCAATCTGATAGGCCCTAGAACCATATTTGGCTGTAATGATAAATGGACCTAGCCAATTTGGCTCAAATTTTTCTTTCTTTTCATAGTTTTGGAGGTTCTTCATGTTATGCTGCAAAACTAAGTCACCCACTTCAAATTCCTGTGGCTTGAATTTCTTATGACACTAAAGCTAAAGGCAATTTTGATACACGTGGAGGTGGTTTAGGGCATTCAGTTGTCTCTCATCAAGGAGTGCCAGCTCTTGCAAGTGAGCAACTCGGTAATCTACTTTGGATATCAAATTCTTGAGAGATATTCTGAGGGAAGGGAGCTCAATTTCAATGGGCAAGACAGCTTCGGAACCATAAACAAGGGAAAATGGGGTGGCTCTTGTGGGGGTATGGATGGAGGTACGGTAGGCCCAAAGGGCGGGAGCAATTTGGATGTGCCAATCACGACCAGTTGCATCAATGGTTTTCTTTAGGATTTTCAAGATGGTTTTATTGGTAGCTTCAGCTTGGCCATTTCCTTGGGGGTAGTATCTGGTGGAAAAATGCTGGGTGATGTTGAATTTCCTACATAGTGTGGCAACCTCTTGATTTTTGAAAGGGTTTCCATTATTAGTCATGATATCTAGAGGTATACTGAAATGAAAAATAATGTAATTCAGGATGAACTTCAAAATCTATTTGCCAGTGATGTAGGCTAATGGAATAGCCTCGACCCACTTTGTGAAGTACTCAGTGGTGACAATAATGTACTTGTGACCATTTGAGGAATTTTGGTATACTTGACCAACAAGATCAAATCCCCAGCAGGAAAAGGGCCATAGAGTGATGATGGGCTGAAGGTCTTAGGCAGGAGCATGTATCAAATCACCATGCTGCTGACATGGAACACATCTTTTCACAAACTGATATGCATCTACTTCCATAGTGGGCCAATAGTAACCTATCCTAAGAAGCTTTTTAGCTAACGTAAGGCCGCTAGAGTGGGCACCACAAATCCCTTTGTGAACCTCTTCTAACATCATTTGGGCTTCATCTGAACTGATACATCAAAGGAGGGTTCCATCAAAGTGTTTTCGAAAAAGTGTATCACCTAGGATGGTATAGCGGGCAGTTCGGCGGACAAAGGTTTTTCTTGGTTTGGGGTGAGGGCTATGGGAATGGTTTTGTGATGTAAATAGGAAAAGATGTTAGTGTACCATGAAGACTCAAGACCAACAATCTCACACACCAACTCGGAATTAGTCTGCTCATAAGCAGGAGTAAAAAGATTCTCGACAAGAAACTCACATTTAGGACTATATTCTGGCATGGCAATCATAGAGGCAATAGTAGCCATGGCATCTGCTACTTTATTATGAGCCCTTGGAATCTGCTAAAAAACAATCTCTGTAAAATGCTGCTTAAGATCCTCAACTATTCTACGGTAGGACAACAATTTCTCATCCTTGGTGTGGTATTCATCTGTGACTTGTTTAATGACCAATTGTGAGTCTCCAAAGACAAGAAGGTTTTTGATATTCCATCTAATAGCTTGATGTAGTCCTATGACTAAACCTTCATAATCAGCTATATTGTTTGTGCAAGTGAATGATATTTTATAAGACTTTGGAATGAGATCCCCATGTGGTGTCACAAACAAAATTCTTGCCCCCGATCCCTTTTGTGTAAAGGATCCATCAAAAAATAACTTCCATGGTGTAGTAGGGGCTAGGGTCATAATTGTGTCATCTGGAAAATTGGCTACAATGGGATGGTTCCCTTGAAGGAGAGCTTCAACAAGCTGATCTGCAATTACTTGTCCTTTAATGACCTTATGATCCTTATAAAAAATGTCGAATTCACTCAAAATTAAGACCCATTTTGCTACTCAACCAGTGAGGGCGACTTTTGATAACAAATACTTGAGTGGATCTATCTTGGCAATGAGATATGTAGTATGATTAAGCATATAATGACGTAGTTTTTGTGTACAAAAGACTACAGCCAAACATCCTCTCTCAATAGCAATGTAGTTTAACTCATAGCCAACTAGTGTTCAACTGAGGTAATATATGGCTTGCTCATTCCCCTTATCATCTAACTATGCCAAAAGTGCTCCTAAAGCAACTGAAGTAGCTGAAATGTATAGAATCAATGGTCATCCCGCAACTGGAGGTACTAAAACTGGAGGATTAGCCAAATATGTCTTAATTTGTTCAAATTCTTTTTGGCATAGGCAATCCCATTGAAACTTGTTTCCCTTGCGAAGAAAATGTTGAAGTGGATGGACTTTATCTACTAGTTGTGACACAAATCTCCTAATAGATTGTAACTTTCCTTGAAAACTGCAGAGTTGTTTCAATGTGGTAGGTGGAGGCATATCCATGATGGCCTTCACTTTTGCTGGATCTACTTCAATACCTCTTCTCGACACAATGTAGCCTAACAATTTTCCTAATTTGACCCCAAATACACATTTCTTAGGATTAAGGCGTACTTTATATTTCTCCAACCTATCAAAAATAATGGTAAGGACATCAATGTGGGATTCTCTTGTCTTGGATTTTCCTAAAATATCATCAACATAGTCCTCCATTATGACATGTAGAAGATCATGGAATATGGTAGTCATTGCGCGTTGATAAGTGGCGTCGACATTTTCAAGCCAAAAGGCATGACTTGATAACAAAAAGTTCCCCATGGGGTGGTGAACGCCGTTTTGTGTTGATCCTCTTCTGCAATCCTGATTTGGTTATAGCCAGAAAACCCCTCCATCAAAGACAACATCTCATGTCCAGTAGTCAAATCCACTATGATGTCTATGTTAGGAAGTGGAAAATCATCCTTAGGACATGCGAGATTTAAATCTCGAAAATCTGAACAAACACGGATGTCCCCAAATGCTTTCCCTATAGGAACAATGTTGGAGACCCAATCAAGATAGTCAATAGGACAGATGAATTTTTCCTCTAACATTTTCTGTAACTCTTCTTTGACTAGGAGTGCTACCTTAGGGTGCATTTTGCGCAACTTTTGCTTTACTAGTTTAATCTTGGGATCAACTGTCAAATGATGTACAACCAAATCTATATCTAAGCCAGACATGTCTTTGTACATCCATGCAAAATTGATTTTTCTCTTTTTTAAGAATTTAGTCATGGCTTTTTGTTCCTCAAGACATAAGGTAGAAACAATGTAAGTGATTTGTGGACTATCCTCTGTTCCCAAATTGACTGGAATTGTGTCCTCATTCAAAATAGGTGATTTTTCTAGTGGCAAGGATCTAAATGGCAAGTCAAGCTCTCCCTCTTCTGGTGACTCTAAGAGGTTTTCACCAGAAGACGTGTCCTTTATTTAATCTTTTTCTTCATCCAAAAGTGCCCCAAGGGAGTTTTCACTAGAGGATGTGTCTTTTGTTTTACCATTTTTATTTTCTTTTTCACTTTTGCGACTAAGAGAGTTGACTTGGCTACCAAAGTAGGCTACCTCATTATATTGGATCTCATGTTCGTATTTTCGGAGATTCTTAAGGCCAAAAAGTGCCATCACTACTTCATCAGACTTACAGATGTCCAGAGCTGGTGGTGTATCTTGAAGGTCCCAATCTATCATGTCGGGATTGGTGAGAGGTAGGTTAATGGATGGAAGGTCATATACAGTAATGGCATGGACATAATTATCTAGGTCATCTTAAATGTATTAGAAAGGTACTTCAAAGAATTCCTTCTCTTCAGTCTCAGAATCAAGTTCAACCGTACAATAGTTGTCAGCAAAGGATACCTTAGGTTTAATGGAGCCCAATCCTCATCCTTTAGGATAGCTATTAGCTTCTAAGGGTTGTCTAATTCCATCTTCTTTCGATCCAAGGCTGGTACCATGGTATCCCATGTTTTCAATAATGGGAGGTGCCTTAACATATTTATCCTTAGGAAACTCCACAAGTTCATCTTTTCCATCGTAATATAGCCAATCTAGGATATTATCTTCCATGTGCTCATCACTAAGTGAACCCCAATGCTCAAATGTTGTCTTGCTAACTTGCATGGTTTCCTTATTAGTAGAAGGTGACAATTGAGAAGGTTTTCCAAAGGAACGAGGGGACAGCGGTAGTTCTCCCGCACACAAGGCATTTTCAAACTTATACTCTCCCATTCCTAAATCAGCAAAAGTGACCTTCTTTCCTGTGGTGTTAATTTTAGTATCTTCAACCTTCTCTTTTCCCTTGTGGGAGCTTGAATCTTCATTAGCTAATTTTGGTACTATTGTGGAAGGTGGTTCTGTTATGGTGAGAGATTTAGGTACAACTTTGGCAAACTCACTTATTGGACAAAAATTCATTGGTGCACCTTCCAATCTTTTACAAAATTCAAAAGGAGTGGGATCCCCTAGGATTGTGATTTCTCTTCCTTGGTGGGGGAATTTCAAGCATTGATGATAGGTGGATGGGACCGCCTTTAGTGTATGTATCCATGGTCTACCAAGCAAGATGTTATATGAAAAATCCAAGTCTAAGACATGGCATTCAATATTTATGATGGTTGGTCCAACCTTTAGAGGCAACATGATGACTCCTTTTGATTCTCTTTCTCTTTCATCATATGCTTTTATTGTGATCTTCTTATTAACATCTAGGAGATCCTCTGGTAGTCCCAAGAAATGAATCATTTTCCATGTACAAAGGTTCAAATTGGATCCATTTTCTATAAGAATTCTTTTAATCTTATGTCGCTGTATAAGGACTTTAATGTGGAGCGAAAAATTATGGTGGGGATAAGGACCCTGGAAATCTTTATTTGTAAAGACAAGGTTTTGTTGAGCGGCAAGGTTTCCAATCATAGCAGTAAATTGGGAAGCATTAATATTTTTAGGAACACGAGACTCTAAAAGAGCCTTCTCCAAGATCTCTTTGTGGATGGGTGATGTGGTAAGAAGCTCAAGAATGGAGATTTGTGTAGGAGTCTTACCTAGCTGGGACAACACATCATAGCAAGAAGTGGGCCTTTGTGAGGTGGATGACGCAGTAGGCACATGTGGCATTGTTGGATTAGTGTTATTGGGAGTGGCAGCTTGCAAAGTGAGTCTTCCCCATCGAGTAGTGGAATCACAATGAACCGCTTGAGAGACAAGGGTATTCACATGGGCATCTACTTCTTCAATGTGACCACATAAGGATTCAAACCCTGAGATGTGGTTAGTAGAATATCCATAAGGTAATGCATTTGATGTGGATGCTTGATTCACATTATTTGTATTGTTATTATCATTGTTGTGATCGGGAAATGGTTTTTGAAATATCTTCAATTTAGCATTTTTAGAAGTTGGACCTCCTTCTACTTCAATTTCCCCATCATCAACAAGATTTTGGATAAAAACCTTGAGATTGATATGTTTGTTGGTGTCATGCCCTTTGATACAATGGTATTTACAATATTCATTTTCCCTATACCACTTTGACTTTGGTTGATTTTCATCAAAAGGACGTGTGTTAGGAAATACCATCAAGTTGTGATCCACTAATTTTTGAAAGATGGTCTCCAAAGGTTCATGAAAGTTTGTGAACTTTCTATTTCGATCATAGTCACGATTGTAGTTGTTGCGTGGAAAGAATTGTGTTTGATTTCTAGATTGTTACTTGCTTTGATTGTCATGATTTGAATTGTTGTTGTTTCAATTGCGGTAGTTGTTGTTGTTCCCTCTTTGAAGGTTTTTGACATCAGTAACACCATCATGCATAACACCCTTATTCTTGGACCAGAATTTAGGTTTGCTATTGTTGTTTGACTCATTGTTGGCGGATGATGAATTATAATGTTTGATGGTACCTTTTTCCAAAAGTCCATTTTCAATATTCTTGCCCTTTTTGACTAAAGTGGAAAAGTCTTCGGGGCTAGCCATTTTCATGTGGAAGGACATTTCGGGTATCAAATTCTTGATAAATATATCCACAAGATGGGAATCCTCAATTTTATATGTCATACGATTAGCAAGATGTCTCCACCTTTGTAGGAAGTTGGAAAAAGTTTCTCCATTTCATTGTTTTGTGTTGCACAAGTCACTCAATGAGGCATGATGTTCAATGTTGTAAGAGTATTGTGCTATAAACTTGTTTGTCAAATCATTGAAAGAAGTAAAGGAGCCCTTAGGTAAATTCATTAACCACTCAAGCACGGGGCCTCCAAGACTTCGTGCAAAGAGTCTCTTAAGATAGTCATCACTGTAGACTATCTCTTGGCACAAAATGGAAAATTCCTTGAGATGGGTGATGGGGCATGTCTCTCCCATATACTTGTCAAATTTAGGTATTTCAAAACCGGTTGGAAATGGCACCATATTAATGGATTTATCAAATGGAAAAGGAAAAATTTCCTCAAAATAGACATCCTTCACCCCTTTGTTGTTCATGTTAAGGACCAAATTTCACAATTCTTGGAATTATTGAGCCAAATCTTGATTAGGTTGCACTTGTGATTGTTGGGTGTTCACAAATCCACCTCCTAAATTATGGGGAGTCCCAAATGTAGTAGGAGGTGGTGGAGGCACTCCACTTTGGCCAATGTATTGATATGTAGTTGTTGGAATTGGCATGGATGTCTTTACCATAGTGGTTAGCACTTGTAAATAAGAAGAATGCATTGGTTGTGTCGGAATTGCCATTGGTTGAGTAGGCACTTGTCCAATGCCTAAGCATCCCACAGTTGAAGTTGTCAAAGTAGATTGTGGAATACTAGCATGTGTGGTAACATTAGGCATGGCACTAATGATCTATTAAATATGTTCTGCACTCAATTGAAATGTAGGTTGTGTTGAAGTGCTAGATGTAGGCATAGCACTAGTTATCACCATAGTTTCTTTCCCTTTACTAGAAGTCAGAGCTACATTTGAAGTGGGCAACACAGGTGCATCACCTTTTGTAACTTGTCTAAACAAAGTGTTCTCATCAAAGCTTGGGGGAACATTAACACCATCCTTGACCAAGTTTAGAAATATCTTAGTTTTGTTTGCCCTAATGGACTTTTCCATCATTTCCACATTGTAGGGGTTTGCAAGGAATGTCCTGACATCACTAGGTACATCGTTAGGGTCAATAGGATCTTCATCTTGGTATATTTCTTCATCATTATCCCCCAAAGTTGTGTTATGGAAGGGATCTTCTAGTTCTCACATGGATGTTGAGTTAGGTATACCAAGGTTCGAATAGAGAGAATTGTATTCCCTAATTAAGTTGTGAGTGGAGGAAAAGGATTCTCCATCTTTGATTGCGTCAATGATTCCCACAAACATGACATGGGATTAAATGTGAACCTTCCTAATCGTGTGTGTACCATACAAGAGTGATCAAGCCAATGAGTGGAAGATTATAGAAGAAAAAGAAAATGAGGATAAGAGCTATTAACCTTATGTGGTTAAAGGGTCAACTACCCAAGTTTGAACAAAAGACCTTGGTTTAGCAAACAAAGATTGATTAGAGGATAGTAGTATCTTTCTCCTACCAAAGATAGCCAAGTGATCTTGTAGGCAAGATAGGACACCAAATTGATTGCTTACTATTTGGAGATAGACTTGTGATCCCAAATAAGTAAGTGTGATTAGGATAAATGTTTGCTTATAGATGAAAGGTCTAGTGTTGTATTGTCAAAAGATGTTTTAAGGTTCAAGCTCTCTAGAAGAAAATTTGAAGGTGGAAGACTAGGAGTTTAGAAAGATGGAGGTAGATATGGTTGTGGTTACTAATGCGGCTATCTCAATCCTCGTTTACTGGAAATAAAAATCTTGGGTTCACTCTTGGAAAAATAGACTAGTTTCAAAGTTTTCCATTGTGTTCAATTCTATCATAATGGTCTTATGTAGCTTCTTCTTTTTGAATGTCTTTGATAGCGTATCGAAATTGTTTGTCACTGTATGCTAGGTTCTTCCTTTCCTTGTAGACAGGTGGTTTGAACAATTTCACTTTCTTATGTTTGACTTGGTTGACTTCATCGGTCATGGCAGGAATAAAATAAAACCCAAATTCAGAGTGACTAGACTCAACCAAAATGCAAACTACCAAAAGTAACCATGAGTCAAGAAGACCTCACTTAACCTATCTCACTCAATAAAAGGTTACTTCATAATTTCACTCATTTTAGAACTTATTTGATGTTTTGGCTTTGGTTTTTGAATGTTTGAACAAGCACGCTGAACACGCCAACAACCCTAATAAGGCTATCTCTAGGATGAACAAGGCTTATCTAGAGGGAGTCCTCAATATACACAAGGTACGTGAGGCCCAAATCTGTAGATGAAAAGAAATATTGTCACACAGTCGGGGGGAGACGGTAGCCCAAATCTCCTCCTTCACTTCCCAAAAGTATAAAGTTCTTTGGGGCTTAGCCAAGAGTGACAATATTCCACTTCTAAGAGAGGTGTCTTTCGATTCACCTCCCGATTTTTATACTCCGCCAAAACACTGGAGTTGAGGTCATCACAAGGGGTGATGACATCTTCAAGCAGGTCTCTTAAAAATAAAAAATAAAACCACTTATTTCTTGTACACCCAAGATCACCCAAAGGCGCGAGGGGAGAGAATACGTAAGTGGTCTTGGGGTTTAAAAGACACTTGTTCTTTCCCAATGAAGCTTTAAGTTTTCTATCTACTTGAAGACACTTGTGATTAAAACATGCAAGGTTCTTTCCAATTTGAAATAGCGCCAACGTAAATGAAAATGTGGGTTCGTTAACAAGAAAGTAAAGTGAGTGCGTGAAAGTAAAATATTGAAAAAAAAATGCAAGAAATAAAGTCAATTTATCTTAGGGCATTCAAGAGTGTATGACTTCATTTTAAGTACCAAACCCAAATGTGATCTAGCCTAGGCATACATGTCTATTTTAAGCACCAATTTCAAATATTGTCTAGCCTAGGCATACATGTCCATTATCCTTTAAAACATTCAAGATGGTGTGAATTCTTTTTAAGCACCAAATTCAAAGGTGTCTTCTACCCTAAACATTCATGTCCCTTTAAAGCACCAAAGTTCAAATTTTGGCTAATCTAAACATTCATGTCCATTTTAAGCACCAAAGTCCAAATTTTGGCTAATCTAAACATTCATGTCCATTTTAAGAACCAAAGTCCAAATGTGGGCTAGTCTAAACATTCATGCATTCAAATAAAAGTGTTTAATCCATACAAGTCAATTAGCACTTAAGTTTTTAAGTGATAAAAATCACTACAAATCTCCTTTAGTGATTAAAATCACTATTGGTTTTATTTTTAATTTTTTTAAGGTTACTTCTCTGTATGAAAACCGTTAGTTAAAACCTACAAGTTAATCAGTTACTGGAAATTATTGTTAAAAATTGAACAATTCTGGTAAAATGCAAAGACATCAAAATAAAGGTGCAGACGTCAAAATGCGTAGACGACGAAACATGCAGACGCCAAACTATGCAGACGACAATTTGAAAAGCAAAGATGCCAAACTTTGCAGACGACAGGACAAACCTCGAAGACAACAGAACTAACCTCGAAGATGACAGAACTAATCCCGAAGATGACAAAACTAAAATGCAGACAAAAAAATTAAAAATGCAGATGATAGAACTAGAAATGTAGACAACAAAACTAAAAACATAGACAACAGAACTAGAAACACAGATGATAGAGCTAGAAACACAAATGACAGAGCTAGAAATGCAGACGACAGAGCTAGAAATGCAAACGAAAAAATTAGAAATACAGACGATAGAACTAGAAATGCAAACGACAGAACTAAAATAAGAGTATTGTTCAGAACTACTGCGGAGATGCTAAACAGTGCAGAGCAGATGACAGAACTAGAAATGCAGACGACAGAACTAGAAACACAGACAACAGAACTAGAAATGCAGACGACAGAACTAAAATAAGAGTATTGTTCAAAACTACTACAAAGACGCTAAACAACGCAGATGCTAGTCTGCAGAGACGCTAATCTACGTAGACGACAAATGCAGACGACGCTGCGGCCTGCGAAGATGACAATGCGATGTTTTATGACTTAACCAAGGGTGTTTGCAAAATTTCAAAAAGAAACCAGGGACATGGGTCCCACCAGGTGTGCCAAAATGTGTGTTAAAAAATGAGACCTACAAGAAGCATGGGTTAACAAACAAACACTAGTTTAAAATTTTAAAATTGCATCAAAGACTTATCAAAATGAAAAAAATAAAATATCAACTAATGCTTGCTTGGGTTTTGCAACCCTAAGCAACCAACAAATTCAACTTTCTAGCCACCTCTACAGCTCAACAAAGACACCCATGAGAAGCTTTGTTGGTGTGTTAAGATAGGGGGTGTTTGATGTGCTCTCCCAAACACAACAATAAATGAATCTCTTGAACGAGTGAGTGCAAGTGTGTATGCAAGTAAGGTATGAATCTAGACTAAATGAGATGAATAACACCTCAAGAAATGGCTATGGAGAGAGCCATTCTTGAAGGCATTCAAAGATGAAGATGATATGTAATGAAAGACCTAACTAGATATGCAAACTATGATAAAAATGGAAGCTAAAAATGAAGCTGCAAATGCATGTAGAAACTAGATTAATAATGCATGATGTAAATTAAATCAGCTACCAAATTGTTAGTATGAACTTACAAAATCACTATGAGACTCTACCAATGCAAGCTCAAACTACTATGAAAGCTCAAACTATGAATGCAAACTCAAATCTCAAACCAACATGGTAACAATGCAATAAAAATGAGATACAAATGCTTGAGACAAGCCCTCTATTTATAAGCTTGAGGGAGGGCTTGATGAGGTGGCATCCAAGTAAGTGCCACATAAAGTGACATGCAAGCCATGCAAATGGTCAAGAATTCAAAGTTTGCTCACACATGTGTGAGAAAACTTGAGAAGAAGAGTGAGAGACAAGAGTGTGTAGGCATGCCATCTCACACATATGTGAGCACACTCTAAGGCTAATGAGAGGGATTAGGGAGATAATTAGGAATGATTAAATGGGATTAGGTTTAAGAAGATGAAAATGATGGGTGTAGACTAAGCTCCAGGTTAGGTTTAAGACTAAATTAAATGAAATTTAATTTAATCATTGGTTTAGAAGAATTAATAGGATGTGAGGATTTAAATAAATAAAATTTATTTAAAAAGGGGGGAAAGATGGAAGATCATGTGTTAAATTAATTTAACACATTAAGGCTAGAAGTATTTAAATAAAATTTAAATACTTAAGAAAATGAACTCATTTAATTAATTAGCTTAATTAAATAAGTAGAGGAATGTGAACAATACAATTAATTAATTAATAATTAATTACAATGTCACGAAAAATATTAAAATTAATTAATATATATTTAGAGACAATTTTAAGCATCTACAGAAATATTAAAAGGTGGCATATTCTTTGGATTAGCACTCACTTTTTGATTCACTATGGGAAAAAAAAAAGGTAGGATTTGCATCATCTTGGTTATCACTATTTGTATGCCTCATAGTAAATCTTGGTTATCACTACAAGTAATATATTTGATAATAAAGGAAACCTTCCATGAGGCTATGTCCTTTGCATGTAAAAATATTCTCTTTTAAGAGTTTATATTTTAGATTTTAGAGAAGATTCTAGATTTCATATAATATGTACATTGTTAACAAAGATTTTATATTTTTGCTTAATTTTTGAAGGTCTAAAATACTAAAAAAATGAATATACTCCTAGGAAAGCATGAATCTAGTATAATAGATGTGTTATACAATGTTCTCAAACAAAATGAATAGATAGATCATATGTGATATTTACAACTATATTTAATGTCACCCCATGTAATTATGAGTTCTACTTACTAGAGATCATGTGGTATTTATTTAAATGCTAAATAAGATCCAACCAATAGACATGAGTCTAAGCATCAATAAGAAATCAATGTCACATTACCAAGTGTTCAAGAAACATAGTCTATCATACTACCTCAACAAGAAAAAGTCCAATTGAGCTAAGAGAGAGAAAAGAAAAATGTATAGTCACAAAATAAGAGTCTAAAACACCAAGTGTTATGAATCTAAGTTTCACTTTGAAAAGTTATATTTTTTCTAATTTTTTTGTCCAACCTTTTTTGTCTAAATTTTATGTTGGTAAGTCTTGTTGTTTAATCTTGATGCAATTTTGATTATTGTTAACTAATGCGCACACAATATTCTCAAAGTTCCCAGTGTAGAAACCTGGGCTAATATACTAGGTGTAACACCTTGCTAGGGAATCCAAGGGGAATTAACCTATTATGTTACAATATTTTTCCCTTAAAATTTTATACAACATTGAAAGTCAACAATTTAGAAGAAACATAACACATAAACATCAACTGTACATAAGCAATGTACATAAAATTTCATTTCCTCAAGGGTTCCATCATGTTGGATCACATGAATGAAAGTTTTATTAATTAGATTTAATCTTAAGTACAATGCCCATAACTATGATGAAATAACAAATATATAATCTCATAAATGATAAGGAAACATATGAAGACAAAATGAACACAATAGAAAAGGAGAATTGATATTATTTGAAATAAGAATCTATTTGCATGCATTATTGCCTAAAACGACTCAACTACATGCCATATGGGCTACAATATTATGAGAAAAATGAGGCCCCAATACAATTTATATAAGAAAGTTTTTATTGAACTCATCCTCAAATGTCAAAAACCATGGGGATATCAATGATACAAGACATAGAAAAGATTGATGTTAAGGTAGGCTTCAATGCAGAAGATCCCAAGGTTAACATTATTTTGGGGTTAGCATAGGTGGTGGTCTTTGAAAATTCTATGGTACTTTAAGACTATGAACCTTGTACAAAAAAATAGAGGGACTTAGTGTTGATAAACCCTTTAAGAGTGTTAAAGGCCTTAGCTTCCAACATCTCCAACATGTCTGAAATCATTGAGGACTTAAAAGGAAGAAGAAGAAGAAGAAGAAGAAATGTGTAAAGATCATTGGAGTTAAAAGGGGTGTTGGTCTGTGAGAAGACTGACAACCGTGACAAGTTCAAAACTCTAGAGGACATAGAAGAAAAGAGGGAAAAACTCCAAAACTAAAATATTGAAAGATAGAAAAGGAAAATTAAAACCTATCATGTTAACTCATGAACCCTCTTAGCTATTAAGATCACACAGAAGTGACCTTTAGCGAACTTACTAGAAGGATATAGAGTTACAAGACGAAAATGTGGAAAAGAAAAAGAAAGAGGGTTCCCATTTTTGAAGTTGAAAATGGAGCATGTGCTACGGAACCACAACAAGTTTTACTTTAAAAAAACCATTTCTACACAATTTTTTCCCTTTTTTCTATGTGTAGATACTTTTGGTTGATGTGTGAAAGGAGTTACAAAATAATTAGAATAAGAGTTACACTCAAAATGTGTTTTTGTAAAAACCTATTAGGATTGGGTTGAATAGATTTCTCTAGTCCAAGAAATGGTTGAGAAGGGAACCCTAGTCCTCCCACTTTAGCTTGGAATTTAGATTATAGGATAGTTATAGCCCATGTTTTCTCAATCTACCACTCAAATCTATTTGTTGATTATTAGTCACCTTGTGCATGCAAAAATCTGCATTTTCTTCCTATTTATCCCTTTAGCATACATTTCATCATCATAATATCATAGACATAATGCTCCTAGGGAAACAATGAAGGAACATGACATCCATCCAATGTTTTAGCCTTCTTGAGCCTATTCAATCATCTTCTTTCTAATTTAAGAGAGGAATTAGGCCTTAGCTTCTTAGTTTGTCCATGTTTTCTAGTGAACCCTATTTCTCCACCATATATTTTGGTGAATGTGGTAGTGGAAAATTGAATTTTATGATGCAAATTGATGTTAAATCTTCACTTTTTACTATTTTAGAAGGACATGCATGAGAGGCTTGTAAAATAGTGAAAATCAAGATTTCATGAGTATGGTGTAGATGGTAGTGCAAAATGGAAATTTTTTGCCAAATTATAGGGAAGAAGCTAAACATGGTATGAAAACATGATTTGTCACTATTTTAGAGTATGTTGTATATGGGCAATACAAAGTCATGAATATGGGTGAAGAGCAGAATAAGTTTTGTGAAATAGAAAGTTTTAAAAACTTTGCAAGGGATGTTGATATGACCTTGTGAATTGATAGATTTTGAGGTTTCAAGTAGCATACAAAGGGTACACTGTGAAATGACAATTTTTTGCCAAATTGTAGAAGTTGTTTGGAATGTGCCTCGAAATGGGGAAAATGAATTGTAGTCCATTAATGATCATCCCATTTTAAGAGGAGGAAGCCAAATAAGTATGAAAAAAGGAAAAATGACCATTGTCAGAATATCTTGAGAAGTAAAAAGAAAATTTTACAAGATTTTAATTGGAAATGACATACATACTTTACATACACAACCAAACATGCGTGGAATGTCATGATGTAATTTTTGAGTTAATGAGGCATTAAATGTCACTATTTTATTAAGGCCTCATCGCAAGATGAATTTACAAGAAAAATGTTTGTGCACATTCTTTAGTAAATTCCTCAAGTCGCGGGATTTCAAATTACAGGTACAAAATAGGATTTCTGATTTAAGAGAATCCTTCTCCCTTGAAGATTGTGAAGATTTTCATTTTGTTAAAACTATAAATATTATGAACAGTCATAATTAGTTTAGTCAAAAAAAAATTGAATGGGTTTGAAGCTTTGTCACACCTCTTCATTTATTATAAGGAGAGATACAAGGACCTTGAAAATCATCAGTATATTTTTTACTAATAGATTATTATACGAAAATATATATACAAACGAGGACATGGCACCAAATGGAACAATCTGTGCAAGTTTTGAGTAGATACTACAACCAACCACTACTCTAATGTACTATTTTTTAAGTTAAATAAAAAAACTTTGTTTCTCTCAAGAATTGTGCACAATAATTTTCTATTTATATTTAATAAATTGTCCTATTAAATGTACATTACCATTGATGGATTGAAATTTAATACATTCCTTTGATAACTAAAATTTGCAAGCATTGATTTTTTATTAAATTGGTCTTTCAAGATTGAAGTTAAGAAAAATTAAGCTAGGGTTTGCATTAAAGTTCTTTGTCTAGTTATTAATGGTAACCACACATTGTCTTTGAAGGGTTTTGATCATATTGAAGTTTATATCAAACTAATTTTATTTTTCCCAACTAGAGTAAGGAACTGGTCTAATTTAATTTCAATAAAGCATATTATTAGTTGAAGCTGGTGGAGTTCATCACACTCAAGTGCTCTACATTTCCTAAATATGTACTTATTCAAAACACTTAAAACATTCAGTCAAGTATTCAAACAGCATTCGATCTTAAACCTTTGATTTATCATTAGGAATAACTGGCTATCCCAAGAGCATCAAATAATAACATCTTCATAAGCTATATCAAATAGTTCCCATTAGGTATATCCACCTAGGTTAGAAAATCCTAAAGTGATGATGCAGGAGCACCTTGGGTGTTACAGCAATTTTGCATCACCCAAAAATATCTTATTTTCAGTCTTTTCTCTTTTAATAAGGACTAGTAGACAGGGTGGTTACTGTTTATGAGAATTTTCTATTTTTTGTAAATTTTCCATATGAGTTTGGAATATTCTTATTTTCTACAGGAAGGTTCCTCTTAGAGTTATAAGCCTACCATAAAAATCTCATTGCTCCAACTTAAGTATCAGAGAAGTTATTGCAAATTTTCGGTGCAAAAATTTATAGAAAATCCTCCAAGCTCACTGTTGGAGACCTTAGAGTTCTCAGATGAGATCCAAAAACTCAATGGAATGGCACATGTGCCATTTCAAGCTTGTAGATTAGGTGTTGGCATTTTCAAAAAGTTATAATAGCTAATCAGAGCAATGGTTCAAGACTTATAACATTCCAAAGTTGGGCTACTTGGAATATCTAAAATAATTGTCAAAGATGTATTTGGTCGACTTTATATATATTGTTAGGATCTATCAGCCCTAGGTATTAAGTTTCATTGTCTAGAATGTTCGTAGGCAACATAAAATTTTCTATTTAAGAAACACCCAAACATTGTCTAGGATAGCTCTAGGTGATAGTTCACAACTTGTCTTGAAGGTTTATTATAATGAAGGCACTTATGTGGGTTAGCATATTGTACTTGTGAACTTTGTAATACCACATTTGCAGTGCAAATAAGTACACATTTTGTTCTCGCATTTGCTATTGTTTCTTTATTTTAGTTATGAGTTTATGGTATCAAGGGGAGCACCCTTCATCAAGTGGTATCAAAGCTAGAGTTCTTGAGTGTGTGGGCATATCATTGACTATGAAGCAATTTACACCAGAACTGTGGTTTGGGCTAAGCATGTAGATAGATCATCAATTGTGAGGTAGTTTGCACTATGGTTTCAATGAAAGCATGGTGGAAGAGATGTAGGTGTTACACTTGAGGGTTTTTGAGCCCTCCAAAGACAAATGCAAGCATTGGAAGAACAAATTCATAAAGGAATAAACCTTCCTCAAGAGGTGTAAGAAAGGATGAGGACGAAGTAGATGAAAATGTTGAAGTAGAGGCAGTTCTAAATCTAGAGAAAGAAAGGCTTTTTAGGGCCATCTCCAAGATTGGAAAAATAACTAATTTTTGAAGTTTCCACATTTTTGGGAAATCTTAACCGGAAGGAGTTGATCGATTGGATCAATGAATTGGAGGAGTAATTTGAGTATGAAGATACTGAGGATCCTAATAGGGTCAAGTTTGCAAAGGCAAAACTGAAGGGACATGCAAAGATCTAGTGGCATGAGGTTTGGTTGGAGCGAAATAGAAAAGGAAATGACAAAATCACTAGATGGGAGCGAATTATAGCTAAACTAAAGTGACAATTCATTCATATGGATTATGATCTTGATCTATTGAAGAAGATGCAAGGGTTAAAGCAAGTAGGAAAATCTATTCAAGAGTATACCGAAGAGTTCTACTAAGTTCTCATTAGAATCGGTCATGTAGAAGCTGATAAGGAGAAAGTGGCCCATTATCTTAATGGGTTAAGGCCAAGCATTCAGGATGAGATGATTCTAGTTCAAATGAATAGTATTGAGGGGGCATACCAATTTTCCCTAAGAGTTGAGGAGAAATTGAGCAAGAAGTTTGACAACAAGAATAATGGAAGAGGTCATGGTGGAAAATCTAGTGGACAATCTTTTGGTGGCTATAATGATGATCAAAAGAACAAGGATGAGGTTGGAAGTACCAGTCACAACCAAAGGAAAAACAATTCCAATTGTTTCCATAATTAGAATAATAGAGATCAGAGAGGAAGAGGTAGAGGAAAATGATTTGGAAGAGGAGCCTTCCATGGGAAATGTTTTTACTATGGAGAAGAAGGGCATAGAGCATTTAAATGTACCCTACACCAAGAAAGGACAGATCAAATAATAGAAGGCTATGCTAAAGTTGCACATGTTGATGAAGATGCCAGATCACCACATTCTGAAGATGTTGAAAGAGGAGAAGTCTTAGTTAATAGAAGAGCCCTGATGAGTGGTGAGAATGAACCTGATCAAAGAAGGAGCTTATTCTGCACAAGGTGCAGTGTGGAGATAAGCATTGTGATATGATCATTGATGGTGGAAGTATTGACAATTTGGTGTTAGAAATGATGGTCACCAAGTTGAAGCTAAAGAGGTAGAAACACTTGCATCCATACTATATTGCTTGGGTGCAAGATGACCACAAGGTCATTTTCAATGAGTAGTGCTTAGTGAAGTTCAAGATTAGAAGCTACCAAAATGAGGAACTTTGTGATATCATACCTATGGACATATGTCATATGTTGTTGGGTAGTCCATGGTATTTTGATAGGCATGTTGTACATGATGGGCGAGAAAATACCTACACTCTAACCAAGGATGGAGTAAAATATAAGTTGAAGCCATTAAAAGATAAAGAAGAAAAGGTATGTAGTGTTGCTAGAATAAGTTTTGTTGATGGAAAAAAGTTTCTCAAAGGTATGAAGTGTGAGCATATGTGTTTTTCTATAATTCCAAAAGATAGTAAAGAAGAAGTAGAAGAGGTACCTACAGAAGTTGTAGATATGTTGAGAGAGTTTTATGATATTTTATTAGATAATGTACCTAATGGATTGACCCCAATGAGGAAGATCAGTCACCAGATGGATTTGGTTCTAGGAGCCAATTTTCCAAACAAGGTAGTACATAGAATGACACCAACAAAACATGAAGAGTTGAACAGGAAAGTTCATGAGTTTTTGTAGAAGGGGTTGATTCCAAAGAGTCTAAGTTCATGTGCTATACTAGCTGTATTAGCACCAAAGAAGAATGGAGAATGGAGGGTGTGCAAAGATTCTCGCACTATCAACAAGATCATAATCAAGTACATATTTTCATTGCCAAGGATGGATGATATTATGGATTGTTTGAGTGGAGCTAAGTATTTCACAAAGATGGATTTGGAGAGTGGGTACTATCAAATTTGTATCAGGGAAGGTGATGAGTGGAAGATTGCTTTCAAGACCAAAGAAGGATTGTATGAGTGGACCATTCATGCCTTTTGGGCTAACCAATGCATCGAGCACTTTCATGCGGCTCATGAATGAGGTATTGAAGGTGTTTCTGGGTAAGTTTTCCATTTTTTACCTAGATGATATATTGGTCTTCAGTAAGACATTCAAGGAGAATTTGATTCATATTTACAAGGTGTTTGATAAGTTGAGGGAAGAAAAGTTGTTGATAAACCTGAAGAAGTGCAATTTTGTAAAGGAGTTGGTGTATCTAGGATTTTTTAGTCTTAATAGAAGGTCTAAAAATGGACCCAGAGAAAGTGAAGGCTATCCTTGAATGGCCTACTCCAAGGAGTTTGATAGAGGTAAGATCCTTTCATGGACTAACTACTTTTTATAGAAAGTTCATAAGAGGTTTTAGTAGTATTTATGGACCCTTGACTGAAACAATGAGAGGGGATAGGAAAGAGTTTAAGTGGACTATAGGAGTAGATAAGAGTTTTAATCTATTGAAATAGAGAGTTACTGAGCAACTTGTTTTAGCACTTCCTAATTTTAACAAGGTATTTCAAGTAGACTGTGATGCCAGTGATATTGTAATAGGAGCTGTTATGAGCCAAGATGGTAGACCTATTGCTTATTTTAGTGAGAAGTTGAATGATGCAAAAATTTTAAAAAAATTATTTATGATCAGGAATTTTATGTTATAGTTCAAGCATTAAAAAAGTGAAGACACTATCTTCTTCCTAAGGAGTTTTTTTTGTATACTGATCATCAAGCTTTGCAATATTTGAATAGTTAAGGAAAATTGAACCAAAGGCATTTAAAGTGGGTTGAGTTTTTGTAGAATTATACTTTTTTTTTGAAACATAGGAGTGAGAAGTCTAATAGGGTTGCAAATGCTCTTAGTAGAAGACAAATTTTTTTGACAAAAATGTAGATAGAGGTGGTTGGGTTCAAAGAACTCAGTACTTTATATCTAGGTGATCCGAATTTTGTGAATCGTGGAAACCTATTACACTTGATAGGACAAAGTGGTTGGATTTCATGATCTATGACAATATTTTATTCAAAGGAAGCTAGTTGTGCATTTGCATAAGTTCAATCAGAGTGAATCTCATCAAGTAGAAGCATAGTGGAGGATTGGCTAGACATTTTGGCAAAGCTAAAACCATAGCTTTGGTTGCTGAGAATTATTACTGGCCGTAGTTGCATCAAGATGTGAAGAAGTTTGTACAAAGTTGTAGAGTATGTCAGATGGTGAAAGGAGTAAAGTAGAATATAGGGTTATATTAGCCATTACTTGTACTAGAGAAGCTGTGGGAGGATGTAAGCATGTATTCTGTTCTTGGATTACCAAAGAAATAGTGTAAGCATGATTCTATTTTTGTGGTTTTTGATAGGCTTTTGAAGATGGCACGTTTTGTTCCTTGCAAGAAGACTAGTGATGTTGTTCATGTGGCAAAGTTTTATTTCAAAGAAGTGGTGAGACTACATAGTCTGCCAAAGAGTATAGTTTCAAATCGAGATACCAAATTTGTTGGGTATTTATAGCATACATTGTGGAAGAAGTTGAAGACAAATTTGAAGTTTAGTTCATTACATCATCCATAGATTTATGGATAGACAGAAGTTGTGAATTGCAAATTGGGAAACTTGCTAAGATGCTTGGTTGGAGATAAACCAAAATGATGGGATATGATTTTACCACTGGTAGAATTTTTATATAATAATTATGTCAATAGGAGTAATAGTAAATCACCATTCCAAATTGTATATGGGAGTAGTCCTAGAAATGCTTCTGAATTGAGGCAATTGAATAAACATGAGATAAATAGTGCTGAAGAAAAAGATTTTACTAAACATTTGAAGAACATTCATGAGGAGGTGAGGGAGCACATTATAAATATGAATACACAATATAAGGCTAAGGTAGACATGAAAAGGAGATATAAGGAATTTCAAATTGGAGATGAAGTCATAGTTCATTTGAGAAAGGAGCATTTTCCAGTGGGTACATATAATAAGCTAAAGATGAATAAGTTTGGACTGTACAAGATAGTGAAAAGGAATGATTCTGGAAATGCCTATGAAGTGGAGTTGCCTATTGAATTGAAAATTTCACTAGTATTTAATATTTCAAATTTGATAGAGTATTATGAAGGAGGTGATGGAGATGAAGTTGCGAAAGTGTAGTGGAGTATTCTAGCAGCTAGTTCAGCTACAAAGGAGATTGAGGAGATACTAGATAGTTGTGTTGGAAAAAGTACTAGGAACAAAAATTATCAGGAATATCTTGTCAAGTGGAAAGGGAGGTCAGTTGAGGATTCATCATGGCTAGCAAAAGAGAAGGTTAAATATCTTGATTTTCCTCTGAACACTTGAGACATGATGGGGTCACTTCTCAAATTACCCCAGGTGTCTAATGTAGGAGCATCCTGGATGTAATAGAAATCTTGCATCACTCAAAAATATTTTCTTTTCAATGTTTTCTATTTTAATAAGGACTAGTAGATAGGGTGGTTACTATTTATGGGAACTTGCTATTTTTAGTAAGTTTTTCATATGACCTCAGAATGTTCTCATTTTCTATAGGAAGGTTCATTTCAGAGTTATAAGTCTACCATAAAAATCTCATTGCTCTAGCTTAAGTATTAAAGAAGTTATTGTGGATTTTTGGTGGAAACATTTGTAGAAAAATCTTTAAGCTCACTGTTAGAGGCCTTAGAGTGTCAAGATGAGGTCCAAAAACTCGAAAAAAGGGCATTGCACCTTTCAAATTATGTAGATCAGGAGTTGGCATTTCTAAAAAGTAGTTAATAGCCAATTAGAGCAATGGTTTGAAAGTTATGACCTTCCGAAGTTGGGCTACCCGAAATATCTAAAATAATTGTCAAAGATATATTTGGCCAACTCTATATGTATTGTTAGAGTCTATTGGCCCTAGGTATTAAGTTTCATTGTCTAGAACCTTCTTGAGTGGCATAAAATTGCATATTTAAGAAAGGCCTGAACACTGTCTAGGACAACTCTAGGTGATAGTTTGTAGCTTGTCTTGTAGGTTTATTATAATGAAGGCATCCATGTGGGTTAGCATATTGTACTTGTGAATTTTTTAATATCACATTTGTGGTGCAAATAAGAAGTCCATATTTTTTTCTCACATTTGTTGTTGTTTCCTTATTTAAGTTATGAGTTTATGGTATTAAGGGGAGAACCCTTCATCAAGTGAAGATGATTTTATTACCAAGTATTAATTCTAGTCGTTCACCAAATTGTGTCCAATTACCTAATACTAAGAAAGCAAGACTCATAGTTTTTCGAGCAATTTGAGGAATCAACATGTGGCACATCTTATGTTTCCTCTAATTTTGATTTGGATATATATATATATATATATATTTAATTAATATATTTTTACATCATATCATGTTTGTATCCTATGCATTTAGAAATCTAGGTTCACTACCTTTTTATTTTGGGTGGCCCTGATTCTTCTTCGTACTTCTAATTTGTAAATATGAAATAGGTGTCTTTAAATTGATTATAATTGAATTAAAAAATATGTTTTTTTTATTTATTTCACATGTAATTAAATTGTTTCTTACTTATATTTATCAAATTTATGTTAGATAATGACCTATAAATCCAATGTTAGTGTATAAGATGGAGGCAAAACTAATCAAGACAAGAGAGGTAGGGATAATTAAACCTATTAGATGCTCTAATTGGGTTTCCAATCTTGTCCCTTTAATGAAAACTAATGGTGACATCATATTGTGCATTGATTTCAAAAGTTTGAACATCTAGTTACTAAAGGATAACTATGCTCTTCCTAACATGGAAGCATTGTTGTAGAGAGTAACAAGTAATGAACACCTTGTTGGAACATATAGTCCACCAATATAATTGAGAGAGGGGGGGGGTGTGTGGATCAATTATCCAACTAATATCACAATTATCAACCTTATTAAACTTTAACTATATGAGCAATATAATCAAAATCCACAACAAGATACTCATAAGAAATAGCACTAGATATGTTAACTAGGGAAACCCTTCATCAGAGGGAAAACCCTAGTGGGGATGGTAACCACAAGATGATGTACTAATACAAATATTCTTTGTTAGAGGATGGACTCTATTAGGAGTCTATAACAACATTCAGTACATATCAGCCCCTGTTAGGAGACTTTGAATCCCTATTAGGAGATTCCAACCCTGTTTGGAGTCATGCCAACCCTATTAGGAGTTGTGGAAGATAGATGGACCCATTTTCCATTCAACTTCAAGGAAAGACCAATGAACCCACTATCCAAATGATCTCTATATTATTCGTTGAAAAATAATATAAATGAATAGTACTACTCCTTCCTCTTCCTCTATCTTGTCAACTAGACTTCTCCTTCTGATCTTGTAACCAGATCACAAATCTCATATTCTCACATTGACCAAACACTTTGCTCCTTTTTGCACTTCACACTTAATAAAATAATCATGAATTCCATATACATTCTACAAATAAGGAAAATATCTTTCCTTTATATTGCATCTTCAAAAGAATTCCTTGAGTCAACCTTGAGGCTTTCCCAATTAATTATAATAAGATAATTAATCAATTCATAATTAGAATAACACTTCCAGCTCACAATCTATGCAACTTCCCATGTGTGACACTAGGGCTTGCACATTCATTAACATCATCATTAGATTATCTTATGTCATTGGCTAACCGTGCATCTCTAGATTATATCTCTATCAAACGATATAATACAAACATCAAAAATTGTTTCTTAGCTACTTTGTCTTTGTACTGCTCCTTGCAAATCAAGCATATCTTCCATTTTTCTTTGAATTAGGTACTATGCATTGAACCTTTACATCATGACACCATATTGAACATCTCCACAAATACGCATCATCAAAAAAACAAAACATTGTCCATACAACTAAGATATCTTTGTATTGCTCTTTCAGTATTCATAGACTTACTGCTACATCAATGACAAACACAATCATGAGTGCAACATTTCAATACTCCCCAATTCTTAGGATACTCCCCCAATATAGTATCATCAACATTCATGCTAACACTCCTTTCTATGATGGATGGTTTCTCTAGTTACAACTAGGTCAAAGTAACAGAACCATAATAGTATAAGACCACTTTTACTACTCTATGGGGAGCATAAGTTTATGCAAGAATTCCCTTTGGTATAACCAATGCGAGGGCTACCTTTCAAAGAGCTATGAATATTTCTTTTGAAGGTCTAATTAATCTCATTTTTGTGGTGTATCAGGATGATCTCACTACTTATTCAAAGAAGGTAGAGGATTGTTGTAACCATTTATAAAAGGTTATCAAAAGATCCCTTGAGTATGGGGGTAACCTTAAATCCAAAGAAGTATGAATTTGGAGTCACAGAGGGGAAACTTCTTGGGAAAATTGACATAGTCAGGATAGATCCTAAGAGGGTAGTAGTAATTGACAATATAAAAGTCCCTAAAACTGTTAAGGCTATTCAGACATTTTTTGGGCAAATTAACTTTGTAAGAAGATTTGTTTCAAAATTTGCAAAGATAGTCAAACCTATTTCCAAAATGTTAAAGAAAGGAGCTAAAATGATATGGGATGATAAAACATTGCAAGCTTTCTCTAATATAAAAAGGGCAATAAAAGATGCACTGGTATTAAAGGCCCCCAATTTGAAGAAACCTTTTCAAATATTTTCCTTTGATTCATACCATACAATCGTTGTTGTCATGTTACAAAAGAATAGAGAAGGACATGAATAACCAATTGCATTCCTTAGTAAAAGTTTACAAAGTTCTAAATTAAATTATGACATCAATAAAAAAACAAGTTTATGCATTAGTGAAGGTTGTAAGATCTTTTAGGCCATATCTAGTTGGTGTTGAAGTGATAGCATGCATACCAAATGTTTCTATTAAAGATATCTACAAACATAAATTAACCACTGGGAGGAGATGTAGGTGGATCAATCAAATTCAAGAATTTAACATCAATATCCATATTACTAAACTAGTAAGAGGCCAAGGATGGATGATGATAATTTGGAGGCAACATAAGTAAATCAAGTAGATTTGGAAAACATAATTGTTAGTATTGACAGTTTCCCTTGGTATAAAGAAGTTGTTTACTATTTAATATATATGAAATTCCATGATGATCTAGATGAGAATCAAAAGAGAACTATAAAATTGCAAGCATCAAAACATTTCTTAATTCAGGGAGACCTTTATTGGAAAAATAAGGATGGTATATTACTATTTTTTCTAGTAATATATCAGATAGAAGTTACCTTGAAGGAATTTGTGGAAGTCACTTTTCAACTAAGATCACAACCCATAAGATATTGGGTGCAAGATATTACTAGCTATATATATTCTGAGATTGTCATGCCTATGCCAAGAGGTATGAAGCATGTCATAAATTCTCTAGAAAATTCAAAGTATAATGGACCCCTCCCTTTGAGAACCTTGCAATCTTAGGATCCATTTCAGATGTGGGGTCTTGACTTCATAGGGGAAATTTATAATAAGTCAGTGAAAAATTCTCTAGAAAAATTGAAGTATAATGGACCCCTCCCTTTGAGAACCTTGCAATCTTAAGAGCCATTTTAGATGTGGGGTCTTGACTTCATAAGGGAAATTTCTAATAAGTTAGTGGAGGACATAGTTGGATCAACCTTGTGGCTACTGATTATATTACCAAGTGGGTAGAAGTTGTAACTACAAAATAATCAACTACCAAAGTTGTGATAATTTTTTTGATGGAGATTATAACCATATTTGCAGTCCCTCACAAGATTATCATGGATAATGGCATATGTTTTAGATCAAATGAATTTTCTGAGTTCTGCCACAAATATGGTATAACTACCTCATATTCCTCTCCATATCATCCTCAAGGAAATGTTCATCTAGAATCAAGTAATAAGAACCTACTAAAAATTATCAAGAGAATGCTTGACAATAATAAAAAGGCTTGGGATAGTGAATTAAATTTGGTAGAATGAGCTGATAGAATTATAGTGAAGAAGTCTATAGGTTATTCGCCTTACAATCTTGTTTATGGAAAGGAGGCTAGAATTCCTCTCAACAATGTATTGCCAATATATAGGTTTATGATAGAAGAGAAGCTTGAAGATATTGACTTCATGGAGGAAAGAATTAATGCATTAGTTGAGTTGAACAAATCAAGGGATTAACATTAGAACATATTATTGAAAATAGATCACATTCCTTCATGATAAAAGATCAACTAAGAGATCATTTAAAATTGGAGATTGGGTACTTAAGTGGAATGTCAAGGATCAAGACAAAGGAATTTTGATGTTGTATAGCTTGGACCATTTGTTAATTCTGACATGGCAAGAGAAAATTATTATTTATTATAGGAAACAGATAGAAGTATTTAGGAATTCCCTATGCATGCATAATTCATTACGCCCCTTCTCCTAAAATTCAAATGGACTCATCCATTTTGTATTGCTAGATAACTGTTTATATTTCCACCTATATTATATTATTTTTACTAGGGATAATTGGTTTCTTGTCATATTGTGAAGTAATATGCGCTGCTAGAAAGAGCCACTGGTGGAACCTTAAATTTTATGATGAAAATTGATGTTAAATATTTGTTTTTGCTATTTTGGAGGGACATGTGTGAGAGGCTTGTGAAACAACAAAAATCAAGATTTCATGGGCATGGTGTAGAAGGTGGTGAGAAATGGCAAAAAGTTTCCAAATCTGAGTGAAGAAGCTTAACATGGTCTAAAAATGTGAATTTTCACTATTTTAGAGTATGTTGTATATGGGTCATGTGTGAAGTCATGATTTAGGGTGAAGAGAAAAAGAAGTCTTGTGAAATAGAAATTTTTTGAAACTTCGCAAAGGATATTGATATGACTTTGTGAACTCGTGATTTTTGAGGTTTCAATGAGTATGCAGAGGTACAATGCAAAATGACAATTTTGCTAAATCATAGAAGTTATTTCAAATGTGCCTCAAAATGGAAAAAAAGGGTTTGGAGTACATTAATGATCATCCTAGTTTCAAAGGAGCGAGCCAAATAAGCAAGCAAAAAAGGAAAAATAATCATTGTCAAAATATCTTGAGAAGTACATAGAAAATTTTGCAAAATTTTAATTGGAAATGACATAAATATTGTACATACACAACCAAACATGTAGAGAATTTCATCAATGGAATTGTTGAGTTAATGAGTCATTAAATGCCACTATTTTATTAAGGCCTCACCACAAGTTGAATGTACAAGAAGAATTTTAGTGTGCATTTGTTGGTATCTCCAAGGTGCAAGATTTTAGATTACAAGTGCGATATAAGGTTTCCAATGCAAGAGAACCCAGTAGACCAAGAACCAAAGCCAATAGTGTAGCCTAATCTCTCTACTGAAGAAGAACATTAGCTCAACATCATCAATAGTATGTACAAAGATGAGTAGGACCTTAGGAAGAATTATGCTACACGAGTGACTTCCATGAGCTTGAACTAGAAGAGGATAGGGTTGCAATTGTACAAATGCTGGTGGAGAGGGAAGAATAGTTGGGTGAATGTGCATACATTAATGAAATGCTAGATATCTTTCATGGCCTTCTTCCTTGAAGATTATGAAGAAATTTTTTTAAACTATAAATATTATGAATAGTCATAATTAGTTTAGTTAAACAATTTTGAATGGGTCTGAAGCTTTGTCACATCTCTTCATTTATTTTAAGGAGAGGTACTAGGACCCTAAAAATCATCATCATATTTTTTACTCATAGATTATTATATGAAAAAATATATACAAACCAAGGCATATCACAAAATTGAACAATTTGTGCAAGTTTTGAGTGGATACTACAACCAACCACTACTCTAATATACTGTTTTTGAAGTTAAATTAAAAAAATCTATTTCTTTCAAGAATTGTGTACAATAAATTTCTATTTCTATTTAATAAATTTCCCTCTTATATGTACATTGCCATTGATGGATTGATATTTAATACATTCCTTTAATAATTAAAATTTACAAGCATTGTGTTTTTTAATCAATTGGTCTTCCAAGATTGAAGTTAACAACAATTGAACTAGGGTTCATATTAAAGTTCTTTGTCTGATTATTGGTTGTAAGCATGCGTTGCTTTTGAAAGATTTTGATGATGTTGAAGTTCATATCAAACTAACTCTATTTTCCCAAGTGGAGTAAGGAACTAGTGGAATTTAATTTCAATAAAGCCTATTATCAATTGAAGTTGGCGGAGTTCTTCGTCATACTTATGTTCTCTACAATATGTTCTTCAACATGTACTTATTCAAAACACTTAAAAAACTCAGTCATGTATTAAAAAGCCATTTGGTCTTACACCATTGGTTTCTCCTCGGGAATAACTTACTATCACAATAGCATCAAATAATAAAATCTGCATAAGATATATCAAAAAATTCCCATTAGGTATACCCACATAGGTTAGCAAATCCTAATGTGAAGAAGAATTGACTACCAAGTATCAATCTTATTCATTTGCCAAATTATGTCAGATTACCCAACATTGAGCATGCAAGAAATTAAGAGAGCAATAGTTTCTCTCATCATAAAGGTACCTTGGTGCAAGAAATTAAGCATGTCCAATAGGTAATTCCTTAGAATGTCTTTATTCTCCCAGAACTTATCTTTCGTGTCAAAATTTTTAAACCAAGGTGATGTTATTCATTTCATTAATTATCCATCTCTTAATATAACTTTAAGAAAAGATAAAATTCTATACAAATCTTATTCATTCCAATCTTATAAAGTGGATGTGAGTGATGTCAATTAGCTTTTTCATATCCCTAAAGAGATCAAACCTCTTACCCATCCTTCCACAAAACCTTTTTATAAACCTAAAGTTGGAAGTCTCCCACTCTCTCATCTAAAATCTCATTATCATGTAGGATATGACATTACTTTCAAAAAGGATATAATGGGCACACTCTTGGAATAACAAAATGTTAGAGTAATAAGATATTCTTATTAACTCTAGGTTTCTTAAGATAAACTTAAGGCATATAATAATTAATTCTTTTATTAATTATTATAATGCAAACTAGGATATTTCTCTTTGGGGTTTCTACTTTTTATATTTTACCTTTCTCCCTTTATAAGGATGATATTTCCCTCTAGGGTTTCTACCTTTTAGGTTTTACCTTTCTACATGAAGGCACCATTGTGTTGGATCTATTACTTTATTGGTTCAATGGAGTGAGCTATGTATTCAATATTTAATCTTATGTAGATGATTGCAGTGGCTAGATACCTATGCATTTCAGTGAGATAGATCATTGACCATATGGATCATTCATGAATTTGGAGGCCATGAAGATATCTTTCATCTTTGATTTATCATCTCTTCATACTTAGTCTTCTTTACCTGGTTTTGTTCTATTCAATAGAGGTTCTTCAAATTAATAGTTTGATAGTGTTTGCAGTTTCATGCTTTAGTAGTAATCTTCATGATCATCCTTTTGTTCCTATCTTCTAGGACATTTTTCCATCTCTTTTTAGAGTAGGGTTTTTCCCATGTGGTTCTCTCTATTTATCCTATTTACAAAGATTTGGTTGTACTTGAGTACTTGATAGCCTTTATTGCCATGACCCATTTCTTTCAATAGTAGTTTTCATATTTTTAGCTATTCCCTATGTTTATCTTAAGGGGAGGTGTTAGAGTAATAGGATATTCTTATTAACTCTAGTTTGATTAAGCTAAACTTTAGGCACATAATAATTGATTCTTTTATTAATTATTATCATGCAACCTATGATATTTCCCTTTAGGGTTTCTACCTTTTAGGTTTTACCTTTCTCCTTTTATAAGGATGGTAATTGTAAATCTATTATTCACTCTTTATGCATTTTACTCTTTGAGAGCAATTTGTCTAGTCTTCATTCTTTCCTTGTGACAAACTTTTGAATGTCTGTGTTCATGGGTTCATAAGATTTGTATTGCTAAAATCTAACACAAATTAAAATAGGTCCCTATTGCTCCTCCTATGTGAGTTACTAGAAATTGTATAGGATATATCACTTTGCTAACATTTTCCCTTCTAGCTCAAACTATAATCCTTCACTTTCATTACGAACCCTTTTAGCAAGCATTACTAAAGATGACTTGGGGTTAGTTAAAAAATATTTCAACAACTTAAGAGTGATTAATATTTAACTCCCCTTTCAAAACTTTCCAATCAATCAAAACCAAATAACAATAATGTCTAATGTCTATTTCATCATGGTAATAGTCATTCTCTTATTTATTGTGTTCAATTTAGACAATTTGTTCAATATTTAATGGATACATTTCTTATTTTTTACACGATGGATCTCATACATTTTCTTAATATTAGTAATATTGTGCACCAACATTTCTTTTGGCTATTATATTTCTCCACAATATGCAGTCATAATAGTTTTCTTTGTTGGGGTCTCTTTCTTTTGCATAGTGTTGTACTTTAACTTGCAGTTGTCCTTTAAGAGAAACATAGTAGTTATTTTCTGGCTTCATTCTTGGTGGTAGAGGTGTCCTTTCTTAATCTCCTTTTCTTTCTAAGGATCCAATTTTCACAGTAGAGTAGTGTTTTTTATTCTATGATGCTCTTTCTAATAAGGAATTGTCTATTTTAATCAGGAACTCTTTCTTATCTAAGAGGTGTGTATTCTTAACCACAACCTCTTCCTTGTTTGTAAGTGTATATATTTTTGTTGGTAAACATATTTGTCACTATGAATGCTTTTCCAAAAATGACCCTGCTTGCCTGGGTAGTGAAAACTGCACCACCAGTAGTTGGATAGATTGGAGTCCAATCACTATCAAACTAAAACCTCCCTCTACATTTGAGAGGGGCAATTCCCTCATATGATTGGGTTATTTGCATTTCTTTATACTTCTTACTTGAAAGTATAAATGGATACTAAATAAAACTAAAGAAAAAGGTTAAGATAAACCTCAACAACAAGAATACGAATACTAGTTGAGACTTATGATGTAGAAATATTACAAGGGTTATTTGACATAGAATATAATGATGATGAAATAAGAATATCAAACCTTGACATACAAAAAGATTAGAAGTTCTAATACTTCCACATCAAGCTACCATAAGATGAATCCATTTTATCAAATTAATTACATATAGTGGAAAGATTATAGAATTCCACCATTAGAAATGAGAATGCAAACATCACATATGGGAATTATGCAATAATAATTGATTGACACATTCAAGACATATGACTAAATGCATTGATCTTTATTCTTTTGAACATATACAAGTTCAAAAGCAGTTTTATACGTGGTGTGGATCTAAAAGAAATTCTCTATAGTTTCCCCTTTGTCAAAAATCTCTAAGGATATTTGTAACTTGTTTTAGGCTTTCACATTTCATGGATTTATATCACCATATCCATTTGTGGGGTTGTCTTAGTGTCAAAGACATTTGGCTCACATCAAACAAACATCAAGAAACTGGCTCATGTATAACCTCCAAGTGCACAAGATTTATGTGATTCAAAGTGTAGTAGGTGATCAGATCCTCTATCCTTCATATTGTGTTAGCTTTCTAAAGGAGAAGGGAATAATGACAGACCTTTGAGCTGACATTCTATCAAATATATCCCATACTTTGAATTTTGCATATGGTTTGAGCAAAACAATAACAATTTCAGCATTCAATGGAAATGACTTCAAGTGGTATCCATATCTCATTCCAATGATAAGATATTTTGTATGCAGATGTAATGGAATTGAAAACGTAATGGTGATTAGGCTCTTAAATAGAACTCATATATATACCCATAAATCAATACGCTCTTTTGACCTCCAATTTCATTATTTTTTGTGTATGGATGTGATTCAATAATTTAGGAAAACCTTTTGTGATCATTGCATCATGCCTATTTTAAGAGGTGTCCTTGTTTTTAATATTTTCTTGTGTAAGAACCATGTCCCACTTAGCAATTGCCACATCATACAATCACTTGAAAAACAAAATTAACAATTTAAAGCTCAGTTGTAAAGTCAATAATCATTCATTAATCATAATCAAGGTTATCAATTGAATTTACCATAACAAAGGTAATTACACATCATACATCCATCATATGCATAACTAAATAGCACATCAAGATCATTATAGGTACATTATCCTTTGCACATAGTTACATCATAATGATCATCATGAGAGGATTGTTTACATTACAACATAGAAGAGTTATATATGATGTCTTGAACATGTGTCCATCTATGTGTCCAAGTCTCTAAAGCTATCATATGTCATTCATCCATTATATGAGATGGGAGTGTGACCCAAACACTTTTACTACACCAACCACAAAGTGTTTAGCTTCCCTAGGGTCCTTCCTGACATGAAGAATACCCCAAACTTGACACGAGAAGTTTAGCAACTTAGAACAAGAGGATCAGATGGATTAATGAAGTCATGAAACATACTACATCTTTTTGCATATGTCTAAGTAGTCTAATCACGAAACGTGGTAGAGAAACCATAACAACATATCTACATATATGCTATAAATGAAAATAAAAACATATCTACTCATATGTAGAAAATGAAAGCATAACACATCTACTCATATGAAAAATGAAATCATAACACATCTACTTATGTGCAAAAAATTAAATATGACATATCTACACATATGCGATAAAATAAAATAGCCTGGCCAAACATATTTAGAGCCAGAATTAGTTGAGGGAAGAAACAAAATGCAATGTATCAATTCTATCAGAATTAGCAGGTAGTGAGAAACAAAACATAATGTATTCGTCTCTAACCCTCTCCTTTAGCCATATTCCACCCATCCATAAGGTAAACTAAATACACTTAGAGGATCAACATGTAAGCAATGATGCATTATTACTATGAGAATGTACTCCCCTATATTCAATGCAACACTGAAAACTTATTGAGGTACTGAACAACATTTATATAACAATACATTTCATGAGTATAGTAACCTCAAATTTTACAATTTTTGATGTGGTGAATGAAGGTGCTCTTTTCTAAATTTAACTTTCATAAAACAAAAAAGGACATCTAAACATATCAAGCCCATTCACTCATTTTTAAACAAGAAAAATCTCATGTTTACTAATAGTGTTGTGCCAGATAAATGAATGTAACAATTTTCTACACAAGAATGTCACAGGCATATTTATGAGTGTAGATTTTGAAGTCTATAATTATATTTTTCCACTCAATGTAGCATTTAACACAATCTCACTATGTCTTTGTGAAAAGAAGGGCAATTGATGTGGTCATTGATATCTTATGATGAGGTCATGTTTAATCCCCCTAAACAGGTTCAATTTGTAACCTTATTCTATATTTTCCAAAAATTCTAAGTGCCTTTGTAATAGAATGGAACTTTAGTCAACACACATCAATCCATATTTTTTTATTATCCCCAACTGAATGCAGCTTAATGTTTTTGTCATACATAAGTAAACAATCAATTGTAAGAGAAAATGCTATGTCAAAAGATGATGGAGTATCTAAGCATACCTACAGCTTCCAGTGGAAACGATTTATAACATTCCTTTATACATTGTATAACAAAAAATGAGGAATGATTTAAGTTCCACACAAAAAGATTATCAGTCTTTGTTTTGACATGTTTTGGCTCAGTCTGCTCCCCTACAATGACACGGTGTTAACATGAGTCACAATGGGACGATCTAAGTAGTGTGTGTGTGCAACAATCTTAGGTTTGTCAGCGTAGGAATAGAAAAATAGAATAGGAATGGAAATGTAGATTGGGAATGGAAAAGAGCAATCCCATTCTTGTTTGGTTAACTTGGTATTTGATTGGGAATATGTTGCTCCCTTGTTTGATTGTACAAAAATGGTATAGGAATAAGGTGAAGTTTTGTATTTTGTAAAATAGATGTAATTAAAAAAAAGTTTTAATTTTTAAAAAAAAAAATTTAAAATTTAAAAATAAAATTAAAAAAATTAAAAAATAATAATAATAAAATTTTAAAAAATCAGAAAAATGAATTTTAAAATAAAACAAATTTTTTTAAAAAAACAAAATCAAGATTGGGAATAGGAATGGCCCATTCCAATAACAAATATTTGTTTTCTTATTTTAGGGGCAAAATTGGAATATGTTTGCCTATTCCCTATTCTAATTTGGGGTACCAAACAGAGAATACATTTCCTATTTCGATTTCAACAAACAAACAGGCCCTTACTTCATATGTTCACAATTGGAATAGGCATATGTAAATTTTTAAAATTTTGAATTCTTCTTTTGGATGCACCAAATCGGAATTAGAATAAGAATAAAATAGGAATACGTATTATAATTTTGGCCCAAAAATGAGTATTTGCAATTCCACTTAAATAAGTGAAATTGGAATAGGTATTCCTATTCTAGTTTTGTTTATTGTAGAAAACATAAATTTTTGGATCTGTGTGACAAAATCTGACTGAACCAAACAAGAATAGAAATACGTACCCCCATTTTCTATTGGACAATATGTATTCCTATTCTCATATTTATATCCCCTCAACCAAACAGTCCCTTTTAACAAATACCTTATTCAGTATACGAGGAAAACAATGCTGGGTTTTAAATTTAAGTCTCAAGTAGCGCGACCCATCACATAGTTATATTGGTTATGGTTCAGATTATTGAAAACTCCTGACAATGAATTCAATTTACCAATATCAAAGGCATTTGTTTCCTCGACACACAATCAGCATCTTTTGTTTGAGAATATGGGTGCAACAGTACCCTTCAAATCTATTGAAAACTGAAACTCCAAAGTAATGAGAGAAAGCCATAGAGAAGAGAAGTCATGGAGAAACCCAAAAATGGGCTCTGCTGATCACAGGCCCAATCCATTCTATTTATAAGCAAATACATCATAAATGTATAGTAGACTGTAGGAAGAAGTTAGCTATGGAATTTATAATGGACAGTTGAAATGGACAGCTGAATGGTTGGCTGCACATGGAAAATGAGTGGTCTGTGCTGACCACCGACCACTGAATATTCTGGAAAATGCTGACTGTTTGGAAAATAATTAATTTATTCTAACAAAATCCGATGAGGTAAATAAAAGACATTCAATTTAATGGAGCTGTGTTTGAGATCTGAAATATAACGTATTTCCTATTTTCCCAAATCGAAGTCCAAAATGAAAGGTCGGAAGGATGAGTATAAATCTTAGCTACCTTGCTTGATTTTGCATACGATGATTTCCCATTTGTACATCGAAAATGATCAGTACGGTCGTTCAAACACATGATTACTATTTCTGTTGTTTGCAATGCTTGCGGTTTTAGTATTGTTCATTGGATCAGCTATGTCTTGAATATTAAACATAGGAACCTCATAATGAGACCGATAGCTTTGTCCGCATCAGACGTACCGATATGAAATGGCACATAAACACAACTCACATTGTGGATTTGACAGAAACAACCATTAAATCCAAAGCAACCAGAAAGTAATGGGCAAACACTGCTATTCATTCAGTTATAGGAATCATATGAACAAAACCTAAAAGTGAGAAAGAAGTTTTCAATGATGTTTATGACATCAGATATATCATACAATGTGATAGTGGGTCCAAAACAATAAAAGTATCAATCAAAATTAGATTATACAATGTTTTAGCAAATGTTGTTTTTTATATGGGAGGTACTTAATTGTACTACAAAAGAAGCGTGCATACTCTACCTTCAGTAGAATTTGAACTTGTGACCTCTAGACCAACTGAAACTGTACAAAAATTGTGAACAAAAACTGTAAAAGAACCTAGAAACAATCGCAGATACCAATTCTTCTGTTCCACTTGTGTTTTCTAAAGATCTTCCCTTTTCCTCCAGCCTCGCGTGTCCTCCCCCAAGACTCAGGTTTTGGTTATATTAAGATATCCCTAACAAAATAACTAACCCAATCTTTTTCTGAGAGATAATATTAGAAAAACACAACAAAATGAAAAACCAAATAAAATGAATGATACGGCGTTTGCATTTTGACATTGTCATTTTCCCCTTTATGTTGGGTATTAGAAGCAGCCACATTAGCATTACTTTTTCAGATGTAACTGATTATATATTTATTCATTTCAATCACCAAACACATCAATATGTACCTTATCATATAGAGACATATTCTATATTATTTTCTATTATTGAAAACGTATCATTTAGAGAAAATTAGGAGAAAAATTAAATGCAACTTAACTCAATATCTAAATATATAAGTGGCTGCCCGGGTATAACCTTCTCTACCTAGACCACACTCTAGTCTTGGCGTCATTGCATCCACTCAGACACTAGCAACAAGTAATGAGTCAATATTTACATTAAAAATCATGAACATAATCTCATGAAACAACATTGCATAATCATGTAAGAAATTGTGACATTCTCATAAACATATATCCATGCATCAATTAGTCATTTAATCACATAATTAATGCATGAGATAGTTTTATTAATACAATTAAAATAATCAACTTAAATCTTTCTTCAATCAAAAGTCAAAGTCGACCATATTGTCACATAAGCATGAAGTCTAAGAAAGTGGGAGAGTGAGATGTGAGAAGTCTAAGAAAGTTTAATGAAATTTTTTTGAGTATTTTATTTCAGTCGCTTTGTCAATGATTCACATTTTCTTTGTATACCGACTTCCGATATTTCCAATTAACATGTCCTCATACCCGCGGCTTTAGGATCCAATGCTCCTTTTCTTCCTATTCATGTCACAACCTGGTCATAAGTGGCTGATGAGTGTTGTGAATTTAAGCTTCAAACCTGCAAATTAATTATTGTATCAAAAGTTTCATGTATCTCTTTTATAAATTCATGTGGCATAAACCTTTGTAATAATTTCTTTGTATCGGTTGAAATTCTTTTAGAAAAGGGAAAAATTATCTTGAAATAAAGGTCAACTTTCATGTATCTCTTTTATAACTTCATGTGGCATAAACCTTTGTAATAATTTCTTTGTATCAGTTGATTTTCTTTTAGAAAAGGGAAAATTTATCTTGAAAAAAAGTCAACTTTGACTATTTAACACGTTTTGTCTACGAACAAAGTTTTAATAGAATGAAGTTATCTTCCTTAGAAACTGTATAGTTGACCAATTTTCAAAAAAATGAAAACATTATAGATTTTTTTTAAAATTTCAAAATGTGATCTTTATGATCTGCATAGTTTGTAGTCGAAAGCAACAAAAAATTTGGAAAAAAATTACTATATTTTCGTGAATCTAGGAAAAAAGTTTGACTTTATTTTGTCTTTTGTACATTTGTCTAGAAATTGTCTTCATGTGTGACCATCCTTACAAATCACGGTCACGAATGACCAAATTTGAATTTCTATCTGCAAAACACGTTTGTGGAAAACTTAGAAAGTATCTTCAATGCATCCATTTTCCTCTGGTCTAGCAATCGTGGCATTTCATTAAACATATTTAACAGGTTTGTAAATCTGGCAGTCGATAGGTTTGATGGATGACTACAACCTGTTCTAAAGTTTCCATTGTTAATGTTCCAAGGAAATCGTTGCCGATAATTTGTTTAATTCCATTTTACATCTGTAACTTCAATTTCCATTGAACAAGTGGTAATGTCATTTAAACCGTTCCGAATCTATATGTTGTTTTAGCATCCATTTGGTAGTTATAATAGCTACCTTTTCGTTGTTTTTGAGAAGTTTCCTTCAATCGGCAAATTATGAAAGAATCATTGGTTATTTGAAATATTATAACTTGTTGATAATGCTGATGAGACCCTAATTAGCTTCTTAACAAACAAATACTATCTGTATATCAAGTTGCAAAAAACATACTTGGAGTGGATGGTTTAAACATCATACACTATGTTTCATTCTAAGATTAAAAGTGTTAAATAGTCAAAGTTGACTTACTTTTCTCAAGCTTAATTTTCTCCTTACTGTGCGAGGTTTAAGGGTGGTCAGGTTGGAGGAGCACTTATATATTTGTTGAGTTATCAAATTCTTAAATAACTTCATCAACTCCTATTAATGACTGAAACCTACTCTCTTTCTTTCTGCCACTATATCAACATTTTCAACCTTTTAGCAAATTCAACAGATTCCACAATCCATCGATGAATCACTTTGAAAAACTTATACAACTCATTTTATTTTGTGTGTACTTTCTTCAATCCTTATATGCACCAAGAACATGCATCCATTAAGAATCACAAGTATGTCCTTTGGGCATCGAGATGATAAGAAGCAAGGATTTTGTTTGCATTCTCCATGATAAGGTCATTGATGATGATATTTTCTATTAATATTTTCCAATTTGAGATTGAATTCATCATCATCAAGATGCACTACCAAATTAGATATAGGGACTCATGGTGGACTTGGTCACTTGCAAAGATAAGGGATATACCAACCAACTCATGAGGATAAACACAATAAAAGCTTTTAACTAAAAGCACACATAGAACTTACCTAGAATATATTTTAATAGAAGATTCATATTTTTCAACTAGTGGAATGATGAGTATTATACAAAAGATAAATTTTTGGCTAGTTGAAAATAGGGGATAACACTATCATCCACAAATATCTTGATTGGGGGATTAAAGTATGTTATATCCTTCATCAAGAATCATTTTACCTAGTAACGAAGAGCATTTTAATTCTTGTTTTACTACCCCTCTTTCGGTTAATGATTTTATTTTTTTCACGATCTCCTCATGGAGGTGGAAGTATTTGAGAAAATATATCTTCCTCCTCTTCTTTTTCCTTGTTCAAACATATACCCCTTTACACTTGTTGCAATATACTATTTTTACAACTATCTCACATTTGGCAAAAGAGTCTTTGCCAATTTAGGTAGGGTTGCATGTATATTTGTGAAGTTGAATAATTTCTCCTTGTCTTTCAAGGCATGTATGCTATATCTTATTTTCCTTAAGATGTCACAATACCTCTATGTTTCCATATTAAGGAGCGGGCATATATATAGCCTCCTTATGTATGCTATTGTAGACTTCCTAATTTACAATAAATATGTTTTACGTTCTTATCCTTTTGCACTATTTATAGAGGATTTTTTTGGATACAAAATTTTACAAGGTTTTCCAGTTTTTACCTTTTTAAGATGGTTTTCTTAGATATAATAACTTCCTTTATTGTCTTTATTTACATGTTTTTACATATTTCCTCAAATACAACACTTCCCTTGCTTATCCTTTTACATCAATTTTTAGCTAATTTTCTTGGATAGAATACTCTCCTTGACTATCATTTTTCATTGTCTTTTTTGCATTTCCTCATATACGATGCTTTCTTTGGATATCCTTGGGATGATTGACTAGAATAAGATAGTTTAAAGAGATGTCCACAATCCATAATTTAGATTGTTACAGTTTCTTGGATTGATTGTGTTTGGTTTTTTTGTATCGGCGTTTCAAATCACGCTCTGTGATCCATCACCATGGTAACAAGTGCAAGAGAAAAAATAAGATAAATTCACTACAACCTTTGGGGTCAAATTGCAACAATAATGTAATTTGTGGGTGATTTTCATGATTTTTTTTGCAATTGTCCTCGACGCTATCACAATATTGACATTGGCATTGTAATTGCGATGTTAGCATGTTTATAAGAAAAAAAGAAACACAACATTAATCATTCCCATTTGATCAATTGTGGAGAGTTGCATGTGAAGAGCTCTAAACGAGGGTATAGAGTTAAATTTTGTGGAGATCTACGATTTTTTTGCCTAGGCATGCCCTTGCTCTGCATTTTTTTTTGTGTCATACCCTTGCTCTATGATTTTGTTTCTATGCCATTACCTTATGATCTTCATGCCGTTGCTCTACATTCTCCCTACACAAAAGATTACCAATGAGTATTACAGTAGTCTTGGTCTACATTATCATTATCAATTCCTTATGAAACTCTCAAAATCTATTAGAACTCAATTTGTAAATATAAAATAATACTTCATACCTAAGAAATGTAATTTCTTGAAAGTATTTAAAGCATACTTAACAAGTTCCATTTATGGACATCTTACAATCTTTGATTCATTAGCTAAAATTTATTTGAGACATTCTACCAGGAAAAAATAGGGTTCTTTTTTTGGGCTATTTATGCTTAAGCTTTTGAAAGTGAACTCTATGATATTTGATCAAGTGTAAGACTAGCCATTTAGCACAATACTAGTGCTTCCATGCATACGAAAACCTACTCCAACAATGTGTTTTCTTGATAACCAAACATCCAAAGATCTCCATATTAGAAACCATGGGTTTTTAAGCTCCCCCAAATTCAAGCCAAATAGTTCTACATGATCTCTACCAATCACATACATGGATACATCTTGAACAACCAAGGAACTTAAGGCAAGAAATGCAAGGGATCCAATGTGGAAAAAATGGTGCACACAAACAACTTCCCTAGTTTTACCACAATAGAGATTGTACCATTTTCAAAAATATATGGGACAACCACCTTTGATCATGAGATATATGGTAGGAACCCATAACAAGGTTATTTTTATTGGTGAATGCTCACCTATTCTCTACAATCATTGTTATATCCAATATAACATCCATTGTCAACATCCATGTATTTCAGGTCCTCAAATTTCACTTTATTTGCATTTCCCCCAAATGAAAACTACTATATAATTATTATCAAGGTTTGTAATAGATTCATCAATTTTGTTCTCTGGATTGAAAACTTTCATCAATTAGAGAATCCATGTTTCCAATACTTGCTACATAAAGAGTTTTAATTTCTTTAGAGTTAGTGGAGAAGGTTACTAATAAAATAAAGGAGTTTGCATTCACTAACAAGCTTCGTGTATGTTGCAATAAAATTGTTATATAAGCCTGACTTTTGTTTGATGCCTTTCTAAGATGTAAAGTAATTAAGCATTTGATACGCATCACAGATTGAAGTATAACACCATTTATTTGTAAAATATATACATTCATAGTCTTATTACAAAAATTCTCCAAAAAAACCTAAAGTTAGTAGACAACTTATCTTGAAAAAGATGAGGAATTTTATGCATGTACATTGTATATGGAGACTTTCAATGAGGCCCCCAAAAGTCATTTTAGTCACTCTACATAACACCACTACTGCCCTGTGCTTGTTATTTTCATATCAATTTAGTTTGGCTCAACTTTTCTTTTTATTTTTAAATATAAATGTATGTACTGATACAATAATTCCTCCTATTTGAGAATAAAAGATAGGAATTTAAATATAATTATTATAAACATCAAATAATTGAAAAACATGGTATTGAAATAGAGAATCAATTTGAGAAATTAGAAGCATTATATTATAAACAAAAGTGTAACCATATGATACATGCAAAATATATATAATAAGAGAAATTGGAAATATTAACAAAAGAATAACCATATGATGCATTCATAGTGTATAGAAGAAGTGTTATCATTATGGTACTGCAATTGATAGATTAAAACAAGTATTGAAGGGCTTCTTTCCACTTCTTAGATGTTTGAGGGCTCCTCTTTATATATATATATATATATATATATATATATATATATATATATAGAGAGAGAGAGAGAGAGAGAGAGAGAGAGAGAGAGAGAGAGAGATCTTTTTTAAGGTACTTATTACATATTAGCACAATAGAAAAATTGATCCAGTTACATACATATTCCAGAATCCAAATAATAAAACAATAAAAGTCACTCAACCAGTGCTAAGTGACTTACCTCAAGATCTTGCACAAAAATAATAAAAACTAGGAAAAAATGGGTAGAGTTCGCAAGAAATTTTACTAAAATATATCATAGTAGATATTTTTAGAAAGAAACAAGCAATAACCCAGTTAAGTTGTTTTAGTTGTTTATTAGCTACGTTGATTAAAAATTACTATACATAACTATCATCAAATCAGGTACGATAAAATGAACAATCAGTTGTTCCAAGCTAGCAGGATCAAATATAGTTGGATATAAAGGCTCCATACACTGGCCCAACAACGGAAGCCAAGAATGTAACCATGCATGTATTGACATAGTCTCCCTATGAGGATCCCAAGTATCTACTGATGTTATTAATTTGGGCATCACTGTATGCTCCAGAATATTATGAAGTATTGAAGCCTGTAGCGACTTCTCCCATGTCTCCAAAAAATGTAGCATAGGTTTAGGGTCCCTTGGCTCCCAAGAATTTGTACCAGCTCCTCTCAATGTTGGAAGAATAACTTTAGTGAAGAGTTGAGTGTAAGGAGTTGAAGAAGCAAGTTCTACTTTTGTGTGAGTTCCATAATCACAAGGCTCATTCCCTTGCATAAGCCTCTACCATAATGACATTACCTCTAAACCATGCAAAGGATGTTGAAATGGTTCTCAACCTTGAAACACTCTTATAAGCAATTGAACATCTGAACATTATGCATAATACAGAACATCTTGTCTAGTGTAGTACAAGATTGAGTAACTATACCTATGAATTTTTATCTTCTATAAGGTACAACATTGTCTAATTGTGCATATAAGGCAATATATGCATTGGAATACATGTGAGTGCCCATGTCATGCCCAAAATATTGGGGAAAAAATGCACAAGATTTTTATTTATTTTTTATTTTTTTAAGTTAATTAATCCACTATGTTAATACATGCTCAAAAAAGACACACAAGAGACATTAGTTTTTCTAAGGTTCCATATTTCATTTTGTCTACTAGTTCAATCTCTTAGTTGAAATAGGTTTCATCTTTTCAAAAATTTTAGAAATTGCCTTAACACTTTATTTCCATAATTAAAATCACCCTTTAAAACTAATTAAAATTATTAAATATTGATTTATTAAAGTATTCAAGACTTTCATTTCATCCCTTAATCATATTTCAATTTAGCCCTAATACTACGTAATACAATAATATTGACGATATCCCATCAAATTAATTAAATTCATTATATCTAATCATAAAAAATGAAAACCAAATTTCAAATGCCCATTAGAATAATTAAATTTAAAACTAAATTCTATCATATAAATTCTACCATTTAAAATGTTAACCATATTACTACTAAATAAAAAGAACATTCAACTACCAATTAAACCTATCTAACATCTAATAATTTTGTTTTAATAATTAAATATTTGAAGGACACCCAACATTTTTCATAATAAATACTACCTAAACATAAATATTTGCAATTCAAAACTTTTAAAATAAAATTTATATCTAATACTTAAATCAAATTAAATTAAGCTACAAATAATTAAATTTTTTATCTAAACTTGATTTAACTAACTTCCTTTGTACGTATTTAAAATACTAATTAATTATTACACTAGAAACAACTATCCTAACTAACTTTACCACCTAACTAATCCTATCCAAACCCTATAGATACTAACCAACCTACCCTAACACCTAACATCCCCTCTCCCCAAGGACATGGTGGCTCCAAGCAAACCCCCACGTAGGCACACTAACCATGCTACCCATGCTGCCCAAGAAAATATCACAATCCTCTCTCCCACGTGGGCACCCTATTCAACACAATCTTCCATGCTACCCAAGGAGGAAGTGCAAGTTGTGTTTTCCCACCTCACCCAAGACATGTATGCATTGAAATGTGATTGAGTGTTAAAGATTGTTTCAACCAATCTTGCTCAAAATTTCCCCCCCTTCTCCTCACACTCGATCCAAGGTAATGTACTACCCAAAGGATATGCTTGAGGTAAGTATGCAATCCCAATCACAAGGAAGAAAGGACAAGGGTGTTGGGTGTTTTAAAAGATCTTTTTCAAACAAATTCTTTTTCAACTAGCCATGTTGGGGGTAAAGAATTAAATTTGAATTGCTTTATTATTTTGTCATTTATTATTTTGACTCCCTTGGATAGTGTACTTTCTTTTTGGGTGGGGTGGCATCACCCAATCTAAATGTATGGTAGAGGGAGAAGTTATGCAATAAAGTTTTATAGGTGAAGGTTGAGATAAGGTAAGGGTAGTATGTTATAATTTTTTCACTTCATTCATTTTTATTTTTATTCATTTTGTAATTACATAATTCTTTGTAATATAGTGTTCAAATTTTTTTAAAGGAATCTTTTTAGAATATTCTCTATTATCAAAAGAGAATTTAAACTTTACATACAAAAAGGAGAGATCATTTTGCTCTAAAAATGATAAAATTTCTTAAGGATCATTTTTCTCACTAAGTGTTGAGTTTTCTCATACAATTTTTAACATGGCATAAGGGGGATAATGTTTTGTTCATTTTCATGGATGAATTAAAGGCATAGCTTTTTTTTAAAATGTTATATTATGCATTCAAATAGGAGTATTTTTTTTCCAATAGATACTAACAATGCAACAATAAGTAACATTCTTTTCAATCAAATTTTCTCTAACACCTAATCATTACCCAATTGCATAACTTTGTGTAATGTCATTGTATCTAATCACAATTGATCATATGCATATGAAATAAATTATAAGGAATACCATACGAAAGGAATTACTTTTTTTTCAACATACATGGTCTAGCCACTTCATATATATTTCATTGAAAACCTGATTCAAAGACTCAATCGAGAAAGAATCAAGGAAGAAAACCTGATATTATTATCATTAAAAATATAAAATATATCAATGAATGATACATGGGGATTACTTTCCTGAGGAGAAATCTCCACAATAATGGACTCAAAAAGACCAAAACTCTTAATCTACTTTTGCTCCCTATTAGGGTATCCACTACACAATCTGTAATTTTACATCAAGATAACTGTTGTCACAAAATTTTGCACCCTTGTCCAAAGTTTTTACCTAAGGACAACCTTGCGAAACATGGAAACAACCTCCAAGCTATGGAACTTGAAATGTGAGGTTAAGTCTCTAGAGAAGGTCGGCTTCCTTTGCTATCAATATGCATCTAACTACTCTTGACAAAAAAATGGAGAAGGAGATGCAAGAAACAAAATCTACCTAATCTATTCTAAGGAGGTGATGCACCAAAATAGAGTTTTCAAACCAATCTCTGCCCATATATGCACTTTTGAACCATCATGACACTAAAAGATATACACATCTAGACTTGTTTCATTCCAACAATCACATGTAGATCAAAAAACAAAAATAAATGACACAAGGAAAATGAGATTCACTTATATATCATTCATAGGTCAGAGAGATACAATCATGCAAAATTGCAGATATCCATAATACACCAATGAGAGGCAAATAGTTGTTGCACAATAATTCAATGGTTGAAGGAGATAAGGTAGAATGCCATATTGTTCAGAGGAAAAGATGATTCACAGTAGCATGCCAGAGCAAAATGCCAGAGAAATAGAGAGGGTCTGACATTTACAAAATCTTCCTTTATAGCTCAGGCATAATTGAGATATAACCTTGAGTTCAAACTCCAAAAATAATTGTAGAGTACAATAAATGAATATCAGAGTCAAATCTGACCTTAAAATCAACTTGTTGTAGTGAACTGATAGGAAGGGCCAAAGAAAGAATTTGGTAGCTAAAAAGATCATCATTATTGTAAAACCATTAAATAGGCATGGAGGAGAATCATCATTAGCATTACAAAGCCCAAAGAGTTGCTTTTGCATTAAATGAATAGTCCTAGTGATGTGCCATGGCCACAAAAAATCCATTCGTGCCAATGTCAAAAAATGCGTGATGGGATAACACACAACATTAACCCGCCATGAAAATCACAGAGTTGACTCATGCAGGATAAATAGATCTACCCAAAAAATGATGATCATAGATGTAGGTCTTCTTTATTTTAATTAGGTGGTTTAGATGCTACACAAAAATCCTCAAAACTTGATTAAAACATAACCCTTGATCAAGATTTTCTTTATATCAAATGGATGGTTGGGATGAAGCAAGGAATCTCCAAAGATGCATCTAAATTTGACAGCCATCACATCTTCATAAAAGGCGCAAGGAATGATGCAAAAATATGAGAGCAATTAGATCAAAAAACATCCCAACAAGACAAAGATCCATCATGTGGCACTAATTCATTTGTTGGCACATTTCCCAATACACAATTGAAGAAGTAGCATGCAATTTCAAGATTTCATGGAAGCAAGAAAGGTCACTCCTTGAAATAGTGAAAATGGTTAACATGAAATCTTAACCTTGGTAGAAAATGCACATTAACCCACAATTAGGCACATGAAGAAAAAAATGAGCCAACTTGGTTAATGAAGAAATTAAACTAGCTCGACAGATGAAGAAATTGAACCAACTTGGCTTATGAAGAGACTGAGTTAACATGAAAGTTAACACCAACCAAATTTCATGTTAAACCACCTCAAAGAAGTTAGCCCATTGAAGATCTCTTAGGTCGGTTATCAATAATGGGCTAAAAGGGGACAAAAATGGCCAACAATAACCATAGAGAACCAAAATTGACTGGATGACAATTAGACTCAAATATATAGGCACATTGAAAAAACTAATCTCATCTTGAGTTTGCACAACAGGTTCCATATCGAACCAAGACTAGGGAGAAGGTGGATTTTTCTAGGGTAGGAGATGTCAATCACAACATCAAATCATATGCCTCTTTAGAGGCTAATAATCACAAGAACTTTTGTTCTTTCACTACTTATCTCTCCAAACACAAAATGGTTTGTATTGACAAGTAGGGGTCCATAACACCCTACTTTCTCCCTCTCCTCATCATGACAAGATGCTCTGTACTGATCTGAAGTCCAACTAGGGCCTTCCTCCCGTACATGACCACTTCTGCCTTATCTGAGGGAGAGTAATGCCAACACAACTATTATAGTTCTCTCCATAGAACAAAATTTAAAATATGAAAGGAAAATAATTAAGAAACTCACAGTAACTCATCCCTCACATGTTTCATAATACATACGAATACACACACATGCAATAGGTCTACTTAAACAAATAAAAACACAACATGTATAACAAGGCCATGAAGGATCCTACCCTCACGAATGCTTATGGAAAATGAAATTTTTGAGAAGAGCTAATCCTTCTTCCTCCTTCAATCCTAGATTGACTCTCTCTATATGTAAAGAATGGGTGAAAACCCTTCAACCCTCAAATTGGCAACTAAATAGGCTTCCAAACTCACCCACCTAAAATGACAATAACTCCAGACTTGACTCAGACCTTCTAGGGTCTTCCAATTTGATTTTACGATTAAGACAACCTTTTTGGTGAAGTTTAAACTTGGTAAACTCATGAAGATGTTCAATTTTTGCACTAAAGGGAAAATGAGATATTTAGGAGGTTATAAAAGTCAACAAAAAGATCTAGAAGGGTGGAAAATGTCCCCAACCCATACACATATGTCCTAGGCATTTAAATTTCATTGAATTTTTCCTCTAGGATCATTTTAGGACCTATTAATTTGGTTTGAAATATTTGAACTTTTTAAAAAATTCTAGGAATGCAAACTTACCACTAAACCCTAAGGGTAATTAATCTAGGTTACCAATTAATTAGTCTTAAATTACTAACTTAATAAATGTCAGATTATTAGGTTACTCTACTAACTCTAATTATCATTTTGATACACATATATGAATTACGAGTGTCAAGTGACACCATAAGATTCGTTGTTATGTAATATTAAACACCTAATCATTATAGAATGGTATACACATTTAGATTATGATACAAATGAAATACAAAACAATGGGGTTTGCATCTCTTTTTTAGGCTCAAACTTGGGTTTCATAGATTGTACATAGGGTTTATTTTTTATTCTCTATAAGATTCCATGGTCAATAATCTTGTACACTCAATTCACACATCAGTAGCTTGAGAAAAATCAAATGTATATATTTAAAACTCATTGGATAATCACATCAGACTTTCATTTAAATAACTTTTATCTCATCTCTACACACATATTTACTCATTAAAATTTTTCATAATTAGAGTATTTTACTTATTCATAATCCTAAATTTATTGACTATAATATACCATCATTATGCATTCTTATAAAACATTAAATAACATGATTAAAAAATTTAAAGTAAAACATCAAATGACATAATATAATATAATAATGTCTAGTCCATCAGACAATGTCTCAGCATATCAAGTCATAATATATCAAAATAAAAATGTATCAGATGTGTTATGATGGATCAAAGCGGGCCTCACATCATCCCCACTAGGCATGAACTTCCTCTTGGAGTTCATAAAAAAGGTATGGGTACTAAGGCCTCATCTGTGTTGAATCCTCCCATAAAGCTATGACTTCATCATAACAATCCTAGTAGACCCTAACCTAGTCCAATTCTTGACCTCAAAGAGCTAGGGACCATCAGGTAATAATACGGATAGACTCCAATGCTAACTGCCCATCTAACTCCACCTGCAAGTCATCCAAATCTATAATGTGAGACTCATCATATGTATATATCCTCTCAGTATAGAAACATGAAACACATCATAGATGCATGACAAGCTAGGCAGAAAGGCTAGATGATATGCAACTGGTCTTATCCTCTCTAGGATCTGAAATGGTCCAATGAATTGAGGTGCCAACTTAAAGCCCTTTCTAAATTCAATCGGACTCTTGTGTAGTTGAACTCTCAAGAGGACTCTATCTCCAACCTTATACTCTTGATCAATCCTCTTTGCATCAGCATACTTCTTGTTCCTATCCTATACCTCTCTAAGGCACTGTCTAATCAAGGTCACCTATTGCTCCATCTCTATGACTATATGAGAACCAATAGATACTCTATCCTAGATTGTATCCCAAATTAAGGGTGTTCTACAAGGACTTTCATACAAGGCCTCATAAGGTGGCATACCTATAGAAGAATGGTGCCCATTTTTATAGGCAAGCTCGACAAGATGCAAGTATTCCTCCCATTTGACTTGATGGTCCATCACATATATATGCAAAATGTCCTTCGATACCTGATTCAGAAAATTAAGATAATCAACTTAAATATTTCTTCAATCAAAGTTCAAAAAAAGATTGACTAGGTCAAAGTTAACCATATTGCCACATAAGCTTGAAGTCTAAGAAAGTGCGAGACTCAGATGTGACATCTTGCCCATTTAATGAAATCCTTTTCGAGCATTTTATTTTAGTTTCTTTGTCAATGATTTACATTTTCTTTGTATACCAACCTAAGATATTTCCAATTACTGTGTCTTCATACTCGTGGCTTTAAGATCCAATGCTCCTTTTCTTCCTATTCATGTCACAACCTAGTCATAAGTAGCTGATGAGTGTTGTGAATTTGGGCTTCAAACCTGCAAATTAATTATTGTATCAAAAGTTTCATGTATCTCTTTAATAAATTCATGTGGCATAAACCTTTGTAATAATTTCTTTGTATCAGATGAAATTATTTTAGAAAAGTTAAATTTTATCTTGAAAAAAAGAAGTTAACTTTGACTATTTAACATGTTTTGTCTAAGAATGAAGTCTTAATGGGACATGGTTATCCTCCCTACAAACTGTATAGTTGACCAAATTTCAAAAAATCAAAAACATTATAGATTTTTTCAAAAAAAATTGTCTTCATGATCTGCATAATTTGTAGTTGAAAACAACAAAAAATTGGGGAAAAAATTACTATGTTTTTGTGAATCTAGGAAAAAAAAGTTTGACTTTGTTTTGTCTTTAGTACACTTTTCTGGAGATTGTCTTAATGTGTGATGTTTAAATCATCCTTATAAATCAATTTCATGAGTGACCAAATTTGAATTTCTATCTACAAAACATGTTTGTGGAAAACTTGAAAGTATATTCAATGCATCCATTTTCCTTTGGTTTGGCAATCATGGCATTTCACTAAATATATTTAACAGGCTTGTAAATCTGGTAGTCGATAGGTTTGATGAATAACTACAACCTATTCCAAAGTTTTCATTGTTAATGTTGCAAGAAAATCATTGCCAATAATTTTTTTAATTCCATTTTACATTTGTAACTTCAATTTCCATTGAACAAGTGGTAATGTTTTTAAAACTGTTCTGAATATATATGTTGTCACAACATCCATTGGCAATTATAATAGCTACAATTTCATTGTTTTTGAGAAGTTTCCTTCAATCAAAAAATTATGAACGAATCATTGGTTATTTCAAATATTATAACTTATTGATAATGCTAATGAGACCCTAATTATCTTCTTAAGAAAAAAATACTATTTGTATATCAAGTTGCAAGAGATATAGTTGGAGTGGATGGTTTAAACATCACACTATGTTTCATTCTAAGATTAAAAGTGTTAAATAGTCAGAGTTGACTTACTTTTCTCAAGCTTAGTTTTCTCCTTACTATGTGATTTTTAAGGGTGGTTGGATTGGAGGGGTGCCCATATATTTGTTGAGTTGTCAGACTCTTAAATGACTTCATCAACTTCTTCAAACAACTGAAACCTACTCTCTTTCTTTCTGCCACTATATCAATATTTTCAACCTTTTAACAAATTCATCAAATTCCACAATCCATCGATGAATCACTTTGATTGGCACTATAGGGTTGAGCCTTTGAACAACTTATACAACTCATTTTATTTTGTGTGTGCTTTCTTCAATCCTCGTATACAACAAGGAAATGTATCCATTAAGAATCACAAGTATTTCCTTTGGGCATTAAGGTGATAAGAAGCAAGGATTTTTTTTACATTATCCATGATAAGGTCATTGATGATGATATTTTCTATTAATATTTTCCAATTTGAGATTGAGTTCATCATCATCAAGATGCACTACCAAATTAGATTTAGGGGCTCATGGTGGACTTGGTCACTTGCAAAGATAAGGGATATACCAACCAACTCATCAAGATAAACACAATAAAGACTTTTAACTAAAAGCACACATAAAACTCACCTAGAATATATTTTAATAGAAGACTCATATTTTTCAACTATTGGAATGACAAGTATTATACAAAATATAAATTTTTGGCTAGTTGAAAATACGGGATAACACTATCGTACACAAATATCTTGATTAGGGGATTAAAGTATGTTATATCCTTCAGAAAGAATCATATTACCTAGTAATGAGGAGCATTTTAATTCTTGTTTTATTGCCCCTCTTTTGGTCAATGATTTTATTTTGTTTATTATCTCCTCTTAGAGGTGGATGTATTTGAGAAAATATATCTTCCTTCTCTTTTTTCTTCTTGCTCAAACATATATCCCTTTACACTTGTTGCAATATATTATTTTTACAACTATCTCACATTTGGCAAAAGAGTCTTTGCCAATTTGGGTAGGGTTGCATGTATATTTGTGAAGTTGAATAATATCTCCCTATCTTTGAAGGTGTGTATCCTTTATCTTACTTTCCTTAAGATGTCATAATAGCTCTATGTTTCCATATTATGAAGTGGGCATATATATAGCCTCCTTTTGTATGATATTGTAGATTTCCACATATACAATAAATATGTTTTATGTTGTCATCCTTTTGCACTATTAATGGTGGATTTCTTTGGATACAAAATTTTACAAGGTTTTCCATTTTTAACTTTTAAAGATGGTTTTCTTTGATATAATAACTTCCTTTGCTGTCTTTATTTACTTGTTTTTGCATATTTCCTCAAATACAACACTTCCCTTGCATATCACTTTACATCATTTTTTTGTTGATTTTCTTGGATACAATACTCTCCTTGGCTATCATTTTTCATTGTCTTTTTTGTTTTTCCTCATATATAATGCTTTCTTTGAATATCCTTGGCATGTTTCACTAGAATAAGATAGTCTGAAGAGATGTCCACAATCCATAATTTAGATCATTACAATTTCTCAAATTGATTGTGTTTGGTGTTTTTGCATCAGAATTTTGAATCACACTCTGTGATCCATCACCATTATAACAAGTGGAAGAGAAAAAATAAGATAAATTCACTACAACATTTGGAGTCAAATTGTGATAGTGATGTAATTTGTGGGTGATTTTGATGATTTTTTTTTGTAATTTTCCTTGACTATATTGCAATATTGACATTGGCATTGTAATTGCAATGTCAACATGATTATAAGAAAAAAAGAAACACAACATTAATCATTCCCATTTGATCAATTGTGGAGAGTTGCACATGAAGAGCTCTGAATGAGGGTATAGAGTGAAAGAGTGTGGAGATCTATGATTTCATTTCCTAGCCATGCCCTTGCTCTACATTTTGTTCTTGTGTTGTACCCTTGCTTTATGATTTTGTTTATGTATTATTACCTTGTGATCTTCATGCCCTTGCTCTACATTCTCCCTACACAAAAGATTACCAATGAGTATTACTATAGTCTTGGTCTACATTATCATTATCAATTCCTTATGAAACTCTCAAAATCTATTAGAACTAAATTTGTAAATATAAAATAATAGTTCATACCTATGAAATGTAATATCTTGAAAGTTTTTAAAGAAAACTTAACAAGTTCCATTTATGGACATCTTATAATCTTTGATTCATTAGCTAAAATTTGTTTGAGACATTCTACTAGGAAAAAATAGGGTTCTTTTTTTGGGCTATTTATGTTTAAACTTATGAAAATGAACGAGTAAAAGCACAAACCTGTGTCACCTTTTATAAAGAAACGGGATATCAGAATGTGATACTTCAACATTAATGACAAAAAAAATGGTATTTTTGTTTAAAATATGAAGATGATGTAAATTAATGAAATGTGTAGAATTGGATGAATTTTATGCCTATAATTTTTATAATTTTTTTGAGTAAGAATTTATTCCTTTTATTTTATTTTGAAGTCTCTTTTTTAATTGTAAAAAATATAGGGTGTAGTTCCCGTCAAACAAGTATATGCAAATCATTTTTTTTTGTTCTAATTTGAAAATATCTTATAGATGACATGTATAGCTAGTGAACAAAAAAAGAAATAATTATTTTTGATGTATGTTTTCTTTGTTATAAGTACTCAAGTTTGACCTTATCAAAATCCAACAGTTTTTTCGTCCCGTCAAAACTTCCCTATCAAATCTATACCTTCTTGAAAAAAAATTACATATTTGTGAAGAGGATTCTCTCCTATAGAGATAAATTTAATTTTTTAATTTTTTTGATATGATTTCCTATTTTTTTTTTCCTTTTTTGAGGGAGCATCTTCTTAAATGTTGAAATATCGACTTATAATATTTTAAGATTATAACATATTATAACTAATCAAAACACTCAAAAAATTATATAATGATGATATTGAATCTAAGATCTATAAAGGGGTATTTTTAGTTTTTGAAAAAAATTGAGTTTTGATAGAGAAATGATATTTAACCAAAATAGGTTTTGGTATCATAAATGGTGACATAGATCTATGTTTTTACCCAAACTCTATGAAGGTTGATCAAGTATAAGACTAGCCATTTAGCACACTACTAGTGCTTCCATGCATACAAAAAGCTACTACAACCATGTGTTTTCTTGATAACCGAACATCCAAAGATCTCCATATTAGAAACCATGGGTTTTTAAGCTCCCCCAAATTCAAGACAAATAGCTCTACATGATCTCTACCAATCACATACATGGATACATCTTAAACAACCAAGGAACTTAAGGCTAGAAATGCAAGGGATCCAATGTGGAAAAAATTGTGCACAACAACAACTTCCCTATTTTTACCACAACAAAGATTGTACCATTTGCAAAAATATTTGGGCCACCCACCTTTGATCATGAGAAATATGGTAGGAGCCCATAACAAGGTTATTTTTATTGGTGAATGCTCACCTGTTCTCTATAGTCATTGTTATATCCAATATATCATCCATGTATTTTAGGTCTTCACATTTCACTTCATTTGCATTTCACCCAAATGAAAACTACTATATAATGATTATCAAGGTTTGTAATAGATTCATCAATTTCATTCTCTATATTGAAAACTTTCATCAACTAGAGAATCTATGTTTCTAATACTTGCTACATAAAGTGTTTAAATTCCTTTAGAGTTAGGGTAGAAGGTTACTAATAAAATAATGGAGTTTCCATTCACTAACAAGCTTCTTGTATGTTGCAATACAATTGTTATATAAGTCTAACTTTTGTTTGATGCCTTTCTAAGATGTAAAGTAATTAAGCATTCTATACGCATCACAAATTGAAGTATAACACCATTTATTCATAAAAAATATACATTCATATTCTTATTAAAAAAATTCTCAAAAAACAACCTAAAACTTGTAGACAAGTTATCTTGAAAATGATGAACAATTTTATGCATGTACATTGTATATGGAGACTTTGAATGAGGCCCCCAAGATTCATTATAGTCACTCTACATAACACCACTACTGCCCTATGCTTGTTTTATTTCTTATCAGTTTGGTTTAGCTCAACTTTTCTTTTCCTTTCTAAATATTAATGTATGTAGTGATACAATAATTCTTCCCATTTGAGAACAAAAGATAGGAATTTAAATCTAATCATTATAATAGTCAAATAATTGAACAACATGGTACTAAAACAAAGAATCAATTTTATAGATAAATTCAAAGCATTATATTATTAAAAAAACTGTAACCATATGATACATGCAAAATATATATAATAAGTAAAATTGGAAATATTAACAAAAGCATAACCATATGATACATCCATAGTGTATAGAAAAACTTTTATCATTATGGTACTACAATTGATAGAATAAAACAAGTATTGAAGGGCTTCTTTCCACTTCTTAGATGTTTGAGGGCTTCTCTTTATATATTCAGAGAGATTATTTTAAGGTGCTCATTACATATTGGCACAATAGAAAAATTGATCTAGCTACATACATTTCCAAAATTCAAATAATATTTAACAATAAAACTCACTCAACCTATGCTAAGTGACTTACCTCAAGATTTTGCACAAAAATAATACAAACTAGGAAAAAATGGGTAGAGTTCACAAGAAATTTTACAAACATATATCATAGCAAATATTTTTACAAAGAAACAAGCCATAACCCAGTTAAATTGTTCAATTGTTGATTAGCTATGTTGATTACAAATTCCTATAGAACTATCATCAAATTAGGTACAATAAAATGAACAATTAGTTGTTCCCCACCAACATGATTAAATATAGTTTTCCAAGGTGATAAAATTGAATATATAGATGCATCACTTGCATTCTAGGCATGAAGTGCATTCCCCAACTTACAATGAATGGTTGGATATAAAGGCTCAATACACTGGCCCAAAAATAGAAGCCAAGGATGTAACCATGCATGTATTAACATAGTCTCCCTATGAGGATCCCAAGTATTTACTGATGCTATTAATTTGGGCATCACTATATGATCCAGAATGTTATGAAGTATTGAAGCCTGTAGTGACTTCTCTCATGTCTCTAGAAAACATATCATAGGTTTAGGGTCCCTTGGCTACAAAGAATTTATACCAGTTATTCTCAATGTTGGAAGAATAATTTCAGTGAAGAGTTGAGTGTAAGGAGTTGAAGAAGCAATTTTTGCTTTTGTGTGAATGCCATAATCATGAGGCTCATTCCCTTGTAGAAGCCTTTGCCACAATGCCATTACCTCTAAACCATGAAAAGGATGTTGAAGTGGTTCCCAACCCTGAAACACTCTTATAAGCAATGGAAAAGCTGAACATTATGCATAATATAGAATATCTTGTCTAGTGTAGTACAAAATTGAGTAATTGTACCTATAAATTTTGATCTTCTATAAGGTACAATATTGAGAAATTGTTCATAGAAGGAAATATATGCATTGGAATACATGTGAGTACCCATGTCATGCCCAAAATATTGGGGCAAAAAGGAAAATATTTTATTTTTTTATTTTTTTAAAGTTAATTAATCCACTATGTTGATACATGTTTGAAAAAGACACACAAGACACATTAGGTTTTCTAAGGTTCCATATTTCATTTTGCATGTCGATTCAATCTCCTAGTTGAACTAGGTTTCATCTTTTTAGAATGTTCAAAAATTACCTTAACACTCTATTTCCATAATTAAAATAACCTTTTAAAACTAATTAAAATTATTAAATATTGATTTATTCAAATATTCAAGACTTTCATTTCATCTCTTAATCATATTTCAGTTTAGCCTTGATACTACCTAATAGAATAATATTCATGACATTCTATCAAATTAATTAAATTTAAAACTACATTCTAACATATAAATTCTACCTTTTAAAATACCAACCATGTTACTACTAAATAAAAAGAACATTCAACTACTAATTAAACCTATCTAACATCTAATACTTTTATTTTAATAATTGAATATTTAAAGGAAAACCAACATTTTTCATAATACATATTGCTTAGACATAAATCTTTACAATACAAAACTTTTAAAATAAATTCTATAGCTAATACTTAAATCAAATTAAATTAAACTAAAAATAATTAAATTTTATCTAAACTTTATTTAACTTACTTTGTATATATTTAAAATACTAATTAATGATTACACTAGAAACAACTATCCTAAGTAACTTTACCACCTAACTAATCCTATCCAAACCCTACACATACTAACTAACCTAACCTCCCCTCTTGCCAAGGACATGGTGGCTCCAAGAAAGCCCCCACATGGACGCACTAACCATGCTACCCATGTTTCCCAAGCAAAGATCATAGTCCTCTCTCCCACATGGGCACCCTATTCAACACAATCTTCCATGCTACCCAAGGAGGAAGTGTAGGTTGTGTTTTCCCACCTCACCCAAGACATGTATACATTGAAATGTGATTAGAGTGTTAAAGATTGTTTGAACTAATCTTTCTCAAACTCCCCCCTCGCCTTCTCCTTAAACTCAACCCAAGGTAATGCATTACCCAAAGGATATGCATGGGGGATGTATGCAATCCCAATCACAAGGAAGAAAGGACAAGGGTCTTGGGTATTTTAAAAGATCTTTTTCAAACAAACTCTTTTCAATTAGCCATTTTTGGATAAAGAATTAAATTTGAATTGCTTTATTATTTTTGCATTTATTATGTTGACTCTCTTGGCTAGTGTACTTTTTTGGGTGGGGTGACATCACCCAATCTAAACATATGGCAAAGGGAGAAGTTATGCAATAAAGTTTTATAGGTGAAGATTGAGATAAGGTAAGGGTAGTATGTTATAATTCTTTCACTTGATTTATTTTTATTTTTATTCATTTTGTAATTACACAATTCTTTATAAAATGGTGTTCACATTTTTTAAAAGGAACCTTTTCAGAATATTATCTATTATTAAAAGAGAATTTAAACTTAACATACAAAAAGGAGAGAGCATTTTTCTCTAAAAATGATAAAATTTCTTAAGGATCATTTTTCTCACTAATTGTTGAGTTTTCTCGTACAATTTTTAACATGGCATAAGAGGGATAATGTTTTGTTCATTTTTATGGATGAATTAAAGGCATTTTTTTTTTTTGATGTTATATTATGCATTCAAATAGGAATTTTTTTTTTCAATAGATACTAACAATGCAAAAATAAGTAACATTCATTTAAATCAAATTTCCTCTAGCACCTAATCATAATCAAATTGCATAACTTTGTGTAACATCATTGCATCTAATCACAATTGATCATATGCATATGAAATAAATTATAAGGAATACCATAAGAAGGGAATTACCTTTTTATTCAACATGCATGGGCTAGCCACTTCATATTTTTATTGGAAAACCTGATTCAAAGACTCAATCAGGAAAGAATCAAGGACTTAGAAAACCCAATATCATTGTCATTACAAGTACAAAATATAACAATTAATTATACATCAAGATCACTTTCTAGAGGAGAAATATCCATAATAATATACTCAAAAACACCAAAACTTTTAATCTAGTTTTGCTCCCTATTAGGGTATCCACTACACAATTTGCAAATTCACATCAAGATAACCATGGAGCACCAAAATTGACTAGGTGACAATTAGATTCAAACACATAGACACATTCAAAAAACTAATCCCATCCTAGGTCTACACAATAGGTTCCATATCGAACCAAGACTAGGGAGAAGCTAGATTTTTCTAAGGCAGGACATGTCAATCACAACACCAAAACATATGCCTCTTCTGAGGCTAATAATCACAACAACTTCTGTTCTTTCACTCCTTATCTCTCCAAACACAAATGGTTTGTATTGATAAGTAAGGGCCCATAACACCCTACTTTCTCCCTATCCTCATCATGAGGAGAGGCTCTGTACTGATCTAAAGTCTAACTAGGACTCTCCTCCCATACATGGCCCCTTTTGATCTATCTGAGGGTGAGTAATGGAAACACAATGTTACAATTTTTCCCACAAAATAAAATGTAAAGCATGAAATGAAAAGAATTAAGAAACCCACAATAACCCATCCCTCACACGTTTCATCATACATATGAATACACACACATGCAATATGTCTACTTAAGAAAATAAAAACACAACATGAAGAACAAGGCCATGAAGGGTCCTACCTTCACAAATGGTTATGGAAAATGAAATATTTGAGAAGAGATAATCCTTCTTCCTCCTTCAATCCTAGATTGACTCTCTCTAAATGTAGAGAATGGGTGAACAACCTTCAACCCTCAAATTGGAAACTAAAAAGGCTTCCAAACTCACCCACCTAAAATGACATTAACTCCAAACTTGACTTAGGCCTTCTAGGGTCTTCCAACTTGATTCTACCATTAAGACAACTTTTTTGGTGAAGTGTAAACTTGGTAAACTCGTGGAGATGATCAATTTTTGTACTAAAGGGGAAATGGGATATTTAGGATGTCATAAAAGCCAACAAAATGATCTAGAAGGGTGGAAAATTTCCCCAACCCATACATACCTCCTAGGCATTTAAATTTCATTAATTTTGGCTCTAGGATCATTTTAGGACCTATTAATTTGGTTTGAAATATTTGAACTTTTTTTAAAATCCTAGGAATGAAAACTTACCACTAAACCCTAATTAGGGTAATTAATCTAGGTGACCAATTAATTAGTCTTAAATTACTAATTTAATCTACCTTAGATTATCAAGTTACTCCGATAACCCTAATTATCATGCTAATACACATATATGCATTACGAGTGTCAAGTGACACCATAAGATTCACTATTACATAATATTAAACACCTTACCATTATAGAATGCTACATGTTAGAGTAAATAATTGTTATTTATGCTTTTACTTAAGTTTACTTAGGTTAATGAGTTTAGTTAATAATTGTAGTCTAGGAGTTGTCGACAACACTGGAGTTTGTTCCTATCTAAGTCATACTTATCTTCTCACTTTGATCGAGGATATCCCACCTTTTGTGGACATATGCTTAGTTGTAAACCTTATCTCTTAGAGCTTTCTAGCCTATTCTACAAGATTCCTAGAGGTCTTTATATTCAGGCTCTCCTATTGTAATTTTGTATCTTTTCATCTCAATATTGTATAGCAATTCTTTTTCATTATTACAATATTTTCTCTCTCTATCCATTTAGTTTCTCCAAGCTCCACTCTTCCTTCTTTGGTTTCTCTTTAGTATATTATTTGCATGCAGGTGATCTTGGTGAGCTATGACGTTAGCTTTCATCAAATTTTACATGGTATTAGAGCCTCCCTACTACTTCTTGGTTGAAGGATTTTTAAAACCACAATTCAGAGACACAAACTCTAGTTTGTTTGTGAATTTTTTCTTCAATCTAGGGGAAGAGCATTTTTCAAAGCACTTTGGGCCTAAATGGATGCTTTTATCGAGTTTAGAAGGCTTGTTATAGTCAAAATTCATATAATTTTTTTGAATTTTAACTTCTTTAGCATTAGGGAAAAACTTTTAGCCCCCCAGAGGCCATACACATGAGTTTTCTTGCATTTATTGCAATTTTTTTTTAAAAAATCACAAGCCTACCTAGCAGCCACCACCACACCATCGCGACCCTACCCACGCACTGCCCAACCACTACCAAGGTTGCCTATAGTACAAATTCAAGGCAACCACTCCATGGCCCCTACCGCACGACCGGCTCGCCACCCACCTCTGGAGGCATCGTTCTATTCTGCAACTTTGTCGCCCCTACATCATATTTCTCCACCACTACTAAGTTCTTCCACCTTGCGAATACCCACCTACAACTGCCCTCTAGTGCTCACATGATGATCTCTACCACTGCCACTTGTACCTACGTAGCATAGTTGGCATTTCTACATAAGACACTTGGCATAATCCATGAGTACCACATGGCATGGGTGTTGGTCCGCCTCAGAATAGGTGTATCATAGTCATGCTCTGGGACATACTTAGGAATAATATATTCAAATTAAGGACTATTTTTCCCTCTATGAGGTGCATTTAATCTTGTCAATCTAGGAACTTATACTTGAAATGGTCGGCATAGTATGTGCACTAGGTCTCTTAATGAGTGACTAAGCTTATGCTACAGGAAAGTAAAATGCAATGAAAAGGACTTATAGTATTGTTGTAGGAAACTACACACTTAACTCTACAAATACTAGAAATACAATGAAAGGCTAACAAATATTCCAACTTAGCTCATCCACTATAACTGTTCTCACATATGCTACAGGAACTTTCATGAAGTGTGATGCTACAGGAAGGAACTTATAACTTCTACTTACAATACTAAAATGCTTGGAAATAATTCTATACTAACCTAATCTAATCCACCTTCCAAGTGGGCCCCCTTGGTCAACTTCAACTAAACTACTAACACAAGATATAAGCTAAAAACTATTTCATTACATAAAACATAGAACTGTAAAAACACAACTCACTGTAAAAGTTAACAGTCTATTCTCATAAACTCTTTTTTCTAACTAAACTAACACACTTAGTCTGATTCCTATATATAGGAGATCGACACTTATTCCCATAATAGAAAAGTAAATAACCTAGCTATAAATCCATAGGAGAGAAAGAAGGAAAATAACAACTCAAGGGGAGAAGAAGAGATAATGGCTTTAAGGTGGGCATAATAAAGTCTAAACATCCACTAACCATAGGAAGAAATGCAGAGAATGTAGTAAGTCTTCATAGCTCCTCCATACTCACTGTCGTGTCCTTTGGAACCATTATGACTTTCCTCCACCATTGCTTTTACACCTTAGCATTCTTTTATTATTGAATTTTGTTGGCGCTCATCTTTGAATTTTTCCAATCATCTTTTAGCTTCATTGCTAATAGGTTAGCTATAATATCAAATAAGAATTTTCAAATTAAATTCAAATATAAGAACATGCATTTTGATAATTATATGAAATATTGCATCATATATATGATATTAGCAAAAGATGACATACTATCTACCCATAGGTTAATCATTGGTTTAGGTAAACATAGGTCCAAAAATGTCTTAATGAAAATGAAACAGAGTATTAACAAAGTGTTTAAAAACTATCATGAAATAGAGGCAATATTTAGCCTCATCATCTGCCCCCTGGTAAATTGGTGCTTGTCCTCAAGCATGGCGTTTCCTAGTTAGTGACCTGAATTCCCCTACTTCTGCCCTTCCTTTCTTGCTGCTCTTTAAGGTGTAATAAAATCCTTGTGTTCTTTCCCAAACCTCCCTTTTGTTGTTTTCTTGTAGCTTGTCAAGTCTGTCAGCATTAATGTCATGTAAAGGCCACATGAGCATTGGAGGTTTCATAGTAAGTGGGCACCATAATTTAGGTCTAGCCTCTTTTCCTAGCTCTAGATACTTTTGAGCTGAGTGAAGGGCAGCTTCCAAGTTGACGAGACTGTGTGGCTCCAACTTTTTAAGTGACTTAGGTAATTTGGCCCATCTACTCCTAGCACCAGTCATAGCTATTTGGAAAGAAAAATAGGGCAAATTCTCATAATCAACATAAGCTTTGGCTTTGGTAGTGAAGATCTTATCCCTGACTCCCTTGTTCTTATCCCCATAAGTTAACCTAAACCAATCCCTAAGAACTTCTTCCATTTTTCTACTTTTGGCTCTTAATGGGAGGGGTTCTGTCCTTTCCTCATCTTTGTAATTATTCAGCTGCCTGTCATAGTTTGCTTCATTACACATCTAGGACATCAAGTCTCTTAAATGTATATCCCCTATATAAAGTAAAGGGTTCCATTAGGTATCTAAGGGGATAAAAAAATTATGCACATATAATTCACAAAGCAAATTTTGCTGAAGGATGGCAGAGTCTGATACAAACCATAAAATTCCCATGCTGATTTAAACTCTGCATTGATATTCTTAAGGGTTAACATGAGTTGGAACAAGAGAAATTGTTATTTTAAATAGAGAGTATAAACTCATGGCAATGGTCTACAGGAAAGTTCTTGATTAGCCAATTTGAGGGCATGATCCATCCTTTGTTTTTGATTCACCAACTGCTCCTTTAAATCTGTAATTTTTTCATTCAAAGACACTATATCTTTCTTCATTCTTTTCCTCTCCTCTTCCTATAAGACCTTAGCAAACATATGTTTTCCAAACAACTAAAAAAGGAGTTTCTGTAGAGTAATGGAACCATTGTCTTCCTCATGGTTTCTTTTCCTCTTTCTCTATTCCCTCCATAATTGTTCTACAACATTAATAAACCATGTCAATTTATAGGGAACTAGGGTAGTGTTTGGATCAACTTGCTCAAGAACTATTTCATCCCTACAGCTTGAAGTACCTAGTTGGTCTACTAGGGTATCATTTGGATTTTCATTAACCTCAACCCTACATTCCTCGTTAGGGTTTTTAGAAATGTTTTCAGCTTCAGGATGAGGAGGAGAGTGGTCAAAAACAATATGTACAAGGGATTCTTTAGTAGATGGCTTGGATGAGGGGGATTCTTTGGAAATTTGTCCTCTCCTTCTAGGACTTCTTCTTATAGGGGTTTCTTCTAATATCAAAGCTTTCTACCTACCTTTTCCTTTTGGTGTCTCTACTATAGGAATATCTGTTGTAGGACCCTTCTTAGTTCTCTTTTGCCTAAAAACTGTAGGGTTTGGCTCTTCTTTTACTAGAACATAGATTTCTTTTCATTTTCTCTTTGTTCGGCTAGAGATAGGTTTTTTGGGTTTCTTGAATAGGTGAAGGCACAGTCTCTAGAATATTTTCTTGTATGTTTTCTTGTATATTGCTTTGCACATTTCCAATTTCAGTCTCTTGGGTGTTCTGTTCAGTAGGTTCATTAGTGGAAGCTACATTTTCCTCACTGGGTTGTTCATGCAAGGTAGCCTGGGGTTGCAAGGTTTTGGCTTGGACAAATTCCACCCATGATAGGGGAGAAACATCCCTATGTGACCTTTCTATAAGTAACTTAATTAGGTTATGATGGGTAATAGAATTGTCTTTTCCTTTTTGAGTTTCTTCTGCAATAATACACAACATATTATACAAGAAATTGGGAAGATTAACTGGATGGTTATGCCTTATACAACTCAACAATTTAAAATGATGGGCATGTAAATATGAAAATCTACCTTCGCATGTATGGTACCTAATAATGTGCATGGCTAGTTCATTGTATGGTGGTAGAAGAGACATTCTCTTACATCCTTGCTTGGTAATGTCCATCTAAGGGTCAATTGGTACAACAAAATGAGCTCTAGCTGACTTAGCATTATGAGTGTTGGGATAATGTTCTCCTATCACTGGTAACCCTGTAACTTCTACTATACATTCCTCTATAGCAACCACTATTAAGCCAAATACAGAAACTTCCCCTTCATAAAACATCCTTGTGAACTTTTTGGCTGCTTTTTCATCATATGCAATCAAACTTAAAAAGTACTCTAACCATTTGCATGCATTAAACCTTCTCACAATTTCTACATCTGAAAGAAAAATCGTATACTCTATTGGTTCTCTCCTCTGCAATTGTCCACCCATTTTTTAACACTTCACTATTTGCACTGCTTCACTGTTTCCCCTTACAAATTCAAGCTTCAATTATTCTTTTATAGACCATTTCACATTTCATTTAATAGATAATTAATGCCATAATGATTCATTATGAGAAATAATATGGCTTTAATGAGAGTAAATGATGGAAGTGTGTAAAAATTGTCCAAAAATGGGCTTCAAATCACTTAAAATTTAAACATAAGTCACATCACAGCCTGACAATAAAATGATTCAAAAATAAGGGGTACGATACTTAGGCACTTGTGTACTTAAGGAAATATGAAGATTTGGAAAAATCTTTATGAATAAATGTAGTCATTGGGTTTTGGGTTTTAGTAACCTTCCCCGCCCCTTATGAAATAAGGACAAGTGTCCTCACTTGTTAGACTTGGTACAACGGTAGAAAACTGACATAATGTTGTCATCATATAAAGAATGCAGTGTTAAATATAATTAACAAAATCTATAGACTATAAATGAATTATAATATGAAAACCTTATACCTATTAAATGATCATCACACATACCAAAAAGGTGGTAGAAGTGATATCAATAGTGGTAGCATCCGTCAACATCTCACAGGGTTTATTGAAAACATGAGAAATTGATGATGTGGAAAGTGAGTGGATGGAAGGTAAAGAAATGAGATGAGGTGGATGGGTGGAAGGTAAAGAGATGAGATGGAATGTGAAAGTGAAGGAGAAAGTGAACTTTATGTGGACATAAAGTTTTTATTATGAGCATGCACAAAGAAATTAATGTTGAAGAGCAGTAGGCAGAAGGTTGACACCTTCGGCTGCAAGAAGAGTTAACTTGTTTGTATTTGAATTTGTTTGCTAGAACTGCTCTAGGAAGTCCTCTTTTGTTTGAGGCCATTTATATAACTTCATTCTATGACCATTGACTAATAATTTGAAAGGTATTGGATCAATGGCAGTTAGTTGTACAACTCCATTATCAAACACATGACTAATTTCATATGGACCCAGCCATCTTGTCTACAACTTGCTTGGCCTGTCTTTAAATCTAGAATCATATAGTAGTGCCCAGTCACCAACTTGAAATTGTTTACTAATAATATGAGAGTCATGCCATTGTTTCTTTTGTTTTTGTATAATTTTAGTGCATTTCAAAGTAGCTTTGCGCATTTCATCTAGAGAGTTAAGATGTAGAAGACATTCTCTTTGTGCTATAGGAAGTTCAATTTCTAGCTCCATTATAGTTCTCAAAGTTTTATGTTCAAATTCAATGGGAAGCATTGCTACCTTTCCATATAGGAGCTCAAATGGTGTGAATCCTGTAGTAGTCTTCCATGTTGTTCTATAAGCCCAAATTGCTTCTTGTAATCTACTGGTCCAATCCCTACTATGTAGACAAACCATTTTTGTTAGGATGTTCTCTAGCTCAAGATTTGTGACCTCTGCTTGTCCATTAGCTTAAGGGTGATAAGGACTGAATTTTTGGTACCTAATGTTATATTGTTACATCAATTCTAAGATCAGATTAGAGGTAAATTGCACACCTTGGTCAATGACTAGCTCTTTGGGTACACCATAGAGGGTAAAAATTTCCTCATACATAAATTTTGTAACTTTTTCATCATGAGAATGCTTCATGGCTTTGACTTCAATCCATTTTTTCAGGTAATCAGTGCACACAAGAATATAGGATTTCCCATTAGATAGAGGAATGATTGGACCAATGAAGTCCCTGCCCCATTTGTCAAATGGTGTTAATGTTATTTGAGGGTTAAGAGGCATTTCATCTGTTCTTGTTGGTTGGCCCATCATTTGACACTTATCACACTTCTGTGTATAGTTGGTTGCATCTTTGTGAAGTGTAGGCCAATAATAACCAGTTGTTAAAATTTTCAAGGCTATTCTTTTTGCTGCAAAGTGTCCTCCACGTGGTTCATTATGACATGCATGTAGAATATCATATGTCTCATCCTCTCTCTGACATCTTCTCGTAACTTGATCAGGTCCAATGTAGAATAAGAGATTATCTATCTAGGAGAAACATAAACTTTTCTCTACAAGAAACTTCTTTTCCTTGTAAGATAAATGTTCTGATATTTTGTTAACTGTAATTTGGTTAGCAATGTTTGCATACCATGGACTTTGAATAGAAATATGAATAAATACTCATCTAGAAATGCATCATCTACCAAAGTAGTGTCAGTATCATCATGATAGATTTTTGATAATTAATCAACTACAATATTGGCTTTTCTTAGCTTATCAACAATAATTATATCAAATTCTTTCAACAAAAGTAACCATCTTGCTAACCTATTGATTATAGTAGGTTTATTCATGAGATATTTAATTGCTACATGATCTATATGAACAAATATGGAATAGCTAGTTATGTAATGCTGAAATTTGTTGAGGGCATAAACTACTGCTAGCAATTCTTTTTCTATCACTGTGTAGTTTAATTTTGGTCCATGAAGGCTCTTGCTAAAATAAAAGATTTCATTTTCAAGATTTTGGGATTGTTGTGCTAGGACTACACCTATGGCATAATCAAAGGCATCTGTATATATATATGAAAAGGTAAATTCCAATCAAGGCTTTGTAAAACAAGGGCTATAGTCAAAAGTTTCTTAAGCTGTAGGAAGGCTTCATCACATTTGGATGTCCAACTAAATTAAGCTTCTTTTGTGAGTAACTTATACAAGGGACTAGCTATTTTGCTGAAATCTCTTATAAAACATCTGTAATATCTAGCATGACCTAGAAAAGACCTTACATCTTTTGATTTTGTAGGTATGGGAAATGTTTGAATTACCTCTATCTTAGCTAGATCCACTTGTATTCCTGTAGCTAATATGAAATGACCAAGTACCACACCTTCCTGCATGAGCATGAAACACTTTTCACTATTAAGTGCTAAATTATGTTCTTGAAACCTTACCAAAACCTTTTTAAGATTCATCATTGCTTCCTCAAAAGTGACTCCAAATGTTGTGAAACCATCCATTTATATTTCCATACAATCATGTGATATATCAACAAAGATGCTAATAACGGCTCATTGGAACGTTGTAGGAGCATTACATAGACCAAATGCTAAAATAAAGTATGCAAAAGTACCCGACGGGCATGTAAATGTAGTTTTATCTTGATCTTCAGGAGCAATACTAATTTGGTTATAACCACTATACCCATCTAGAAAAGAGAAATACTTATTTCCAGCTAGAGTGTCCAGAACTTGGTCTACAAATGGTAAAGGAAAGTGATCCTTTTTGGTGGCCTTGTTTAATTCTCTGTAATCTATACAAATTCTCCACTTTCCTCCCTTTTTAGGCACTATTACTCGGGGTGATACCCATCTACTATCAGATATAGGATAAATAAAACTAGCATCAAGCAATTTTTGCAATTTAGTTTTAACTATCTCTCTAAGGCTTGGATTTATCCTTCTCTGAGGTTGATGGAGTGGTAGACAACCTTCATTGATGTATATCCTATGAGTGCACAGTGTATGACTCAACCCTTTCATATCACTATAGTCCCATGCAAAGGCCTTTTCATGCCTTTGAAGCAATTCTTTTAATTGTTCCATCTATGTGGCTGTTAATTTGGGATTAACATGGAGATTATGACCTTTAGTTAGTTCAACAATAGTGGTGGACTCTATCATGGCAGCTTTAGAGATTGGACTTGCTTCTAATTCACATAGTAAGAGTGGATGAAGATTGTTAGGTTCTTTGAACAAAGTACAATTCTTATCACATTCTTCATATGTGATTAATTCTAACACAGAACTTTTAGATACATCTTTTTCTACCACACAACTGTTAGTAAGGATATTCTGAAGTACTAAATCTTCCTCTTGTAGTTTTAGAAAATATTGTTTATGCAACATCATGAACTATACTATAGAACTTAACTCTTTTTCTTCATTCCCTAAATCTAGCCAAAAAGATGTACTCAAATCTAGCAATGGTTGGGTTGGAGGATATAAATCAAATTTCTTTGTTGCTTGGCCATTTGATATGGTCATATTTGTTGATCTACAACTTACATTTTCATTAGCTATGGTTAACGATGGTTGACTTAGGATGACAGGGTGACTAGATAGATTAACTTTGGGGGATAAAATTATGAATTATGCAAGATATCCTAGAGAATCTAAGGTTATAACTATGTTTTCTATCATCCCATCAGGGTTGATAGTAGAACTATCTGCAAGTTACAGAATTGTTGGGGTAGCCCTTAGTCCTTCTATTTTCAACTTCTTCATAGTGTCCTTGGTCATGAAATTTATATTAGCTCTAAGATCTATTAAAGCATTTTTAGCAAACTGACTGTTTATACTAACATTCACTACTGGACTTCCTAGATTAGAATATGTTGGTGTGATGGATTTCCCTAACATGATGTCAGCCAATTGTCCGATAACATGGACTATGGCGGGATCCTTTTTCTTCCTTCCAAGCTTCTTCAGGAAAGCATCTCTAATGGATTTTCCATAAACTAGAACATCTTTAATTGCTTGAAACAAGGGTATTTGGACATGTATGTTCTTTAACTGATCAACTATATCAAAAGGTTGTTCCTCTGCTTGTATAGGTTTTCTTTGTATAAACTTTTCTGGAAAAGGAGATTCCATTTCTAGTTGAGCTTGGGTTGATATGGTAACATTGGTTGGGTCAACCGTTTCGACAACTAAAAGTTTTGATGATGTAGGAGGGTCTAGTATTTTACTTATAAGAGGTAGTTTAGGCACTGGAAAAGTTGTACTAGATCTTAGATGTATATCTGCAACAACCAAAGTGTAAGCATGATATTGTTGAGCATCAACATTATACATGGGTTGCTATGGCTATTTGCTATTGGGGTTTGGGTGATGTTATGGAGGTAACTATGTTTGCCTTTGAGGTCCAGGATTTGTAGGTAGTGGCATTAGAGTAGGTTGTTGAACTAAAGGTGGTAATTGTGGAGTACTAGTATTTTGGTTAGGCAATTTTTGAGATTCCCTCCATTGGTTCATAGACTGCCAATTCCCTTGGGGTGGTTGCCATTGGTTCTACTAGTTTTTTCAGTAGTTCTATTAGTTTTTCCATTGATTACTCTATTGGTTAGGCTAGAGTGGTTGGGAATTTTGAGGCCATTGGGATTGTTGTGAGTTGTTTTGCCCAGAAATGTTCCAATTAGGTTGATATTGTGGAGGACCTTGGGGATTATGGATTTGCCATTGATTACCATATGAATTTGAATTTTGCAAAGGATATTAAGATATACCTTAACATTGGGCCCATGGCCGGCATTGAGCAAAAAAAAATACTTTCTCATCATCTCCATGTATCTTGATATACTCATTTGGAAGATGTTGGTTCTCCATGCTTGCAACCAGTTTACATTGGCAATCCTTCTTTTGCTTCTAGCAATGAGGGCAGTATTCAACTAGTTGTAGCTCAACTTTTGCATACTTCTTCTTTGTAGTCATTGTGTCAAGATGTGTAGTGACATCATTGATGATGTCTTGTTTGAAATCAAACAATAGGTTAGATGTCTCAAGCTTTAAAATACCTTGACTAATTCCTTTAGTGACTGTAGAACGAGGTCCTCAACCTTTCTTCATGGTTGACCTTGAATAGTTTTGATAGATCTTCTTGAGGTCTTCCCAGGAAGCTTGATATACATCACCACTAGCCATTGGGTCTAGTGCTTCTGATAGTTATCATTCACACCTCTTAGAAAGACTAGCTTTTGTGAATCCTTGGACAACACATGCTGAGGGTTCTTCTGCAGTGTATATAAGAAACGTGAAACATAGTCTTCCAATGTTTCTTCCTCCTTCTGAGATATCCTAAAGATATCATCTCCTCTTGAACCAGATGCTTTTCAATACTCTTTGTACTTCTCCAAAAATAGAGTTTGCATTTCATTCTAACTTCCTATTGCATTAGCTCCTAAGCCCATGAACCAACGTAGAGTTGATTCTTTCAATGTTGTTGGAAACAATTTGAGCTTATGGGCATTAATGTTGTAGTCAAAACTATGACAAAGTATATCAAACTCAAACAAGAAAGTATCAGGGTCTTCAGTTACAAGGCCATAGAACTTTGGAAGGGCAGTTGTAGGTATATTCTTGAGATTATCACTATTTACAAGTCCTGGGAGAGCAAATGGAAAAGTAGGTTGTGCCATGACTAGAGGTATTAGATTATGAGGTTTCTGCTAAAAAGGGACATTGGGTACTGGATGATTAGCAACTGGTGGATTCAGAGAAGTGTTATCAAGAAAACTGGCCAAAACTTTAGTAAAAGGTTGAAGACTAGTTGTATTTATTGGTTTGGCTCTTGATGAAGAGGTTGTGGGAAAAATAGGGCTTGCATCTTCAAAAGGAAACTCAACTTCTTCAATTTCTTTGTTCAAATTAACAGACTCTCATGGAAGAAATCTACCATATTCATCTTGTCATCTTCCTCTTAAATGCATGCAATTAAACTTTTCACACTGGTGAAAGAAAATTCAAAACTAGAAATTTTTAAAAAAAGACTTTATCTAAGAACTATGACTCAAGAATACTCCTAGCTTGACACCATCTCCGGCAACGGTGCCAAAAATGGTCCGACTCATAATAGGTGTATCATAGTTATGCTCTGGGCCATACTTAAGAATAATATATTCAAACTAAGGACTATTTTTCCCACTATGAGATGCATTTAGTCTTGTCAACCCAGGGACGTATACTTGAAATGGTTGGCACAGTATGTGCAATAGGTCTCTTAATGAGTCACTAAGCTTATGCTGTAGGAAACTAAAATGCAAGGAAAAGGACTTACACTATTGCTACAAGAAACTAACACACTTAACTCTAGGAATACTGGAAATACAATGAAATGCTAACAAATATTCAAACTCAACTCATCCACTATAACTGTTCTCACACATATGCTGCAGGAACATTCACAAAGTTTGATGCTACAGGAAGGAACTTACAACTTCTACTTACAATACTAAAAATGATTGGAAATAAATCTATACTAATTTAATCTAATCCACCTTCCAAGTGGGCCCCCTTGGTCAGCTTCAGCTAAACTACTAACACAGGATAGAAGCCAAAAACTATTTCATTACATTTCATAAATTCATTACATAACACATAGAACTGTAAAAACACAACTCGCTATAACAGTTAATAGTCTATTCTCATAAATTATTTTTTCTAACTAAACTAACACACTTGCTCTAATTCCTATATATAGGAGATTGACATTGATTCCCATAGCAAAAAAGTAAATAACCTAGCTATAAATCCACAGGAGAGAAAGAAGGAAAATAACAACTCAAGGCAAGAAGAAGAGATAATTGATTTAAGGCGAGAATAATAAAGTCTAAACATCCACTTGGCATAGGAATAAATGTAGAGAATGTAGTAAGTCTTCATAGCTCCTCCATACTCACTGTCGTCTCCTTTGGAACCATTATGACTTTCCTCCACCATGAATTTTACACCTTGGTATTCTTTTCTCCTTGAATGTTGTTGGCACTCATCTTCAAATTCTTCCACTCATCTTTCAGCTTCATTGCTAACAGGTTAGCTATAATACATAGATAATTGCAAATAAGCATTTTTAAATTAAATTCAAATATAAGAACACACATTTTGATAATTATATGAAATATTGCATCATGTATATGATATTAGCAAAAGATGACATACTATCTACCCATAGGTTAATCATTGGTTTAGGTAAACATAGGTCCACAAATGTCTTGATAAAAATGAAATAGACTATTAACAAAGTGTATAAAAACTATCATGAAATAGAGGCAATATTTAGCCTCATCAGGTGCCATGTTGGCATCTACCATGTGGCCCCCACCACGTTAGCGCATAGGACAACTCACCTGCCATGTGGATGCCACATGACACTTTTTTTGTTGTGATGACACCCTACCTATCAATTTTAAGACAATGATTTGCTAACATTAGCATGATGTCAGCACTACATCAGCACCTTCCAGTAAGCACTCCAGGTCCCTTTATCTAACCTACTCATAATTTTTTGGCCATAACCTAAGCATATAGAGGTATTTTTTTTATTTAAATGAAGTGTCAAAAAGCTAGCTCTGAGAAAAAGACATTGGTGCAAGTATTTTGTGGTTTTGATGCATTTTTGTGGCTCATTTTTGTATTCAAAGTCAGATATTCTATTTTTGACTCTAGTGAGCTTATCTTGAGCATCCCATATCTATTTTTTAAAAATATTATATTTTTGGAAGCTAATTTTGTCATCTTTTTAGAAATGCTATCATTTCCTTTAGATTCTATCCCATGCTCTTTCTATCATGTTTTTGGCATTTTTTCTCTATGGTGGATATCTTGGGTGTTCTAAGTCCAAGGATTCTTTTCATGGCATGAGATCTTTTTTTTGGGTTGTACTATCTTTTGTATCAATTTTTTCCCTTTTTATTTTTGTTGATATCATTTGTAAGGATGTTTATGTAAATGCACTAAGATAAAGTGTCACTCTTGTATTTTGGGTTCATGAATATTATTTTGAGATCATTGTACTTGCATTATTTTTTAAAGCACCTTAGGGGTGTTAGTTGTATGCCATTTTGTGCTCTCTTCCTTTGTCAAGTGAGTGTCCCTTTGATGACATTAACCCCATGATGTGTCAATGATGTGTGCCTTTATAGGTGTTTGTACCTCTTCCTCTCTCTCATTGTTCTTGGTTCCTTTTGTAGAGGATTTTGGCCCACTTTTTCAATTGCATGTCACCTCACCCTGGCTGCATTAAGGGGGAGTTATTCTGTTGTTGCTAATGCTTCCTTGGTTTGATGGTTTGATAGTGTTTTCTATGTATTTAGTATTTGGTCCTATATGCTAGGTGATTGTAGTGGTTGGCTACCTATGCATTTCGATGAGTTGGATCATCTACCATATAGATACTCTTGGTTCATGCCTTCTATTTTGGTGGAGGCTCTTTAGATTAGTAGTTTCTTGCTGATAGAATTTGAAACTTCTTTATGCTTCAATGATTCTCTTCATGATCTTCTCTTTGTTCCTATTTTCTAGGACATTCCTCGAGTTGGAGGCTTCTTCAGTCCTTCACTAGGTTTTCTCTTACCTCTTTTTAGGGGAGGGTTTTTCCCATGTGGTTTTCCCTCTTTCCCCATTTTTAGAGGTTGCATTTTTTTGCATTATACATGGGTACCTAACATGGCCTAGTTGCCAGGACCCATTCTGCATTTCATCTTAGCTTTTGTGAGCTTAAGTGCATTCCCCTAAGTTGCACTTAAGGGGGGTGTTAGAGTAAATAATTATTATTTATGTTTTTACTTAAGTTTACTTAGGTTAATGCATTTAGCTAATAGTTGTAGTCTAAGATTTGTTTACAAAATAGGAGTTTGTTCCTATCTAAGTCATACTTATCTTCTCACCTTGATCGAGTATATTCCACCTTTTGTAGACATATGCTTAGTTGTCAACCTTATCTCCTAGACCTTTCTAGCTTGTTCTACAAGCTTCCTAGAGGCCTTTTTATTTGGGTTCTCCTATTTTAATTTCCTAAATTCCATCTCAATATTGTATAGTAATTATTTTTCATTGTTGCAATATTTTCTATCTCAGTCCATTTAGTTTCTCCAAGCTCCACCCTTCCTTCTTTGGTTTCTCTTTAGCAAGTTATTTGCATGCAAGTGATCTTAGTGAGTTGTGAAGTTGGCTTTCATCAACTTCTATAGTACAGACATTCAAATTATGATACAAATAAAATATGAAACAATGGGGTTTGCATCTCTTTATTAAACTCAAACTTGGGTTTCATAGATTGTACATAGGGTTGATTTTTTATTCTCTATTAGATTTCGTGGTCGATAATCTTACACACTCAATTTACACATTAGTAACTTGACAAAAATTGCATGTATACATTAAAACTCATTGGATAACCACATTAATCAAAACATCATACTTTCATTTAATTAAAGTTTATCTCATCTCTACACATATTTACCCATTACAAATTTGCATAATTAGAGTATTTGACATATTCATAATCCTAAATTCATTTACTGTAATACACCATCATTATGCATTCTTATAAAACATTAAATAACATGATTAAATATTTTAAAGTAAAGCATCATATGACATATTATAATATAATAATGTGCAGTCCATCAGGCAATGTCTTGGTATATCAAGTCATAATATAACAAAATAAAAATATATCAAATGTGTTATAATGAATCGAAGTGAGGCCTCACATCATTCCCCACTAGACATGAACTTCCGCCTAGAGTTTAGGAAAAAGGTATGGGTACTAAGGTCTTATCTGTGTTGCATCCTCCCATGAAGCCATGACCTTATCATAACAATCCCACTAGACCCTAACCTGGTCTAGTTCTTGGCCTCAAAGAACTAGGGTCCATCGGGAAATAATATAGATAGACTCTAGCAATAACTGCCTATTTGACTCCACCTACAAGGCATCCAAATATATAATATGAGACTCATCATATATATATCAAAAACATGGAATACATCGTGGATGCATGACAAGATATGTGGCAAGACTAGATGGTATGCAACTAGTCCTATCCTCTATAGGATCTCAAATGGTCCAATGAACTTAGGTGCCAATTTAAAGCCCTTTTTGAATTGAGTCAAACTTTTGTGCAGTCGCACTCTCAAGAAGAATCTATCTCCAACCTTATACTCTCGATCAATCCTCTTTACATCAGCATACTTCTTCTTCCTATCATGTGCCTCTCTAAGGCATTGTCTAATTAGGGTCACCTACTATTCCATCTCTTTGACTATATGAGGACCAATAGATACTCTATCCTTGATCTTATCCCAAATCAAGGGTGTTCTACAATGTCTTTCATACAAGGCCTCATAAGGTGGCATATCTATAGAGGAATGGTGTCCATTTTTATAGGCAAAATTGATAAGATGCAAGTATTCCTCCCATTTGAATTGGTGGTCCATCACATACATATGCAACATGTCATCCAATACCTAATTCACTCTCTTGATCTGACCATCAGTTTGAGGAAGGCATATTGTACTAAAAGTAAGCCTAGTACCTAATGTTTCTTGCAAATCTCTCCAAAAGGATGAAGTGAATAGGGAGTCTCTATCTGAGATGATCTAATAGGGAATGCCATGAAGTTTGAAAATGTCTTGCAAAAACACCTGAGCTATGTCTTGTGCTATGTATGTAGTACACATGGGTGAGAAGTGGGAAACCTTGGTCAATGTGTCAACCATTACTAAAATTGCATCATGGCAGCAAGAAGACATGGGAAAACCAATAATAAAATCCATAGATATAGCATCCCACTTCAAATCTAGAATCTCATGAGGCTAAAGAAGCCCACTGAGATGATGGTGCTCTACCTTCACCCTCTGAAACTCGGGGCATCTCACAAAAATGCTAGCAATCTTCACTCTCATGTATGGCCAATGATATAACTACCTTAGATCTACATTTAGCTTCTTAATGCTAGGATGCACTACATAAGGTGCTCTGTGAGCCTCAAGTACAATGAGCTCACACAAACCCCCAATGGAAGGTACATAAATAAGATCTTTGTGATGTAAAAGTCCATTGGACTCCAATGAATACTCTGAATACTTTCCTTCTAAGGGTCTTTGAGAATGCACCAATTAAAAAACTTTTGCATAAAGCTCATCTTCTAGAAAATGATGTAGGATCCTCTCTCTCAATTTGGTGTAAGTAGTCACAGATTAAATTTCATGATGCATTCTACTTAAGGCATCTACAATCACATTCTCCTTTCCCTTGATGTAATGAACATAAAAATCATACTCACAAAGGAACACCACCCACCTTCTTTTCCTAGCATTAAGGTTTGGTTGTGTAAATATGTACTGCAAACTCTTATGATCAAAATGAAGCTTGAATCTATAACCTAGAAGGAAGTGTCACTACCTCACTAAAGCATGAAAAACTACTACAAGCTCTAGGTCATGAGTAGGGTAATTGAGTTCACATGTCTTCAACTTTCTAGACTACTATGAAATAGGTCATCCACTCTACATAAGGATTGCCCCTATACCATCCAAAGATGCATCTACACACACCACAAAATCTACTAAAGGATTTGGCACTATAAGGATCAATGCACTCAAGAGGGCTCTCTTGAGCTCTTGGAAAGCTCTATCACACTTCTCTATCCACTCATAATTCTTATCCTTTCTCTAAATAGATGTGATTGAGTGTGCTAATCAAGAGAATCTCACAATAAAGTGTTGGTAATATCTTGCTAGTTCCATAAAACTCTTTACTTCAATGACATTGGTTGGTGTTGGCCAATCGGATCCACTGAGACTTCATTGCTTGATATAACATGACCCAAATAATATATCTTAGGTCTATAGAATGCACACTTTGACAAGCTACCATATAACTAGTTCTCTCTCAACTTCTGCAACACTTGTCTCATGTGCTCTTCATGTTCCTTCTCATTACGAGAGAATATCAAAATATCATTAAGGAATATGACCAAAAACTTATCCAAAAAGGTATGAAATACCCCATTCATGAGGCTCGTGAATATAGTTGGATCATTCATAAGGTCAAATGGTACCACAAGGAACTCATAGTGGCCATACCTCATACAGAATGCAGTCCTGTGGATATCACTCTCCATAATCCTCAACTGATGATAACTCAACTTTAGATCTATCTTCAACAATACTTGAGAACCTTATAATTGATCAAAGGGATCATCTATTATGGGAATTAGGTATCAATTCTTAATGGTTACTTTTTTTAACTACCAATAATCAATGCACAATCTAACTAATCCATCCTTCTTCTTTACGAAGATCACTAGTGCACCCCAAGGTGACAAACTAGGTCAAATATGCCATTTCTCTAAGATTTTCTCCAACTAAGTCTTTCTCTCACCAAGGTCATTAGTAGTAATGCTATAAGGTTTTCTCAATATTTTCTTGGCTCCTAGCACAAGATCTATGTGAAAATCTACTACTCTAGATGGAGGTATACTAGGGAGATGTGAAGGAAAAATATCTACAAACTCTTGTAGAATTGGAAAATCATCGAGGGATTTCTCTCCCTCTTAATCTTCCTCTTTGTCACTAATGGTGATAGTGAACAACTAACATCCCTTTCAGATGCACCATCTAAGATGCATAGCATAAATCATATGAAGAAATACTGGTCTCTTCACTCTGAAGATCACTCTAGAGATCCCATATTCAGCCACACATTCTACCCTCTTTTGTTGACAATCCATGTTGGCATTGTGGGCATAAAGCAAATCCATGCCAAGGACAATGTCATATGAATCTAGAGGGGTAATTTGTAGATCAAACATCATGGTCGTGTCTCCAATCTAGATCTTGGAATTATGCATTCTAGAACTAGTTGACACTCTAGCCCTTGAGGCTAACTCTAATTCCCAACTGACATCTTGTCTAACTACCACTAGCCCACAACACTCCACTACATATGGAGATATAAAAGAGTTATTAGCTCTAAAATCAAATAAAATAGTAACCATACTACCCTGTATTATACTTTTGGCCTTGATAACTATGGCTTGATGCTCAGCTTGGCATTTTTCAACCATTACAAATACTCTATAGGATTTACTCATGTCACCAACTGTAGGCTCTAAGGTAGCCCCTCTCTTACCCCTAGCTAACTTTCGATACAGATACAGTCTATCTAGATGACCTATCCCACCACAAGTGTAGCATGGTCCTTTGGTATAAGTATGTACACCCTATGATCTAGACTGTTGTGGACTCCTAGACCTACTATATCCACTATATCCACCCTTGGAAGACTGTTGAGTCATAGCTATTTGTGACCGTGGGACTTGTACCTTCTGATCCTATTTAGGACCTTGTAACTACCACTTCTTGGGCTTAGAACCTTAATAACCCTATGATGGTTTATGTTTCTACTATTGTGGTTTTTGTTGCTGGGACTATTACCTGCTGCATAGTTTTGATTCCCCTTCCAAGGGGGTTTCTATTATCTGGACTGTTGGGTAGAGTTTCAATTCTGAAACTAATCTCAAGACTCTTGTCTACCTCAAGTATCCTCAATAACTAGTACTATCTCAACTACATGTCTGAATGTGGTAGGGAAAGAAAAATAAACTACACCCTACAGTGTGAAATTTAGGCCCATGATTAAGTGATGGATTCATAGTTGCTCAACCTTCATGTCCTCAACATGAGGAAGGAGCTTGAGAAACTAAATCTCTTATTGAGCTACTTTGAGGCCTCTCTGATGTAGAGAATGGAATTCCTCTATCTACTTCTATTTAATGTGCATGAACTAGTACCTCTCTCAAAGCTAGCCAAAAATATCTCCCAGTTTAGGGTATCCATCCTCACTTCTCTTATAGACTCCTCTTGTTGCCACCAAATGGAGGTATTCTCCCTCATCTGGAAAACTTCTAATTGTGCCTTTAGATTACTCCCATAAGGATGTAATCCAAACACCACTATAGACTCTATAATCAAGCCTCTACTACTACTTTGTCAGTGGAATCTAGAAATAATGGTGGCTAGAGTCATAACAACTCTTTCATCTCATCTCCTAAATGCCTAAGAGGTCTATTAGGTGGTGGTCCCAATTGATGTATTGACTCACCCTCATGATCTCCCAATCCCTCAACCTTCCTCAGTGGGGGACTCCTACTTCCCTCTCTGTCATTTGACCTACCTCCTCTGGGTTCTTGTGCTACCCCTTTGGGAATCTTCTATTTAAGTTGTACTATGGGTGGTAGCCTTTACTAGAATACTCCAGTTAGGGTTTGGAGGTGATCTAGAATAACTTGATTAGGGTTTAGTGGTGGTGGTGTTGGTGGAGGTGGTGGTCCATCCTCCTGTTTTGCCCAAACACCTACAGCTCTACATCCTATGCGTTGTCATGTGTTTCATGTTACAAGAGGCATCCTACAAAATTCAAGGTTTAGATAAGTTGAAACAGAATGGTTTTAGGTCACTAGTGTTGAAACATGACTCTCATACCAAAATATCATGTCTAAAATATCGGAGCAAAAACACATAGTTTCATTTTTTTGAAGTTAATTAATCTACTATGTTAATACATGTTTGACAAAGACACACAAGACATTAGGTTTTTTAAGCTTCCATATTTCATTTCATGTGTTGGTTCAATCTCCTAGTTGAACCAAGTTTCATCTTTTTAGAAAATTTTAAAAATTACCTTAACACTTTATTTCCATAATTAAAATAACCTTTTAAAAATAATTAAAATCATTAAATATTGATTTATTAAATTTTTGAGACTTTAATTTTATCCCTTAATCATATTTCAATTTATCCCTAATACTACCTAATCAAATAACATTCACGACATTCCATCAACTTAATTAAATCTATTATATCCAATCATAAAAATGAAAACCGAATTTCAAATGTCCATTAGAATAATTAAATTTAAAATTACATTCTAACATATAATTTCTACCATTTAAAATACTAACCATATTACTAATAAATAAAAAGAACATTCAACTACTAATTAAACCTATCTAACATCTTATACTTTTATTCTAATAACTAACTATTTAAAGGAGACCCAACATTTTTCATAATACATACTATCTAAACATAAATCTTTACAATGCAAAACTTTTAAAATAAACCCTTTTCTAATACTTAAATCAAATTAAATTATACTACAAATAATTAAATTTTATCTAAACTTGATTTAACTAACTTACTTTGTATATGTTTACAATTATAATTAATGATTACACTAGAAACAACTATCCTAACTAACTTTACCACCTAACTAATCATATCAAAACCCTACACATACTAACTAACCTACCCTAACACCTAACCTCCCCTCCCCCAAGGACATGGCAGCTCCAAGAAAGCCCCCACATGGGCACACTATCCAAGCTACCCATGCAAAGATTATCATCCTCTCTCCCATGTGGGTACCCTATCCAATGTAATCTTCCATACTACCCAAGGTTCTTTGCAATTTCATGATCTCTACTCTTTACCAAGTTCTATGTTTAGCATTAGGTACTCTATATCAGGTTCTATATTTCTTTACTAGGTTCTCTATTTGGTCTACAACAAACCCCCCTTTGAATATACTCCCTTGTTCAATAATTATCATCATCATACATCATCTCCCCTTAGTTCATATAATCTTATCCATATCATACTTCTCCCCCTTACTTAATCTCTCCACCTTTGACAAAAATGCCAAAGGTAACTATAAGCTTCAATGTGAAACTTATAAAACCTTTTAGTAATACCTTGTGCCTTGCATGCATTGATTACCTTTTATTCATTATACTCATTTTCACAACTGTATGATGTTTCCCAAAGTGTGAACTCCTGCATCAACTCTAAAAAGATATTCTAATAAACCATGAATTGAAGCAACATGCATCTTCACTTGGTGATATTAGATAGGGGAAGGATGCCTCATTTATCTAGATACTCAAAAGAATCTTTAGGTGATGGCTTAGTGAATTTATCTATAATTTTCTCATTCGACATTGCATACTTGAACAATTCAACTTATTTCTCTTCAAATTTCTCTCTCAAGTATTGATATCTGATAGATATGTTCTTTGTCTTTGTGTGTATCACAAGGTTCTTTAATATGTTAATATCAATTTTACTGTCACAGTTGATAATATTAGGTTCTATGACTTCCTCTTCTATACCATCCAATAGTTGCTTGAGTTGTATAATATTTGAATAATTAATTGCAACAACTACATATTCAACTTTAGCAGTGCTTCATGAGATACAATTCTATTTCTTACTTATCAATGCCACCAATATTTCTCCTAAAAAGAAATCTCCACCTCTAGTGCTCTTCCTATCACCAATATTTCTTCCCCAATAAGAATTAGTATAGACTCTTAACTCAAATTATCCTTGTTTCTTGTACCATAATCCATAGTCATTAGTTCCTTTCAAATATCTAAATATTATTTCCACTATAGTTAAATGTGTCTCCTTAGGATTTCTTGAAAATATTGCAACTATACCAATAACATGTGCAATATCAGTTATGTTATCAACTATATATCAAAACTTTCCAATCATAAACCTATATATTTTATCATTCACTTTAGCCAAGTTTTCTTCATTAGATATTTTATATCTAGTAAGCATAGGTATGCTAACTAGTCTTCGCTCATCCAAGCCATATGTTTTTAGTATCTCCTTTATGTATTTAGACCAAGTAATGTATATTCCTCCTTTAGTTTGATGAACTTGTAAATCAATAAAAAACTTAATGCCAATGAGACCCTAGTTAACTTCTTAAGAAACAAATACTATCTGCATACCGAGCTTTTAAATATAGTTTCAAAAAACATAGTTGGAGTGAATGGTTTAAAAATCACACACTATACTTCATTCTAAGATTAAAATTGCTAAATAGTCAAATTTGACTTACTTTTCTCAAGCTTAATTTTCTCCTTACTATGTGATGTTTAAGGGTGGCCAAGTTGGAGGGCCACTCATATATTTGTTGAGTTATTAGACTCTTAAATAATGTCATCAAATTCTTCAAACAACTAAAACCTACTCTCTTTCTTTTTTCCACTATATCAACAATTTCAACCTTTTAGTAAATTCAACAAATTCCACAATTAATCGATGAATCACTTTGATTGGCATTGTAGAGTTGAGCCATTGCAAAACTTAAACAAATCATTTTATTTTGTGTGCACTTTCTTCAATCCTCCTTATATGCACCATGAACATGCATCCATCAAGAACCATAAGTATGTCCTTTGGGCATCGAGATAATAAGAAGCAGGGATTTTGTTTACAATCTCCATGATAAGGTCATTGATGATGATATTTTCTATAAATATTTTCCAATTTTATATTTGAATTCATCATCATCGAGATGCACTACCCAATTACATGTAGGGGCTCATGGTGGACTTGGTCACTTGCAAAGATAAGGGATATACCAACAAACTCATTAGGATAAACACAATAAAGGCTTTTAACTAAAAGCATGCATACAACCCACCTAGAATATATTTTAATAGAAGACTCATATTGTTCAACTAGTGGAATGATAAGTATTATACAATAGATCAATTGTTGGCTAGTTAAAAATAGGGGATACCACTATAATACACAAATATCTTGATTTGAGGATTAAAGTATGTTATATCCTTCATCAAGAATCATTTTACCTAGTAATGAGGTGTGTTTTAATTCTTGTTTTATTGCCCCTCATTTGGTCAATGATTTTATTGTGTTCATGATATCCTCCTGGAGGTAGATGTATTTGAGAAAATATATCTTCCTCCTCTCTTTTTTTTTTTTCTCAAACATGTATCAATTTACACTTGTTGAATAAATTATTTTTATAGCTATCTCACAGTTGGCAAAAGAGTCTTTTCCAATTTGTGTAGGGTTCCATGAATATTCGTGAAGTTGAATAATATATCCCTGTCTTTGAAGGTGTATCTTATTTTCCTTAAGATGTGACAATAGCTCTATGTTTCTATATTAAGGTGGGGACATATATATATATAGCCTCCTTTTGTAGGATATTGTAGATTTCCACATATACAATAAATATGTTTTATGTTGTTATCCTTTTGCACTATTTATAGTGGATTTATTTGGATGTAAATTTTTACTAGGTTTTCCATTTTTACCTTTTTAAGATGGTTTTCTTATATATAATGAATACCTTTGTTGTCTTTATTTACTTGTTTTTGCATATTTCCTCAAATACATCACTTCTCTTGTTTATCCTTTTACACCATTTTTTAGTTGATTTTCTTGGATACAATACTCTCATTGGCTATCATTTTCCATTGTCTTTAGTGCATTTCTTTAGATACAATGCTCTCTTTGGATATCCTTCAAATGATTGATTACAACAAGATAGTCTAAAGAGATGTCCACAACCATAATTTAGATTGATAATTTCTTGGATTGATTGTGTTCGGTGTTTTTGCATCAAGATTTTGAACTAAAATGTGTGATCCATCACCATGATAACAAGTGCAAGAGAAACAATAAGATAAATTGACTACAACATTTGGGTTCAAATTACGATAGCAATTCATGAGGGTGCTATAATTTGTGGGTGATTTTCATTTTTTTTTGCAATTGTCCTTGATGTTATCACAAAATCAACATTGGCATCATAATTGTGATATCATCATCATTATAAGAAAAAAGAAACATGACATTAATCATTCCCATTTGATCAATTATGGAGAGTTGTGCGTGAAGAGCTCTGTGTTGGAATTACAAATGGGAAACATATACTTCTGAGGGGGAGAGGGGTGAATTAGAACTTCAAACTTCAGCTAATAAAACTTTCACCAGTCATTAGATGCATGTAATATATGAACTAATAATAACATGAGAAGTAAATGCATCCAAAACATGTAAGAAATTGAACATACAAACTTAACACCAGATATGATTACCCAGAAACCCTCCAAAAGCGAAGGTAAAATTGGGGTAGGAATGGCACCCACAAATCTTCACTACTACAACAATAAAGTGTAGCCAATTAAGGTTACAATGGTTTGACCATGAAACATGATCTGCCCTATAAAAGGCCTGCCCTATTAAAGACTTACAAAGACTATTAAGTCCCACCTTGTTAGAGGATTTTAACACCCTATTAGAAGTGTCTGTTGAGATGATGGGTGTTGCACAAATTGCATAATATTGTTATATTTTATTATTTTATTTTATTATGTAATGTTGAGCTTAGATGGATGTGCAACATGTAAAGATTCTCATAGAATATTCTTGATGAGTTGTATTGTAACATTGTGAAAATATTTCATGTAATTATTTAATATTGGGAAAAAGAATTAAATACCCAATATTAAATGTGGGGTTAGTGGGTTAGGTAGCACATGTTTTTACACATGGTTCATGTAATACCACTTAGTGGTTTTGTGAGACTTGCTACTATATAAGCAACCACAAGGGTAGTTGTTGTAGAGAAAAGAGTGAGAAAGGCAAGAGTCGAGCGGAACAAGGCTTGACAGGTTAGTCAAGGGAGCATTTGTGAAGATTGGAAGCATGGCATGGGATGTGTGGATTCATGCTTGTTCACATAGTTTTCTTGGTTGCGGCTATGGCCATGAAGGCTTCCATGGCTATATTATATTGGTATTTTTGTGAAATAATACATGGTGATGGATGCTTTTGGAGGTTGGGTTTTTTTTCCCTCAATGAGGGTTTTTCAGGGTATATCTTGTGTCACATTTTATGGGTATGTTGTCTATTCTCTTGCATGTGGATTTTAATTTCGTGTTTATTTCAGATCTATTATGAGTTATGCAGAAATGGTTATATTCTTTCTTGCAAATTTCCTTACAAGTGGTATCAAAACTATGGTTTTATTATTGTAACCCTAGATTGAATCTATGAGAATGCATGAGAGGATAAAAGAAAGGGCAAGATATATGAATAATTTATTGCAAATCAAAGGGTTTTAAGTTTGCTGTTATGATGGGATGTTAAAAGATTTGGGCACGTGAAATTGTTGGAGAAAATAATTTTTTAGATGTTTAATTTAAATGAGGGTTTTGGGGGGTAGCATGCAAAAATGACCTCCTGGAAAAACTTTGAATTCTTGACCATTTGCATAGCTTTCATGTCACCTTATGTGGCATCTACATGGATGCCACCTCACCAAGCCCTCCCTCAAGCCTATTAATTGAGGGCTTTTTTCAAGCATTTTCATCTCCCATCATTGCATTATTACCATGCCATTTTGAATCTTGAGTTTTTATACTAGAGTTTGCATTTGTAGCTTCATTTTAGCTTGTATTTTTATCATAGTTTGCATATTTAGTTAGTTCTTTCATGGCATATCATCTTAATCCTTGAATGCCTTCAAGAATGGCTCTCTCCATAGCCATTTCTTGAGGTATTTTTTATTTTATTTAGTCTAAATTCATATCTTACTTGCATACACACTTGCACTCACTCACTCAAGAGATTTAATTATTGTTGTGTTTGGGAGAGTACACCAAGCATACCTCCATCTTAATGCACCAACAAGGCCTCTCATGGGTGCCTTTGTTGAGCTGCAAAGATGGCTGAAAGGTTGGATTTGTTGGTTGATTAAGGTTGCAAAACTCAAGCAAGCATTAGTTGATATTTATTTCTTACATTTTGATGAATGCTTGATGCATTTTGAAAGTTTTAAACTAATGTTTGTTTGTTAACCTATGCTTCTTGCAGATCACATTTTTTAGCACACATTTTGGCATGCCCGGTGGGAACTACGTCCTTGATTTCATTTCAAAAATTTATAAATAACCTTGGTTCAGTCGTAAAACTGCGCTTTGTCATCTGTGTCAAACATAGTGTTGTCTACGTTCTGTCGTCTCCGTAGATCGGCGTCTTCGCATACTAGCGTCTGCGCATATTGGCGTCTCTGCATATTCTCTAATTTTTTTTTTTTAATTTTTTTTATCATCTATGCTGATCGACGTCTCTGCATACTGGCATCTACGCATATTACCGTCTATGCATTTTCTATATATATTTTTTTTTAATTCTATTCTGTCATCTACGAATTTTGTTTGTTGTCTCTGCTTCATAGATTATCGTCTGCATTGTGGGTGCACTAAATTGTCGCCTCTGCCTCTAAAATTGTCGTCTGCACATTTTGTGACCTATTTTGTTGTCTGCGCTTTTTTGACAACTAGATACTTTGTTATCTGCAATTTTTTGGCGACCTATTCTATCATTTGCAATTTTTTGGCAACCTTCTAAACTGTCGTCTGCGCTATTCTGTCATATTTTTTGTTCTGTCATTTGCATAGTTCATCGTCTGTGCATTTTTTCATCTCTGCCTGCATTCTATCATCTGCGATTTTTTTCTAATTTTTTTTTTTGTGGTTCTGTAGGAATTGGGCTATTCTAAGCTTATTCATGTATAGAAAAAATTACAAAAAAAGTTAAAATAAAATTTTCTCATACTTAGCCTTCATTTTTGAAATTTTGTTGAAGCTAATTAACTTGTTTATTGTGGCATTGCAAATGTGAGCATTTTAAACACCTAACCATATTTTCTTGTAAGTTTTTCTTAATATTTTATTGCTTTTGAAAATTAAGCTTGAAAGGCTTAAAATAAACAATAGTGATTTTCATCACTAAGAGAGTTTGTAGTGATTCTTATCACTTTAAACTTAGGGGTTAATGAACTTGTATGTTTAATCACTTTTATTTAAATGTATGATGCAAGTTAATAAGTAAACCCTAAACACACTCTTGAATTCCTAAAGGAAAACTTTTGTGAATGCTCACACTTTTGTTGGAATGCATGTTTAGGGTAGTAAATATTTGGACTTGGTGCTTAAAAGGAACTCACACCATCTTGAATGTTTTAAAGGTCAATGGACATGTATGCCTAGGCTAGACAACATTTGGAATTGGTGCTTAAAATGAAGTCACACACTCTTGAATGCCCTAAAGTAAATTGATTTTATTCTTAGCATCTTTCATTTTCAGCATTTCATTTATACACACTCCCTTTACTTTCTTGTTGACAAATTCGCATTTTCATTTACATTGGCAACATTTCAAATTGGAAAGAACATTGTATGTTTTAATCACATATGTCTTCAAGTAGATAAAAAACATAAAATTTCATTGAGAAAAGAACGCGTGTCTTTTGAACCCCAAGGCCACTTACGTATTCTCTCCCCTTACGCCTTTGGGTGATCTTGGGTGCACAAGAAATAAGTGGTTTTTTTTTTTTTTTTAGGAGGCCTGCTTGGAGATTTCATCACCCCTTGGGATGAACTCAACTCCAGTGTTCTGGCGGAGTATAAAAATCGGGAGGTGAATCGAAAGACACCTCTCTTGGAAGTAAAATATTGTCACTCTTGGCTAAGCCCCAAAGAACTTTATACCTTTGGGAGGTGAAGGAGGAGATTTGGGTTACCGTCTCCCCCTGGCTGTGTGGCAGTAGTTTTTTTCATCTACATATTTGGGCCTCACGTACCTTGTGTATATCAAGGATGCCCTTTATTTGATCCTTGTACATCCTAGTCAAAATATTATAGGATTTTTGTTGTGTTTGATGTTCTTGAGTGTTTGAAACACACTTGCCTTGTACATATTTCATTGTATATATTTTGCATCTCAAATTTGAAAAACCCAAAAACATCATAAAACATAAAAATCCAAAAAATCGTAAAAGTTCAAAAATCCCAAAAAAAAAAAAATTCAAAAACATTTTCAAAAAAAAACAAAAACAAGTCTTGGTTTAGGTTCCCCTAGTCAAGTTTTCCACATCATTCCACATCACTTCTTCTTTCCATCAAATTCATCATGCTCATACATCTCGTCTTCATCATTCAAACCATTCCTCCACATCTTAATCATATCTATTTGTCCACATCATTTCCTTGTCATTCAATCTAATTCCTAATCTTCATTCTAGTCATGCTTCATCATCATCCAGCTTCAATTTCCTCTACCAATCTCATAATGCATTCTTAATTCAATCCTTCACATCATCATTCTTCTACTCCAATCCCTTGTCAAATCCAATCATTTCTAATTAATTCTTAATTCAATCCATTTACATCTTCCTCCATAATCAATCTTTTTAATTTCATTTACATCTCCTTATAATTCAACTTTGCATCACATCTTCTACTTTGCACAAAGGGCATTTCCACGAACACTGGACTTTAATTCACATCCAACATTCACTTGTTTGCAATCTCATAGGGTTTTTATCAAATCAAATCAAACCCTAATTCAATCAAATCTTATCCAATCAATATCAATATCAAATCATATCAAGTCAAATTCAATTCAAATCAAATTAACACAATGTCCAAAGCTCCTAGTCCTAAGTTCATATTCCATCCATCCTCAAATCTTTCATCGCTCTTCTTCTAACATCTATGGATTTGAATTTTCTTAATCAAATGGTTGACAATCTTCAAAGACAATATGGAGTTGTACCTTCCATTCAACCAGCATATCAAACTCATCCTCAACATTTCATACCCAACTCTCATCCATCTCATGTGCATTATTCTTCTACCTTTGACAAGGGAAATCCACCTCATTATCCTTATGCTACATACGCTTCTATTCATAGCCCACACACTTTCTCAAACACAAATGACCTTGCCAAGGAAATAGAGCAATTAAAGAATTATCTCTTAGCTAGCCAACAACAAGAGGCCACATTCCATGCCATGTGTCCTCTTCCCCCATGTTTCAAAGATCCTAGTCCTCATGTCCCATCCAACCCCAACCCTCCATGTAATCCCCTACCCTTCACACAATTCTAGTCCTCCAAAATCCACATCCTCCCCACCCGATAATGGGTTTTTCTCACGTAAATTCTTGGCTAAATGTACAATACAAAATGAAGAGAGCCAATCACCCAAATTTCTTCCTCCAAAGCATGATATTATAGATGCCTCTTCTCCTCTAGATCCGAGCATTTCTTCATCCCACCATTCCCTTATCCCTCAAGATCCATTTATCCCTCCTATTCCATCTCCTGATTCTCTTCCTAGTCAAGATCAAGACATTCCATGTACCACACACATTACCGATTCTGCTCCATCTCAAGAGTTAGCTTCCCTAGCTCCTTCGCTTCATGCCGAAATACCTTCCACTCCATCCACTAATGTTTCTCATGATCCACTCATTCCACTCCATCTCATGATTCTAGTCCATCTCATGATCCACTCATTCCACTCCATGATCCTCTTCTAAGTCAAGATCAAAGTACCCCTTCATTTGCCTTTCATGATCCCACCCAATCCCAAGATCCTATTATCCCTCATAATCCTCCACATAATCCTATCACACCTATCCAATCCCCTCATGAACCCCATACACCTGCACTCGCGTCTTGTATTAAAAATGATAAGTATCCCATTAAAGAAATAATATCTCAAAATGTTGGTACACCTTCCACAATTCCTCCTTCCAAACCTAAACACTCCCATCATTCCTATTCCAAGTCCATTTTGGGACCTTATATCCATATTCCCATTCCTTCCTCACTTCCATCCATTCTAGGTCCCTATGTTCCACATCCAAATCCTTCATTTCTTCCTTCCATTCTAGGTCCTTACATACATCCATCCACCATATCCATGTTTTCCCCTTCATCCCCTCATGCTCCTAAAGATCAACAAAGGCACATATCCTTGAATTCCCTCCAATGTCCACCATCCATTTTCTCTTCTTCATGCACCCATACCATAGCCAATGGAAGCAAATTGGATGCTAAAGAAAAATTAAATAATTCCAAAAATCCACAAAAGCACAAGGATCAACATGTCCCCTCTAAACGACATGTTCAAGAAAAGAAAAATATGATCCAAAGCAAAATCAAAAAGCCACAAAGGCTAAAAATAAAAAATAAAAAAAATTTGTGGATACCAAAGCTACTTAATGTAGCAATGAATCTCAAAGAAAGCTTCAAAATGACATCAAATTTGGCTAATCCAAAGTCTTCCACATCCATTTTGGGTCATTATATACCCAAATCCACAATCCTAAGCCCATCATCTCCTTCATCTATTTTGGGTCCCTCTATCACAAAATCCACACTTTCCCTTGCATATCCTCCACACTTTCCTCCTTTCCATCACCCTTCAAGGTGTGTGCCAATGACGATCTTTCCACCTCCTTCATCCATTCATTCACAAGCCTTCCCACTTAGCATCCATCAACCATATCTTCCTCCCACCCATTCATAAGTCATTTTCCTCCATTCACTACCCTACCAACATCTAGGAGAAAATCATAAAAATTCCTTGAAAATAAAAAAGAGAAAAATATATATATATCAAGGGATACCATCCATGAAAATAGATGCTTGAGTCCTCCATTCACTCTCCTATCATGTATCCATTGCCTTCCAATTCTGCTTGTCCATCCATTCACTTTTCCTCTTCCACTTGCACTCTATACTAGGGGCAAGCTCCATCCCTACCAAACTTCCATACATATCTTCCATACTTCCATCTACCGTTCATCATCCTTTTCCATCTTTGATCTTGACTTTTTTTGTCCTTTCATCCATCCATACGCTCACTTGACATATCCCTTGTGCATTATCTACACATTTTCCTACATGCTTCCATCATCCTTTCATGCATTCTATCTTGACATCCTATCCATATCTTCCCTTCCATAGTTCTTGTCATGTTCATTTCACCCATTTTCCCATCCATACTCATACGTACTTCCGTCCCCCTTTCATATGTCCTTGGTCTTGGTTATCCCATACCTTTCGTCCACTTCATATCAAACTTTTTATCCATATCATCATCCCCTTTTTCATACCCTCCCTCTGATATCCCTTATTCATTCCACTTTCATGCCCATGCTCGTGATCACTATTAGAGGCACACTATCAAAAGGTTTATGCATGCTTTGGAAAGGCACACATCCTTGAATTCCTTCCAACATTTACCATCCATACGCTCACCTTCACACCCTCTTTCCATTTTCATGCATCCTTTCCCACCAAATTTCCCTCCATTTTCATATCCTTGGTATGGGGAATTTGGACTCCTTCGAAACATGACCCTTGGCCCCGCATTTTTTTTTACCACCATATCATTTGGCTCCTCATATCCTTTCATTATTCCTTGCATCCACCAACATCACATTTTTTTTCCTCCATTTACCATTCCTTGGTTCTCCCTTTTCATTGGTCTCCATCTCTTATAGCATGCCTCCTTTCATATCAAATTCAATTCTTAAGTCTTCCAATCCATTCAATCAATTCATTTCTCCTCTAATCTCATCATATTCTCTTCTACTAATCATTTCATTCAAATCATTTCCATAATCAAATCCTTCATTTTTCTATCTATTTGCATATACCTTGATCAAATTTCTAGTCTTCCATTCAACACACTTTCCTCTAGAGAACATTATCATTTTCTCTCTCGCATTCCCCTTCCATTCCAATTCAATTCATCCATTATCTTATCTTATCCACATTCTTCTATTTCTCTCATGAAACTGAGCTTCAACCCATCAAATTGAGCTTATCAAAATAGTGATTGAAAACAAACTTACACAAATTCACAGTGAGACTAAATGATTTAAGAACATTATTCCTTTCACACTATTGCTAGTGAACAATCACAAACATTTCAATACAATTCAATCAAAAAATCAAATTTTGCCTTATAGGATGAATCCTTCCTACACAGGCTTAACAAATTTCACTATCAAAATCAAGTTCATGGCAAGAACTGTGGACTAAATGACTACTTGGTCATAAGGTCTTTTTGTTGATTTTATCTTTGTGTGTCAGTGATAGCCTCTACATGTGTGCCTTGATCTTTAATATCTTGGTATCATTTGAATGGCTTAACCTGATTACACGTGTCATTTTGCAATATGATCTATTTTCATGATTCTTTAGCACATCTCTATCAATTTTTGAGTTATGCTTATGCATTGCTCACTAGGGGCAATGGGTTAGCACACTTTCTACCAAGATCCCTAACAAGACTTTGGGTGTGCCCAGACCTCTCTAGTGTGTATATGTCATTTTTTCTGTCATGACTCTAAAACCTACATCTATTGTGTTGAGAGTCTAGTCCATGCAAAAGAATCTTGTCATCTATGCTACTATAGCATTTGATGCATAACTCCCTTTGCAAAATCAAAATAAGGTGTGCTCTCCATATGAACACAACTGAATCTCATGCGTTCATGTAGTTAAGTTGCATTTAGATTAATCATTATCCACGTCACCCCACTTCATGTCAATCTTACCAACAAGTCATGCAAGGTCATCTTTTAAGCCTTTTCTCTTTCCCTTTTCCTTCCCGTGTCTATTTTTGAGAAAATAGGGCAAAATATATTCCTTTTTCACCCCATTTCCTCAAGGGGGCACCCTCCTCCCTTGTCGTCACTTTGACACAACTCTTAGGACTCCTATCCTTCTCTGGGGCAACCTATATTCTCTTTTCTTTGATATGATGTCATCTCGACATCACATCAAAGAGGGGAAAAATGTAGACGCTTAAAATTGTCCCTAAACACTATATTAATTAATTTTAATATTGCCTGTGACATTGTAATTAATTATTAATTAATTAATTATATTGGTCACATTCTTCTACTTATTTAATTAGATTATTTTAATTAAATGAGTTCATTATCTTAAGTATTTAAATCTAATTTAAATACTCCTAGCCTTAATGTGTTAAATTAATTTAACACATGATCCTCTATATTCTTCTTTTTAAATAAATTTTATTTATTTAAATCCTCATATCCTATTAATTCCTCTAAACCCATGATTAAATTAAATCTCATTTAATTTAATCTTAAGCCTAACCTAGAGCCTAGCCTATAACCATCATTTTCATCCTCTTAAGCCTACTTCTTCTCTAATTCCACTTAATCATTCCTAATCATCTCCATAATCCCCCTCATTAGCCTAAGAGTGTGCTCACACATGTGTGAGATGGCATGCCTACACACTCTTGCCTCCCACTCTTCTTCTCAAGTTTTCTCATACATGTGTGAGCAAACTTTGAATTCTTGACCATTTGCATGGCTTTCATGTCACCTTCTGTGGCATCTACATGGATGCCACCTCACCAAGCCCTCCCTCAAGCTTATAGATAGAGGGCTTGTTTCAAGAATTTTCATCTCCCATCATTGCATTGTTACCATGTCATTTTGAATCTTGAGTTTTTATGCTAGAGTTTGCATTTTTAGCTTCATTTTAGCTTGCATTTTAATCATAGTTTTCATATCTAGTTAGTTATTTCATGGCATATCATCTTCATCCTTGAATGCCTTCAAGAATGACTCTCTCCATAGCCATTTCTTGAGGTATTCTTCATCTCATTTAGTCTAGATTCATATCTTACTTGCATACACACTTGCACTCACTCACTCAAGAGATTTCATTATTGTTGTGTTTGGGAGAGCACACCAAACATACCCCCATCTTAACAAGCCAACAAGGCCTCTCATGGGTGCCTTTGTTGGGCTGTAAAGCTGGATGAAAGGTTAGATTTGTTGGTTGCTTAGGGTTGCAAAACCCAAGCAAGTATTACTTGATATTTATTCCTTGCATTTTAATAAATGCTCGATGCATTTTGAAGGTTTTAAACTAGTGTTTGTTTGTTAACCCATGCTTCTTGTATATCACATTTTCTAGCACACAAGTGTAGGATTAGTTCCTGATTTGGTTTGGATCTTCATGTAAGAGATGGATTTTATGATGCCATCGGTGACTTGGTACCACAGTAGAGTGGAAATTGTTGGCATTGATATATTTATTGAGTGTTTGCATATGTTGGAGGTTTGTCTTAGATTCTATTGTTATAGAAGCGTCTTTGACATTTGCATGGTACACTTGTTATCTTCATGGTGTGTGAAGATGGTTAGATCTTGACAACTCATGGAGTTCTTGGTTATCTTCATGGTATGTGGAGATGGTTCTTCTTGGTATGTGAAGATGGTTTTCTTCATGGTGTATGGAGATGGTTGCATCTTGAGGACTCATAGGGTTCTTGGTAAAGATACGGTTTATGATCTTATTTGGCATGTTATCCTTAGTATGAGGATGGTTTCATTATTATGTCATGGTCTACTCTTGATACACATTTAGAGTTGTGACATGTTACAGTATGTTCATGTAGAGCATGTTATCTCTTTGTTTGAGATGGTTAGATCATGTTTTCATGTTTATATTCCTGAGGCCATGGTTGGAACTTTGACATTGATCTTAGTTTATTTTCTTTGTATCGAGTACACTGATCATAAGCTGGATACTTCATGATATTGCTATGTTGCATTTGGAGTTGGCATGGATTGATTGGTTATAGGTGCTCATGGATATTTAGAGACGGTGGTGGTGCTGATTTCTCTTGGATTAGAGAAGTATTTGTTGGGACGGTTGATGGTTTCAGCAAGAAGTCAAGGGGCAGTCACCTGATATGGACTCGAGAGGAGATTTTTCTTAGATGAGTCTTGGTTAGAGACTTGTGTATCTTGATGAGCATTCTCATTCCCCACTCTTGGTCTACTTGACGATTTGCTACTTGAGAGGTATAGCCCATTGTTTCTCTCAGTTGCATTATATTTATACTTGTCTTTCATGGATATGGATCTTGAGCTATAGTACATGAGTTAGTTCTGGAGGGTTCATTTGAGAGATGGTTTAGCATTGGTTATCTCCATGTGCATATGTTTTTATGCTGGTTGAGTTAAGAAGATGGTTTTATATTGGGCATATTCTTTGGATTAAGAATGGTTTATTGAGTTTGATCTTCTTGTGAGAGGCTTACATCCATGATTAGTTATATGGTATGGTTTGGGTGTTGTTAAGGCTTCTTGTTGGGGTTTTATACAGGAGATCATACTTACACAGTTTACATCTAGAGGTGTGTGTAGAAGGACATGATACAGGTTATGATTTGCATGGTTTCTCTTAGTCTTGGTTATCTTCCTGGATGTTCAATTTTTCTTACATTGGATTTGAGATTGGTTAGAGATTGTGATCACTAGTTTGCGCTCATGTATGTCATGTCAGAGATGACATGGTTATTACTTTATCTCTTTCCTCTGTTGGTTGTGGAGAACTTGGGAGACTATTGGAGACTTGTTATGAGAGTTGTTCTTGCAAGATATTAGTTTATGTATTGTGGATGTCCTTGAGACTACATGGATTCACTTCTTTGAGATGTTGTGAGTGGATTGGTTATAGATTTGACATTATCTTTTGCAGTGGGAGCTTCTTGGTATATATGTGGTAAGTATTGCTCTTGAGGCTTGTGATTTCAGGTTATAGATTGGATATGTCAGTGATATGAGATTCACTTGTTATACCTTTTAGGTATGGATAGTTGGATGGGTTTGGCACTTGTTGTGGGTGTTATTTCAGCTACGGATATTTTGACAATGACAGATACATGTGATTACCTTTGGATTAGGTTATTTGTGCTTGAAATTTTAGTTGGTACAGGATTTTATGATCTTCTAATGTGACATGTTGGGTGGCTTTCTCTTTGCATGGCTTCTATGTATGTCCAGTGGTAGTGGCATAATAGGAGGTGAGATCATTTATGTTTGAGATGCTGAATACTTTGATTTTGTTGTAGGTACCAAGATGGAGCACTTGGTGTATTTTGATCCATGATGGTGGATGTGCTGGGAGGGATTGGTCCCTTGTTCATTTATGTGGCTACGAATTGACCCTATGCAATGTATACAACAAGTGCGAGATTGTTGAGATAATGGGTGTTGCACACATTGCATAATATTGTTATATTTTATTATTTTATTTTATTATGTAATGTTGTGCCTAGATGGACGTGCAACATGTAAAGATTCCTATGGAATATTCTTGATGAGTTATATTGTAACATTGTGAAAATATTTCATGTAATTATTTAATATTGGGAAAAAGAATTAAATGCCCAATATTAAATGTGGGGTCAGTGGGTTAGGTAGTACATGGTTTTAGCACATGGTTCATGTAATACCACTTAATGGTTTTGTGGGACTTGCTACTATATAAGCAAGCATAAGGGTAGTTGTTCTAGAGAAAAGAGTGAGAAAGGCAAGAGTCGAGCGGGACAAGGCTTGACAGAGCCAAGGGAGAATTTGTGAAGGTTGGAAGCATGACATGGGATGTGTGGATTCATGCTTGTTCACATAGTTTGCTCGGTTGTGGCTATGACCATGAAGGCTTCCATGGTTGTATTACATTGGTATTTTTGTGGAATAATACATGGTGATGGATGTTTTTGGAGGTCACATTTTTTCCCTCAATGAGGGTTTTCTAGGGTATATCTTGTGTCACATTTTATGGGTATGTTGTCTATTCTCTTGCATATGGATTTTAATTTCGTAATTATTTCAGATCTATTATGGGTTATGTGGAAATCATTATATTGTTTCTTGCCAAGTTTCCTTACAATGCCTGGCTAAAGGACTTTAGAACATCCACTTGGAATGTCACCCTATTAAGGGATTTACAATAGCTTGTTAGGACTACTCTACCTAGCAGATTTAACTAAAATCACTTGTTAGGATGTTTTAGCATAGATCTTATGATTGGCTCTAGTTTCTTGATTAAAGATCAAATCCATATAATGGCCTTCTTGATCCTCTTTGATCTGATATAACAATTGTTGTATCCTTTTGTTCTTTATTCTCCTCCAACTAATTCTACAATTCACTCTCACTACTAAGTCACCTTGAATTCTCTAAGAACAAATTCAATCATTCACCCCTTGTTACCTCCTATAACATTATCTCTTTCAGTCACTTGATTCCTTCCTCACTTCATTATAATTGTTGGGGCTTCGTCTTCCTTATAAAGACTTTGGTGGCTTAGGGTTAGGTATGAATCTATGACTGAGATTCATTCTTTTTTTTGCTTAATCCTTCCTAATTTCTAATTGGTTGCATGCAAGAACATAGGGATTCTACAAATATATTCACCCTTATCTTTAAAGAATCAAAATCTTACCTTATGTTGGCTTGAAAATGGTTTACATAAATGTTTGTGCAATCACAAACAAATTTGTCCAATCTACGTTACTTAGCATTTGAAGTTAATGATGCTCGATACATACTATAATTCTATTTCTAACTTAACTCAACATCTAAATTGCTTGGCATCTACTATTCACTCAGCACTTGAATCACTTAGCATGGTCTATCTTCTTGGCACTTGAGTGACTCAACACATGAGTGACTCAACACTCATTACAACTCAACATAGTCTTGTATTTACATATTATACTTGGCATCCATTACTAGTTTGGCATAAACTAAGTAAATTTTTTAAGTGTGTTGACACTCAATTGTCAAAACCAATGTGAGATCAACAATCTCCCCCTTTGACATGAGTGTCAAAAAGCACTTAACTATACATAATCAATCTAATCTTCTCGAGTATAACATATTCATAACTTGGCTTATATAATAAACTTCAAAATTTTCTAAATTTTACAATAACCTATATACCTCAAAATTTATACCTCCCCCTGAGTTAATGTTGGCTATTTTGTATCAAAAATCTATTCTCCATTTTGAGTGGGTTTGTCTCTACTGACTGATAATCTTTTCCTTCAATGTATTTGCAAGTGATGCTCTGTCATCTGATATGCTCTACTTTTGTTATGTTCTGATCTTTCTTTCTCCTTTGTTTATTCTATTTGCTCCCCCTTTTGTTACTCTATTCTTGCTTTATCTACTCATTTTCTTATTTCTTTTTTCTACTCTCTTACTCTCCCTCTTTGGTTTATCTCGCCCTTTCTCTTTCGTCTCCCCCTTTTTGACACTTATGTTAAAGGGTCTATACATGTAGGGTGTATTTATCTAAAAAAGATTTGTGGACTTCCATGATTATCTTCAGAGCCGCATTCTAATTATCACATGCAACATCTAGTGACTTGAGTTGGATTGGCATCTCAACTACTAGGTGAACTAGTCCATTTAATGTAGAAAGATGAGGATCATTTTTTAATAAAGCTTCTACCTATCCTAGCTCTTTATGGAGTATTTCCATATTTGGGGTGAGGGAGGCTTGGATTTGTGTCAACTTGGCTCTTATATTAGCCTCTACTACTATTAACATAGCTAGTTGACTTTGTGATTGAAGCAATGTGTGAAAATGCTTTTCACTCTAAGTTGGGTTTTGAGGTAGTTGTATACCTGATACATTGAGATTTCTCTCAAGACTAAGAATTCTATGTCTTGTTTCTTGAGTGAAGAGTGTTGGGTCACACAGTTTCGTGTAAAATGAGAAAATATTCTCTAGTACCTTCTTCACATATTCAACCTTTGTGGTTGGTGCAACTTGAGTAAGTGCAATCTCACCAGATATTTTCTCATTTACTTAACACTAGAATTTCTTCTCTAACCCAAGAAGTTTTTCACTTGTGTCAATGTCTTCATTATTGACCTTCTCAACAAATTTTGATAATTGTTCCAATAGAGGCTTTGTTTCTATAGGTGTAGGTAGGCTAAATACATCTAATAAAATTTCCTTGATGTCTTGTAATGCTTGCCTTTTCCTAAATTCCTTTCTAAGTATTTCTTGGTGTTTCTTCTTTTCTAAAGCTTGTTGCAACATTTTTATTTGTTCTAGTGTCATTGTTGCATAATCAAACTGAGGTATCACTATTTGTTCATCTAAAGTTACATCACCGTAGTGAATTACCTTGTCAACTTTTGTATAGCGTGAGCTTGGTGCTGAAATTTATAGTGGTATAGGTTTTATGCTTCGCTTCTGAAGGATTTTTTAGGAGTTCTTGGTGTTGGTAATGTTGTCAATTTTTGAATAGCTTCTTGCTCCTTTTCTGTTCTTGTATCCTTGCTCTCTTTAGATCTACTCTAGTCAATCACAATGATTAGACTTGCACCTTGTGGTTGTGCTATAGGTATAGATGTGTCTATTTGTCTTATTTTCTCTGTTGTTGTCTCCTTTTCGTCTTCTTTGGTAGTCTAGCCCCACTCAACTGAATCAACTACAATATTTGTGTCAATCTTAGTACATATGCCTACTACTATTTGAATTAAGGGTTGATCACTAGTAGCTGAAGGGATGGTAGAAGGTGGTTCTTGTGTATTCACCTTATCCCTTGTGATGTTAGCTATTTCCTTTTGAAGCTCATCTACACTAACAAATACTAGATTTTTACATAATCTTGCTTGTAGTGTAGATTAGTCAAGAATCTTCTTCAGATCTTTTGCAGTTAAAGGATTGATGTTCTAAGCTGAATTATCAAGAACATCCTTAAAAATTATGGTTTCTACAGGTATACTAGTGTCATGATGAGGGCTCATAGTTGGCATTTGTGTGGCTTGCACACTTTGTTCTTCCGATTGCTCTTCAGTTGTAGCCATGTCTTCATCTTTCTTTTGTGTCTCCTCCTCAATATTATCCTTTTCTTTTTCTTCCTCATTGTCATCCTCCTTATCATTATTATCATCACCATTATTTCTTCTCTCAAAGGGATATTCTTATCCTTATTCGACAATTGTCAATCCATAAATCAATTTTCACATTTGTGTGGAATTTTTCATAATGTCTTAAATATTTTTCTAAAGAATGTTGAATGCCCTGTATTTCGGTGCAAACCTTCCACCATATTTCTTGTTGGCCTTGATAATCTACCATTTTGACAATTTTGACATTACTTGGGCTAATTTGGATTCTCTAATTTATTTCTCCAAGTTTAAACAATAATGCCATTTATTTTCAACAATGGTATACAATTTCTTTGGTATGTTCTTGAATTTAGACATCATTTCATATATTGATTCTTCAATCAAATTATGCTCTTCTCTACCATGTTTTTCAAAGTTAATACTTTTCAAAGTAGTCAAATCTACATTGTTTCTAATATTTTCATAGATATTCTCAAGATTAGATTTTGGTGGATGACTTACCACACTAAATTGGCTTGTATCCTCTGATTCTATCCTCTCATCATAAATTTTTGTTTGTGCAATGTATTTCCTTCTTTATTTCTTCTACTCTAGACCTTGTTGTTTTGTAGCCTTGGCCTTTTCTTTGGCCTTTTGTGTGGTTTTCTATGTGCTTACCCTAGTTTTTGGTGTTTTTGGCTTTGCTAGGCTTCGCTTAACGATCTTCTTTTCCTTTATCTTTGCCATAGGTTGTGCCTTGGCCTTTCTCTTCTTAGATTCTACTTGTACTAGTACTTCCTTTTCTTCCTCAACACCTTCGACCTCTTCTTCATCCTTATCTTCTCCCATTCCTTGGGTTAATGTAAGAGGTTCTTGAGCTTGTTCCTATTCTTCCTCTTCATCCTCTTCATCATCATTTTCTTCTTCACCAATTCCTTCACCAAATTTTGTCTTTATTTTCTTTACTAATTTGTCTTTCTTCTTCAATGTGGAGGCTATATTCAACTCCATCTCAACTTTAGAATTCATCACATCATAATTTCCAAAATTTTTACCTAATTTATCAACTTCTTCAGCAAGAAGTACAGTGATGGTAGATGAGGCTTCATCAACATTAATCTCATAGCCTAAGGGTCTTAGCCATCTTACCATAAGTACAACAACCTATAGATATGTATAGTCAATATCAACAAGAAAGCATATGTCATTGTAATAATATTCAACCAAGGAAATTGGTATTCTCATCCTCTATTTCATAGACTTCTTGAAGTCTTCAAAATAGCTAGTCATGATAGTCTCAAAGTTGTCTCTTATTTGCTCAATGTATTCATTGACTTGAATTGCAACTGGTATGTTTGTCTTCCAACTCACCTTCCCAAAAGATGGAAATGTGTTCTAAACATAGAAAAATATGAAAATTAGGATTGCTCCAAACTTACACTATGCACTCTTGGTTTTTTCTAATGGTACCTAGGTTCTCCATTATTTGTTGCAATTGTAGTTCAACCAGATCATAGGTATGATCCCTCTTCACAATTTTGTAGCCCACATCTACTGCAATATAGGGTACATTGTTCAATCTTCTTGATTGATAAAATCTATGAGAAATTACCCTTATGGAAAAGTCAAGTAGTGGGTTTGTGATAATATCAATAGTCATTCCATGTTTGTTCCATTTGGCTCCTATTTTTTTCTTGATGACCTCCTTTGAGTCACTTCACAGAGTCTATGGTAGATCTAGGGTTGGAAAACTAGTTACCCTATGAACTATTCTCTTTGAAATTTTTATGGGACCATCTTCCAACCATAAGTATCCACCATGTATTGTACTCAACACTATCTTGATCCTTTTTGTTTTGAACACCATAGGGAAATCTAGGGCATGGGTCAAACCCTTTCTTTCAAAAATCTTAAATTATTCTTTCATAATGTCATTTTCACACAATTTTTCATAGGATTGCCTTATTTTGATGTCACCTATTCCTCCTATCTTGCACTTCTAGCATTTTTTGATGTCTTGTACCATTATAACTTTCAGGGGAATCATGGAAAGTGTGCCTAGTGGATCTTATTTGTATGCAACATTTGGAATTGCTCTAAAACCTAGTTGCTTTACTTTATTGCTAACTAATTGAACATTTAAAACTTCTTGACCCTCTGCATTCCTTGAACTGGATGTCATTTGCCAAGCTATGATTTATAGAAATTTCAAACTGTGTGACTTAGCTGATGAAGAATACCTTTGGAAATTTGATGAGCTAGTGTTGGATCATTGTTGGAATCTATGCAAATGCTTTGAACTTGGTTTTTGAGTCTCCTTCTACTCTCCTTGTATTTGCTTGAATTTGAAATGATAAAAAATGAGTGAAAATCAACCTTATACCCTTCAAAACTCTGCATTTAATGCTTAATGATTGTATAGCTATAAACTTGGCATCAACATGAGTTTCATTTTACTTGGCACCTACTAACATGACCATCACTAAATAGCTACTACAGGCTTGACCTTAACTGATAGCTATTGTTGGAATTAAAAATGTTAAACATATACTTCTAGGAGGGGGAGGTGAATCAGAAGTTCAAATTTCACGTAATAAAACTTTCACCATTCATTAGATGCATGTAATATATGAATTGAAAATAACATGAGAAGTAAATGTTAGAAATTTGATTTAAAAGGTTTACTGTCAAAGAGGAAGATTGTTGATAAAAAAATGTTTTTGATCATTGTTTTGTCATTGATATCAAACCTATTATGTGTAGGAATGAAATTTTCTTATAAGATCCAAGTACTATCACTAAGTTGATTGATGAAGAGGATTTGATCAACAAGATGTAACAAGAGTACCTAAAGGAAAGGTTGAGCTATGATATTGTAATGAAGTGCAAGGATCAACTAAGACAATGGTTAAATGATGTACTGAAAACATACACAAAAGATACAAAGGTTGGCCACACCTAGAAACATTAGAAGTATAAGTTAGAACAAGGTTGATTACAAAGCTTAATTAAGTTCATCAGTGGGTGCCGAGCAAGCTAGTTGGAGCCGAGAAGATGGAAAATTTAGTATGTGTCGAGTGAACTTTAGGTGCTGAGTGAATTTCAAGTGTCGAGCTAAGTAAAAGGTGCCAAGCATCAAAAAATCTTAGTAGGTTTCAAGTGAACTTTAGGCACCAAGCATCAATAACACACAGTTGATGCCGAGTAACACAGTATGTTCTGAGCATCAGGATTTCAATAGTGCTGAGTTGCCACATTATTGGAAATGAAAAAGATTCACCAAATTTGAGCCAACAAATTTGTTACCTTGATTTTTGTGAACTAGTTGGAGGATAAAGATGATGAGTTGGTGGTAAAAAATTATGTAAACTATTTTTGAGCGAATTCAAGAGGATTCTTCATGATGTTTCTAGAAGAAACAAAATATGGGTTAGATTCAATGAATCCTACCTAATCCATATGAATTGAAATTAAAAGAGGGAAGAATCAAGTGGGAAAGGAAATCTGAGACTTCTATTTAAGGAGTCACAGACCAAGAAGCAAGAGCTGCTAGTGTGCCAAATTGTGAAGTGGTTGAAGGGTGTCAAGGAGAAGGCATCTAGGAGAAGGAAGAATAGAACATAGAGATTCTACTTCAATAAGTGGTCAGAGAGAGAGATGATTGCACTAGTACATTGAGCATGGAAAATCAAGGAAACTAATCTTGAAAGGAGGGAAAGTTGTTAAGAGTTACAGAGACTAAAAGCCAACCAATGATGTGAGCTGAGAAGTGATTTAAGATCTACAAGTTAAGTTGTATTATGTAATCAGGTCAAAATCCCTTATTGTTACTCTCTAAAAATTGTATCAGTTTGGGTAGAAGAAAATCCTATGGACTTAGGTTGGTTTAATAGCCACTTGTAAATTCTTTGACAGGGTGGCATTCCAAGTGAATGTTCTAAAGTCTTCTAACCAGGCCCACTTCTAACAAGGTGGTTAAATCCTTTAACTAGGTCACATTTAACAATGTTTTGTTAACAGGGCAGAACTTTCACAGAGCATTACTTCATAAAAGTGAGAATTCAGTAGCATGTTATTGGTAGTTTTTCCCAAATTGGGTTTCCACATAAATCATTGTGTTATGTGTTTGATTTTCTTATGTGATATTCTTACATGTTGATTTACAGTAACCTATTGAATAGAAAAGTTAAAGCTTGGATGAATGAATAGTTTGATGAGCACACTTTACTTGATAAAAAGTTTGAATTGGACATGTTGGACCTTGAATAACTGATTCACCCCCTTCTTAGTTATTCGAAAAACATTTCTAACAATTGGTATCAGAGCCATCTTCTGATTTAATTTCAAGGCACTAGAAGTAGGAATATCAACATGTTCAAGAGAAAAGTTCCTAAGCTCAACAAAGAAAATTTCATTGCATGGAAAACTCTGATGAAATTGCACATTGGATCAATAGGCGATTACACAAAAACCTCAATTGGAACAGAACATGTAGACCCAGCTGGAACACTTACTGCAGATGATTTGAACAAAATGAAGGAGCACAATCAAGCAACGATGGGGATTGCCTCTACACACAGCTATGCTAAATTTGATGACATTAAGGAATGTAACACTACATTCAAGATGTGGAAATCCCTAATGGATATCTATGGAGGACATCAGAATGTTCAAAGAGCAAAGAGAGAAAGCCTCAGAGGAAAGTTTAATGAAATGAAAATGGAAGAAGGAGAAAATGCTACTCAATATGCTGCTGGAATGAAAGAAGTGGTAAGTGTAATAAGAAGTCTAGGTGGTCAATTGGAAGAAGAGAATATGAATAGAAAATACTTGAGAACCCTTCTCCCTATCTATGCTATTAGAGTTTCAACCATCCAAGAGCTAAGGTGTGTACAAGGAAACACACTAACCTTTGAAGGAATTGTGGGAAGACTTACTACATTTGAATTGTCCAACTTTGGCAACTACAGACCTAAGAACCTTGAATCTTCTTTCAAGGCCAAGTTGACATTGAAGGGCACTAAGGAGGTGACATCAAATAAGAAGAGAAGAAAAGAAAAACATGCATCCAGTGATAGCAGCACAGATGAGGAAGATGTGGAATAGATGGAAACACTACTGGCTAAAAGATTTCATAGAGGCAAAGGTAAATTCAAAGGTAAGTTGCCTATCATTTGTTTTAATTGCAATGAAGTAGGTCACATTGCTGCAAGATGTACACATAAGAAGAACTACAAAGAAGGAAACAAGTATAAGAACAAAAGAGAATATGATAGCAGAGATTACAAAGACAAAGGCAAAAGATGCTACATTATTGAAGAAGATTCTGATGAGAATGATGATGAAGTAGTCTATGTGGCCATGAAGGATGAATCAGATGAAGATGAAGCAAAAACACTGGTAACTTGTGTGAACAAGAATGACAAGTGGACCATAGATAGTGGGTGCTCACATCACATGACAAGAGATAAAAATAAGCTTATTACCTTTACTTAATATGATGGAAATAGTGTTAGATTTGGTAATGATGCTCCATGTCAAATCAAATGAAAGGGTTCAATTAAACTTACAAAGAAAATATCATGTGATAATGCATACTATGTTGAAGGATTGAACATCAATTTCTTGAGTGCATCATAGTTAGGCAATGTAGGTTGCAAAGTAGAATTTGAAAAAAAATCTGCCAAGATCTATGACACTGATGGAAATCTAATAGGAAAAGGTGAAGAAACTAGGAGTAACTTGTTTTACCTAGATATGGAAGATACAACTTGTCTTGTTGTTAGACTTGATGATGTGTGGTTATGGCATAAAATTTTGCATCATGTTAACTTTGATAGTCTGATTAGCATCAGCAAGAAAAAGAAAGTTAGAGGATTACCTAAACTGAAGAAGCCTAAAAACACAATGTGCAAACTATGTCAACTAGGGAAGATGACTAAATCTAGTGTCAAAAGCAAAATATACACTTCCAAAGAAGTACTAGAGCTAGTCCATACAAACTTATGTGGTCCAATAGAAGTGAAAACTTACCTAGGAGATAGATACATAATGCTATTATACACTTCCAAAGAAGTACTATAGCTAGTCCATATAGATTTATGTGGTCCAATAGAAGTAAAAACTTGCCTAGGAGACAAATACATAATGCTATTTGTAGATGACTACTCTAGGATGATGACTGCTATGTTCTTGGAGCAAAAATTTGATGCATTTCAAATGTTCAAGTGGTATTTGGCTAGAGTTGAGAAGGAAACATGTAAGAGTCTAAAATCCCTAAGATCAAATAGAGGAGGTGAGTTTACATCAAAAGAGTTTGAGATATTTTGCAATGACAAAGATATCAAAAGGAAAACATCAGCACCAAGAACTCCCCCACAAAATGGTATTGCTGAAAGGAGGAATAGGTCAGTGATAGACTATGCCAAAACCTTGATGATGGAAAAAAATGTTGCTCTAAAATAGTGGAGAGAAACTGTAAGTACTGTTGTTTACACCCTAAATAGAGTCCAAGTCAAGAAAGGTACAAATGCAACACCTTTTGAACTATGGTATGGTCACTCACCCATTGTAAAACATTTCAAAGTCTTTGGTTGTAAATGTTATATTCTTAAAGATACTAGAAATGGAAAGCTTGATGCAAAAAGTGATGAAAGTATATTCCTTGGATACTCCACTAGAAGCAAAGCATATAAGTGTTTAAATAATAACACTAACAATATTGTGGAGAGTGCAAATGTAAATTTTGATGAGCATGTAGAAGTTTAGGTTGATGGAACTAAACAACTAGAAGATTATAGATCTTTTGTATACTTATATGAAGGAATGACTATTGAAGATAATTCTGACAATCAAGCTAGGAATTAGCAACAAATCTCAGTATTAGCCGAGTCACAACCAGTGAATGTCGAGTTGCATTTAGAAGCCAAGTTACAGAATGAAGAAAATGCACATTCAGACTCTAAAAATAGTATACATGAAAGAAATGGTGAAGTACCAAATGAAGAAGAACAAAATGACTCTGAAGCTAAAGGATCAAACATAGAAAGAAGGACAGAACCAAGGTTAGCCAAGTATGTAAGAAGACATCACCCTGCTGATCAAATCATTAATCACAAGGATGCTAGACCAATGACAAGGAATAGACTAAGGAATGAATCATGCTTGTTGAGCAAGGTTAAGCCCAAAATAGTGAAAGATGCACTACAAGATGATGATTGGTATAAAGCTATGGAAGAAGAGATAGATTAGATTGAGAAGAACAAAACCTGGACCCTAGTTCCTAGACCAGCTGACAAGAATGTAATTGGTACCAAATGGGTGTTTAGGAACAAACTTGATGAGAATGGTGAGATAACAAGAAACAAAGCCAGACTAGTTTGCAAAGGTAATGCACAAGAAGAAGGACTATATTATGGGAAAATATTTTCCCTTGTTGCAAGAATGGAAGGAGTTAGAAAATTTCTTGCATATGCTACTTACAAAGGTTTCAAAGTCTACCAAATTGATGTGAAATCTGCTTTTTTGAATGGTATGTTGGAAGAGGAAGTCTACATAGAACAACTGAAGGGATTTTTTGATAACAACAAGAAGGATATGGCTTGCAAACTACATAAGGCACTTTATGGTTTGAAGCAAGCACCTAGAGCATGGTATGAGAGACTGCAAAAATATCTTGTGAAGATTGGATTTGAGAGAACAGATTACAATAGCAACCTATATATCAAGGTCAAAAAAGGTAAAGACATTTTGATATCTAAGACCTTTGTTGTTGATATAATATTTGGAGGAAAAGATGCTCTATGCAAAGATTTTGTTGATCAAATGAAACATGAGTTTGAAATGTCAATGTTTGGAGAAATCAAATTCTTTGTTGGATTGCATGTACATCAATTAAAGAATGGAATATTTTTGACCCAATCAAAATACATCAAGGAGATACTCAAAATATTTGGATTGGAAGACTCAAAACTAGTTAGCACACCAATGGTAACAGGACATAAGTTATCTAAGAATGATGAGTCGGCTAAAGTGAATTAGACATTGGATAGATCAATGATTGGAAAGTTGCAATATGTTGTACATAGTAGACTAGACATTTCATTAACTATTGGAATAGTGGCAAGATTTTTTCCAAATCCAAGAGAAAATCATCTGATGGTAGTAAAGAGAATACTAAGGTACCTAAAAAAGAATTGATAACTTTGGTTTGTATTATAAGAGAAGTGAAAAGTTAAAGCTAAGGGCCTACACTGATGTAGATTGGGGAGGTAATATTGATGATAGAAAAAGCACTAGTGGAGGATGACTTTTCTTGGGAAAAAGATTGATTACATGGACCAACAAAAAGAAAAGTTGTACCTCATAGTCAACAATAGAAGCTAAATATGTTGCAACTTCCATCAATTGCACCAATATTGTATGGATCAAACATCTATTGCAAGGTATGAAGGAAGAAGTGAATGAGCTTGTGATACTTTATTGTGATAATACAAGTGCTATCAACATATCAAAGAACCTTGTAATGCATGCCAAAACCAAGCACATTGGAATCAAGTATCACTATGTAACAGAATTAGTGGAAGACAAATAAGTGAAGATGGAATATATTAACTCAAAGGAATAGATTGCTGACATCTTCACAAAAGCACTACCTAAAGATGATTTTGAGTATCTTAGAGGTAAGTTAGGGGTGATACCCCTAGCCAAGGCTACTTAAGATAAAGCAAGACTCCCCTGTATCAAATGAGTCGATTGTTGAGATATTACACATTGATGTAGACGATACCTAGTTTAGGATTATTCTTGAAGTAATTAGACTATTGAAGTTCCAAATTAGTCACAAGAAAGGTGATAGAGGGAGAAATTGAGAGAACCTACAAATGCTACACTTGCATGATAAGATGCTGAAATAATATGTCTTTTGCATTGTTGTCAAAGAGGGAGAAATGTCAAGAAATTGATCAACAACATTTGATCAATAGTATGAGGGAGAAGTAGACAAAAATGATCAATAGTTGAAGGAGAAGATGAAAAAGTTGATTAGAACAGAGAATATCAAAAGATGAACAATGCATATAGAGGGAGAAATTGTGAGAAGAAAGAATGTAAGAAAGGATACAACAACTAAGAGGGAGAAGATGAAATGAAGTAATCAGGATAGTAGATCAAAAGAGGGAAATGTGAAAACTAATGGTAACATAATTACTTTTTGGAATTAGAATTATTTTTCTAACCTAGATAACTTGGTTAAATAGTTTGGTCTAGTGGTTGATAAGTTTGGTTTGCCATCAATGCCAAAGAGGGAGATTGTTGGAAATTTGATTGAAAAGGTTTACTGTCAAAGAGGTAGATTGTTGATAAAAAAATATTTTCAATCATTTTTCAGTCATTGATGTGAAACCTACTATGTGTAGGAATGATATTTTCTTATAAGATCCAAGTACTATCACTAAGTTGATTGATGAAGAGGATTTTGATAAACAAGATGTAACAAGAGTATCTAAAGGAAAGGTTGAGTTATGATATTGTAATGAAATGCAAGGATCAGCTAAGACAATGGTTAAATAATGTATTGACAACATACTAAAAAGATATAGAGGTTGGCCACACCTAGAAACATTAGAAGTATAATTTAGAACAAGGTTGATTGCAAAGCTTAACTAAGTTCATTAGTGGGTGCCAAGCAAGCTAGTTGGAGCCAAGAGAATTTTCAGTTGGAGCCAAGCAAATGGAAAATCTAGTATGTGTCGAGTGAACTTCAAGTGTTGAGTGAAGTTCAAGTGCTGAGCAAAGTAAAAAGTGTCGAGCATTAGAAAATCTTAGTAGGTGTCAAGTGAACTTCATGTGATGAGCATTAGTAAAATATAATTGATGCTGAGTAACATAGTATGTGTCAAGCATCAGGATTTCAATAGTCTCAAGTTGCTGCATTATTGCAAATGACAAAGATTCACCAAATCTAAGATGACAAGTTTGTTACCTTGACTTTTGTAAACCAGTTGGAGGATAAGGATGATGAGTTGGTGGCACATAATTTTATGTAAACCATTTTTGAGTGAATTCAAGAGGATTCTTCATGATGTTTCTAGAAGGAACAAAATATGGGTTAGATTCAATGAATCCTACCTAATCCATACAAATTGAAATTAAAAGAGGGAAGAATCAAGAAAGAAAGGAACTCCAAGACTTCTACGGTGTGCCAAATTGAAAAGTGGTTGAAGGGTGTCAAGGAGAAGGCATCTAGGAGAAGGAAGAATAGAGCACAGAGACTCTACTTTTATAAGTGGTTAGAGAGAGATGATTGCACTGGTACATTGAGCATGGAGATTCAAGGAGAGTAAGCTTGAAAGGAGGGCAGGTTGTCTAGAGTTGCAGACACTAAAAGCTAAGCAATTATATGAGCTAAGAAGTGATCTAAGATCTACAAGTTAAGTTGTATTCTATAATTAGGTCAAAACCCCTTATTGTTACTCTCTAACAATTATATTAGTTATGGTAAATGAAAATCCTATGGACTTAGGTTGGTTTAATAGCCATTTGTAAATTCTTTAATAGGGTGGAATTCCATGTGAATGTTCTAAAGTCCTCTAACCAGGCCCACTTCTAACAGGGTGGTTAAATTATTTAACTAGGTCACATTTAATAGTGTGTTGTAAGCCTTTAATAGGGTAGGCCTTTCATAGGGCATCACTTCAAAAGAGTGAGAATTGAATAGCATGTTACTGGTGGTTTTTCTCAAATTGGATTTCCATGTAAATCACTATGTTATGTGTTGATTTGCTTATGTGTTATGCTTGCATATTGATTTATAGTAACCTGCTAAATACGAAAGTTAAAGCTTGGATGAATGAATAGTTTGATGAGCACACTTTACTTGATGAAAAGTTTGAATTGGACATGTTGGACCTTGAATAACTGATTCACCCCCACCCCCTCGCTACTACTCTTAGTTATTCTAAAAGCATTTCTAATAGTAAATGCATAAAACATGTAAGCAATTGAACACACACTCTTAACACTAGATATGATTACCCAAAAACCCTCTAAAAGATAAGATAAAACTAGGGTCGGGATGACACCCACAAATCTTAAAGATTTCAGCAATAAAGTGTAGCCAACTAAAATTTTAATGGTTTGACCATGAAACATGATTTGCCTTGTGAAAGGTCTACCCTGTTAAAGGCTTATAAAGACTATTAAGTCCCACCTTGTTAGAGGATTTCAACACCCTATTAGAAGTGTTCCTGGCTAAAGGACTTCAGAACATCCACTTGGAATGTCACCCTATTAAAGGATTTACAATAACCTTTTAGGACTACTCTACCTAGGAGATTTAACTAAAATCACCTGTTAGGATATTTTAGCATAGATCTTATGATTGGCTCTGGTTTCCTGATTAAAGATCAAATCTATATAGTGTTCTTCTTGATCCTCTTTGATCTAATATGAAAATTATTGTATCCTTCTATTCTTTCTTCTCCTCCAACCAATTTTACAATTCACTCTCACTGATAAGTCACCTTAAATGCTCTATTAACAAATTCAATCATTCACCCCTTGTTACCTCTTGTAACATTATCTCTTTCACTCACTCGATTCCTTCCTCACTTTGTTATAATTTTTGGGGCTTCATATTCCTTATAAAAACTTTGGTGGCTTAGGGTTAGGTATGAAACTATGGCTGAGATTCATTCTTTTTGTCACTTAATCCTTCCTATTTTCTAATGGTTGCATGCAAACACATAAGGATTCTGCAAATAGGTTTGTCCTTATCTTTGAAGAATCAAAATCTAACCTTATGTCAGCTTGAAAATGGTTTACATAGTTGTTTGTGCAATCACAAACAAATATGTCCAATCTATGTTACTTGACACTTGAAGTTACTAATGCTTGACATATACTATAATTTTGTTTATGAATTAAAATCTAAACTGCTCGACATCTACTATTCACTTGGCACTTGAATCACTCAACATAGTCTATCTTCTTGGCACTTGAGTGACTTGGCACATGAATGACTCGACATTGATTGCAACTCAACACTCAACATGCATTACTAGTTTGGCATAAACTAAGTAAATTTCTTAATTTTGTTGACACTCAATTGTCAAAACCAATCTGAGATCAACACTCCAAACGAGGGTATAGAGAGAAAGAGAGTGGAGATCCACAATTTTTTTTCCTAGTCATGACCTTTCTCTACATTTTTTTCCCATGTCATGCCCTTGATTTTTGATTGTGTTATCATGCCATTACCTTGTGATCTTCGTGCCCTTGCTCTGCATTCTCCCTACACAAAAGATTATTAGTGAGTATTATTGTAGTCTTTGTCTACATTATCATTATCAATTCCTTATGAAATTCTCAAAATCTATTAGAAATCAATTTCTAAATATAAAATCATACTTCATACCTAAAAAATGCAATTTCTTGAATTTTTTTAAAGCATACTTAACAAGTTCCATTTATGGACATCATACAATCTTCAATTCGTAAGATAAAATTTGTTTGAGACATTCTACTAGGAAAAAATAGGGCTCTTTTTCTAGGATCTTTATGTTTAAACATATGATAGTGAACTCTATTTGGGATGATCAAGTGTAAGACTAGCCATTTAGCACAATATTATATCCTCTGTGCGTACAATAACCTACTGCAACCATGTGTTTGCTTGATAATTGAACATCCAAAGATCTCCATATTAGAAACCATGGGTTTTTAAGCTCCCCAAAATTGAAGCCAAATAGTTCTACATGATCTCTACCAATCACATACATGGACACATCTTGAGCAATGAAGGGGGTAAGTAAACCAAGTTGTGGTGCCAAAAGGGGGATATAAGTGGACACTTTTTTTTTTTTTAAATCAATAATTTCTAAACTTCAAGAAGAATTTGAAGATAGTTGTGCTCAAAATTTTAAGATATGACAAAAACAAAAGTAGTAGTCCTTTGAATCTAATTTCTAAACTACTAATTCTTTTTCAAAATGGTTTAGTTTTAGGTCCTCAAAAAAGGGGGTCATAGAAAGTGGTACTATTTATTCCAAAAAAATATAACACATTACAAAGTGTGGCCCCCCTAAAATTTTAACCTTTTTTTTTTTAAATTCTTTAATCACTCTAGTCAAAAGTTACCTAACACTATGTATTTTATCCCAATTTTTTGGGTAATTTTATAATGTGTATTTTTTAATGAATATTTTAATTAGACACATCCCAAAAATGTGAAATATCTGTATGCTCCCCCTAGAAATGATTGAGAACTAATCTAAAATCAAATTTTCTTTTTTTTCAAAGTGTGTAGAATGGAGTCTAGTTTCTAAAAAATTAAGTTGTTGCAAAATTTGATGAATGAGCTAAAATCTATAGCCCAATTAGTACATGTTGGTTTTTGACAAAATTTGGACATACATTCAAAAGAAATTATAGATGAAAGGCTTGAAATAGTTCAAATAAAAAATAAATTATATGGTTATATAGCTAACACAGAGACCTACAATGTTATGTAACCTAATTTTATCGATGCTCAACCATGAGGAATCTTGAAGGAAAGCACACAAGAAAAATCAATCATTTTTTATTATGTTTGTAGCAAAACACATCTCAGACCAGTTTACAGACTCCAAACCTTTGAGTTGGATCCCTAAGGCAAAACTAAACCTTAGGCTTGGTAGAATGTAAAGCTTTTAATAGCACATGTGCCCTATAGTGTGTACGCACTATTTAAAACTTTTTAAATTTAAGTCTTAATAGTGCATGCACACTTTAGTGCACACACACTATTGAGACCTAAGTAGTGCATAAAGAGGGAAGGAGAGAGGTAGAGAGAGAGAGAGAGAGGAGAGGGGGCTGATGGGTGTGTGTGGGTGTGGGTGTGTGTGTGTGTGTGTGTGTGTGTGTGTGTGAGAGAGAGAGAGAGAGAGAGAGAGAGAGTAGGGGATAGGAGAGGGGAGAGAGAGTAGGGGATGGGAAAGAGAGGAAGTGAGAGAGAGAGTAGAGGTGGTAGAGAGAGTATGACAATAGAGAGAGGAAGTGTGTGTGAGAGAGGGTATGGGGTGGCAGAGAGAGCACAGGATGGGAGAGATAGATTGAGAGTAGGGGTGGCAAAGAGAGTACAATATGGGAGAGAGAGATTGAGAGTAGGGGATGGCAAAGAGAGAGTAGGCAATGGGAGAGGGAGTGAGAGAGAGGGAGAGGGGGAGAGAGAGAGAGAGAGAGAGAGAGAGAGAGAGAGAGAGAGAGAGAGAGAGGATGGGAGTGTGTGTGTGTGTGTGTATGAGAGAGAGAGAGAGAGTAAGACATGGGAGAGAGTGTGAGAGTGTGAGAGAGTAGGGGTGGAAGAGAGAAAAAGTATGGGATGGGAGAGGAGAGAGAGAGAGTAGGGGATGGGAGAGAGAATGAGAGAAATTAGGTGGTGGGAGAGAGAGTGGGAGAGGGAGAGAGAGGGGGGATGGGAGTGTGTGTAAGAGAGAGTAGGGGATGGGAGAGAGAGAGAGAGAGAGAGAGAGAGAGAGAGAGAGAGAGAGAGAGAGTGTGTGTGTGTGTGTGTGAGAGAGAGAGAGAGAGTAGGGGGTGGCAAAGAGAGAGTGGGGGATGGGAGAGCAAGTGAGAGTAGGGGATGGGAAAGAGAGAGTAGGCAGTGGGAGAGGGAGTGGGAGAGGGAGAGAGAGAGAGAGAGAGGAGGAGGATGAGAGAGTGAAAGTGAGAGAGAGAGAGAGAGTAGGGGATGGGAGAGGGGAGAGGAGAGAGAGAGTAGGTGATGCAAGAGAGAGGAAGTTTGTGTGTGTGTGTGAGAGAGAGAGAGAGAGAGTAGGGGTGGCAGAGAGAGTACAAGATTGGAAAGATAGATTGAGTGTAGGGGATGGGGGAGAGAGAGTAGGTGGTGGGAGACAAAGTGGGAGAGGGAGAGCAAGAGAAAGAGAGAAGTATAGGAGTGTATGTGTGTGAGAGAGACAGAGAGAGATAGAGAGTAGGGGATGGGAGACGAGGGAAGAGAGAAGGAGGGATGGGAGTGTGTGTGTGTGTTTGTGTGTGAAAGAGAGAGAGTAGGGGATGGGAGAGGGGAGACAGAGAGAGAGAGAGAGTAGCCTGAGAGAGAGAGAGAGTAGGTAATGGGAGAGAGAGAGAGGGGGGGATGGGAGTGTGTGTAAGACAGAGAGTAGGGAATGAGAGAGAGTGTGAGAGAGAATAGGGGTGGTGGAGAGAGAGAGAGTAGGGGGTGGGAGAGAGAGTAGAGAGGGAGAAAGAGTGAGAGAGAGAGTAGGTGGTGGGAGTGGGAGTGGGAGAGGGAGAGAGAGGGGGGGATGGGAGTGTGTGAGAGATCTAGAGAGTAGCCGATGGCAAGGAGAGGGGGGATGGGACTGTGTGAGAGATCTAGAGAGTAGCCAATGGCAGAGAGAGGGGGGATGGGAGTTTGTGTCTATGAAATAGAGAAAGTAGGGGATAGGATAGGGGAGAGAGAGAGTAGGGGATGGGAGAGAGAATGAGAGAAAGTAGGTGGTGGGAGAGAGAGTGGAAGAGGGAGAGAGAGAGGGGGTATGGAAGTGTGTGTAAGAGAGAAGGGGATGGGAGAGAGAGAGTACAGTATGGGAGAGAGAGAGAGAGAGAGAGTGAGAGTAGGGGATGGGAGAGAGTGTGAGAGTGAGAAAGAGAGAGAGAGAGAGAGAGATTAGGGGGTGGAAAAGAGAGAGTGCGGTATGGGAGAGAGAGTGAGATTGGGGATGTGAGAGGAGAGAGATTTGGGAATTGGAGTATGTGTGTGTGTGAAAGAGAAAGAGTAGGAGATGGAAGAGGGGAGAGAGAGAGTAGACTGAGAGAGAGAGAGAGAGAGTAAGGGATGGGAGAGAGAGTGAGAATGTGAGAGAGAGTAGGCAGTGGAAGAGAGAGTAGAGAGGGAGAGAGTGAGAGTGAGAGAGATAGAGTGAGTGAGAGAGAGAGAGAGTAGGTAGTGGGAGAGTGAGTGGGAGAGGGATATTGAGTGAGAGAGTGTGTGTAGGGGATAGGAGAGGAGAGAGAGAGAAAGAGAGAGGGATGGGTGTATGTGTGCGAAAGAGAGAGAGTAGGGAATGTGGTGCAGGGCACTCAAAGACACTCCAAGGCATTTAACAAGGCATTTCAGTGATCCTACATAACATTACCTTCCTAAATGGTTCATGATGTAATTTTTAATGGTTGAAAAGGTTACGTCTAGTTTCAAGTTGGTTTTAGCCCATTTGTAAAGGTTTGAAACTCATTGGTGATTCTATAAACCTTGAGTCCTCAAGACCTATAGGGTATTTAGCATTTAGGGAAATAGGTGGAAACACCTTAAATAAGGATATTTAGGTCCTAGAATTCCTTAGGATGTTAATTTGAATAATAAATGTTCAAGCAACAAAAAATTGCTATGCAACTTTGCAAAAAATGCTTAATGTGGCTAAACATTGGTTTCAACTAATTGCAACTATATTATAGGTAGTTCATTGGTGAAACATGTCTATAAATATGTAATACAACCTTCCTAGTAGCAGATGTTGTCAGATGTATGAAATTTTTCTTGAATCAATAAAGATCTCTAGTTTTTTGGCTCAAATCTGTTGTGTTTTCAATTTCACATGTGCTGTACAGATTGGGAAGGGTGGTTTAATGTTCTAAGAAGCAACTTTGGTGACCTACCTATCAAATGCACTTGGTCTAATTTCATTTGGTGATTTCTAACCAAAGTTATTGAATTTTCTTTCTACACAATCTAGAAACCCTAGTTACAGTAGGGTTTTGGGCAAATGGATGGATAGCTCATGACTATACCATCCAAATTGCACAAAACCCAATGAAAATGGAAGCCCTAGGAATTTTTTTTTAGATTCTAGAAGTAGGAGTTCAAAAACTAAAGGGAACTATTTATGCTTTCAAGCACTAGGCCAAATATTTGTATGTTTTTGGTCTAATTTTGGAAAAATTTGATTGTTTGGATGTATAAATTGTAGAAGTTGTGAAAACCAACTTCATAGATTGCCAAGATCACCTGCATGCAAATAACCTGCTGAAGAGAAATCGAAAAAAGAAGGAAAAAGTAGAGCTTGGAAAAACTCAATAAGATGAGAGAAAAATTGTATTCCAAGATTGATTGAATGAATGCTTGAAAAAAGAATTACAAGAGTTCAACCTTAAAGGTGAACGAAAGCCCTAAAGCCTAAAAAAGCTAGGTTGCACAATATAATTAATATAAAGTATTAATTATATGCACCTAAGAGATAGCTTAAGAAAACTAGAGTAATAGGAAACTTATTTAATTAAATCAAAGTGATTTAATTGATAAGTATAAAAAATTAATTACTCTAACACCCGCCCCCTTAAGTGAAGCTCAAGAGGTAAGATAACCTAGCACAACTAAGAAAGCAAGAAAAAATGGGTCTTGGCAACAAGGCCTGATCAGGTACCCAAAACAAGGAAATCTTTGTAAACTGGAGACAAAGGAGAAAACTCAGTGGGAAAAACCCCTCTACAAAAGAGATAGAAAAAGAATGTTCTAGAATATAGGAACAAAGAGAAGATCATGAAGAAAACCATTGAAGTAGAAAAAGCCACAAACTCTGTCAGAAAGAAACTGCTGATCTAAAGATCCTCCATAGAAATAGAAGGCACGAATTAAGAGTGTCTATATGGTAGGTGATCGATCTCACCAAAATGCATAGGTAGCCAACCACTATAATCGCCTAGTATATAGGATCAAAATACTGAATACATAGCTCACTCCAATGAACCATCGAACCAAGGAAGCATTAGAACCAACAATATAACCTCCCTTTAATGCAGACGGGGTGAGGTGACAGGCAATTGAAAAGATGGGCCAAAAATATCCTACAACACAGGAACCAAACACATCAAGAGTGAGGTACAAACACCTATAAAGGCACATGTCACCAACACTACATGAGGCAAAAGAGGAAGAGGGCACAAAATTGGCAAACAATTATCTCCCCCATGGCACTTTATAAAATAGTGCGAGTAAAACAAACCACAATGACGAAAAAGATCCTGAAATGCAAGAGTGGCACTTTATCTCAATGTGTTTACATAAAGATGCTTACAAATGATATCAACAATTATCAAAATAGGAAAAAAGCTGATACAAAAGATAGTACATCCCAAAAGAAGAGATCCCACGCTAAGAAAACGATCCTTGGACCTGAAATACCCAAGATATCCATCATAGAGCAAAAATGCCAAAAACATGATAGAAAGAGCATGGGGTAGAATCTGGAAGAAATTATATCATCTTTAAAAAGTAGATAGAACCAGCTTTCCAAAAAATATCACATTTTCAAAAAACAAAGATGGGACGCACAAGAAACGCTCACCGGAGTCAAAAATAGAACTTTGGACTTCAACTGCAAAAATAGGAAACTAAATTACATCAAAATCAAAAAAACTCCTACACCAGTATCTCCATCTTAGAACTAGCTTTCTGGTGCTTCTTTTGGATTGGAAAAATACCTCTGTATGCTCAAGATATGGCCAAAACACCATGAGTATGTCAAAAAAGGACCTGGAGTGCTAGCAGGGGTGCTAATGTAGGATGACATCATGCTGATGTCAAAAAAGCCCTCCCTTAAATTTGATGGCCAAGGGGTCGTCATAGCAAAAAATAAGGCCACATGGCATGCCTCGTGGCAGTGCCATGTGGCATCCACGTGATAGGAGGCCAGCGTGTTGGGTGACATGGCAGGGTCCACGTGGCACCCATGCCACATGTCAGCAGCAGAATGGTGTTGATAGTGTAGAATCTTCCACTTTGGTGCTGTGCAGAGAGGTGATAGACTAGAGATCATCGCTGGCTATGGCGGCCATAGGGGCGGCTACCACTAGTGTTGCCGCAGAAAAGGAGGTGGGTCGGTGATGTCGGGGTGGCAGTGGAGCGGCGGTCGTAGGCAAGCTGCACTGCGGTGGCTCCATGGTGTCACGCTGCTCATGGGCTATGCACTAGTAGGGCCATGGTGTCATGGTAGTGGCTGCTTGGTGGTGCACTAGAAAAACAAGTTTTTCTTTTTAAAAAAAATTGAAAATTGCAATAAATGAGTCTGTACGACCTCCCGAGGGGCTAAATTTTTTTCCTAGACACTTGGAATCCGGAAAAGACAAATTTTATATGGATCCTAACTGTAACTCGCCTTCTGAATCCAATGGCAGTGTCCGTTTAGGCCCAAAGTGTCCTAAAAAGTCGCTCTTCCTCCCGATTGAAGAAAAAAACCTCAAAAAATATGGGGTTTCTAACTTCGAATCATGGCTTTAAAAATCCTTTGAACAAGAAGCAACAGAGCGGCTCTGATACCATGTAGAAGTTGTGAAAACCAACTTCACAGATTGCCAAGATCACCTGCATGCAAATAACTTGCTGAAGAGAAACCGAAAAAAGAAGGAAAAGGCAGAGCTTGGAAAAACTCAACAAGATGAGAGAAAAATTGTATTCCAAGATTGATTGAATGAATGCTTGAAAAAAGAATTACAAGAGTTCAACCTTAAAGGTGAATGAAAGCTCTAAAGCCTAAAAAAGCTAGGTTGCACAATATAATTAATATAAAATATTAATTATATGCACCTAAGAGATAGCTTAAGAAAACTAGAGTAATAGGCAACTTATTTAATTAAATCAAAGTGATTTAATTAATAAGTATAAATAATTAATTACTCTAAAAATTGATTGTTTGGAGGTATAAATGAAGGAAAGTAACCAAAAAAAAAGATGGATTTGAAATGTATTGATTTCCCCTCAGAGTCCTGAAGACTTGTTTCTCATCTATGCACCCATTTCATTGATCTTCCTTTGAAAACCAAGCCTATAAGGGTCCTATTAGGTCTGTGTACTTAGGAAAATTAGCGAGTGCTGGATTAAATCAAGAGTTAGTCTTGGGGGATGTTGTTTGGGTTATTAAACACTTATTAAATCCATCCTTTGATCAAGTATTTTGGGTGTGGCTATGGTAGATACAACAATTTTTTAGTTTTAGCTTTGTAGCCCTATTTTGGGAATAAGCTAATCGATTTGTAGTGAAGTTGCAAAAAGTGTTTTTTGGAATTTAATTGTTACACTTAGGATTTTTGAAGGTGAAAAACCATCAAAGAAAGGTGTTGAGGCACTTTTTAAGTCTTTGTTGAAAATTTGGTGCTTGGAGTCATTCATTGAAACTTGATGTTTTGAGCATTCAAACTTGAAGGTACAAGAAGGATCAAACCTTCCACTATTGCACTTTGCATCAAGTGGTATCATAGTAGTTTAGATCTTGAGGAGTGTAGATAAAGGCAACATGTCTAAAGGAGAAGAAGGAGAAAGGGAGATCCCTTTGAGGATCACAAATGTTGAATTGGCCAAACTTGTAAAGGAGAAAATGGTTGAGAGTAGTGCAGTAAGGGAAGAAAATAGAAACATGAAAAGAGAATTGGAGAAACTTAAGCATAAAATGACAAAGGGTGAGAATAATGAGTCTGAAGGAGAGGAGATTGAAAGGGATGCCTATGAAGAAGAGATCCCACTGGATCAGAGACAACTCTTTCAAGCCTTAGAAAGAGTAGGGGTGAAAGGAGGAGACTTGCCTACTTTTCATGGAAAACTAAATCTAGATGAGTGTATGGATTGGTTGGAAGCATTAGACAACCATTTTGAATGTGATCAGGTCCTTGCAAGCCAAAGGTTCAAGTTGGAAAAGAAAAAACTCAAGGGCCCTACCCTTAGTTGGTGGGACTTTCTACAAAATGAAAGAGATGATGAAGGAAAGGTTTAGATAAGCACATGGAAGAGGATGAAGGCAGAGATCAAGAAACAATTCATTCCTAAGGACTATGAGGTCCTAACAAATTAGAAGTTGCATAATCTAAAACAAAAAGATATGAATGTTAGCACATATACCCAAGAGTTTCATAATTTGACTCTTAGAGAAAAGGTGTATGAAACCAACAAACAAAAGTTGGCAAGGTATATAAGTGGCTTAAAGTACCGTATTCAAGATGAATTGACCCTAGTTACTATTGATTCAGTTCATCAATGCTTCAATCTAGCCTTGAAGATTGAAGAAAAGCACAAAAGGAGGGGAGAATCCATTTCCAATAGAGGAAGGGGGGAAGGTTTCAAGGGAAGAATAACCATTCCAAAAGAACCAAAATACTGAAAATGAGTTTAGCAGTAGGGGTACTTTCAAAGGAAGGAGGCCCAATTATAGTAGAGGAGGTGGATATGGTAGAGGAAGGGGAGGAAATGTCTTCATTGAAAAATGTTTTTCCTACAATTAGACAAGACATCAGTCCTTTAGATGCCCTCAAAATCTTGGAGACAATCCTAGGTAGGGAGATAGGAGAGTCCAATTTTTGCAAGAAGAAGAAGATGGTCAAAGCATATCCTCTTATCATTCCACTTCTTCCAAACCTATAGATCCTAAAATTGGTGAATGCTTAATGCTATAGAGAACACTCTTGAAGGTACCCAACCCCATGGAACCACCACAAAGGAAGACCCTATTCCAGACAACTTGCAGAATCAAAGGCAAGGTATGTGAGTTAATTGTAGATTTTGGATCAACATACAACATAACATCTAGGGAGATGGTTGATAAATTAAAATTACAAAAGATACCACATCCTTGTCCTTACAAAGCATCATGGCTTACTAGAGGGAAACAAACTCTTTTCAATGAGCAAGTGTGGGTAGAATTTACTCTAGGTGAGTATGTGGACAAAATTATTTGTGATGTCATAGATATGGATGCTTTCCACCTCCTATTAGGTAGACCATGGCAATATGATGGTAAATCCAAACATGATGGGGAAACCAATGTTTATACCATAACCAAAGGAGGCATAACATATACTATGAATGCCTTACCTAATGATGGGAAACTAGACCATGTTGTTAGTAGTGTTGCTTTGGTAGGGGAGAAGGAGTTCATGCAACCCTTAAAAGAAAAGGATACCCCATGCTTTGCTATAATAACCACACCTAAAAAGGAGGTTTTAGTGAAACCCAAAGATAAACCCAAGAAGGGACAATGGTGGGAAGATGTTGATCCTAAAGAGTTTAGGGCTCTTCTAGAAAAGTATCATGGGATAGTTGCAAATAGTATTATAGCCTCCTTGCCATCTAAAAGGGAAGTTAGCCATTGTATTGACCTTATCTCTGGTGCAACATTTCCTAATAAAGTAGCATATAAGCTGACCCAAGAATAGAATGCAGAGATTGCAAGGTAGATTGAAGACTTATTGTCTTAAGGGCTGATTAGGAAGAGTGTGAGTCCTTGTGTTATTCTTGTAATCCTAGCCCCTAAAAAGGAAGGCACTTGGAGACTTTGTATAGATTCTAGAGCAATCAAAAAGATTACCATAAGATATAGATTCCCAATGCCAAGAATGGAAGACTTTTTGGATTGCCTAGGTGGATCAAACTACTACTCTAAGGTGGACTTGAAAAGTGGATATCACCAAATTAGGATAAGAGAGGGGGATGAATGGAAAACTGCCTTTAAAACCACAAAGGGGCTCTATGAATGGCTTGCAATGCCATTTGGGCTATCAAATGCACCTAGTACCTTTATGAGGCTCATGAATGAGGTCCTCAAGCCATTCCCAAACAAAATTGTGGTTGTCTATCTTGATGACATCCTAATTTTTAGTAAAGGTAAAGAAGAACACTTAAGGCACATAGACCAAGTCTTAAAAAGGCTACATGAGGAAGGACTCAAGATAAATCTTGAAAAATGTACTTTCATGAAAGAAGAACTCATATTCTTGGGCTTTGTCATTTCTACGGGCTATCTTAAAATGGACCCATCAAAAATAGAAGCTATTATAAATTGGCCACCTCCAAATAATCCATCAGAAGTCAAGAGTTTCCATGGAATTTGTAACTTCTATAGAAAATTTGTAAAAAAATTCAGTGGAGTTTGTGCACCTATAATAGACACTATAAAAGGAGGGAGAAAATGTCAATTTGTTTGGACCAAGGAAGCAACAGAGGCATTTAAGATACTTAAACAAGAGATAGCACAAGAGCCCATCCTAAGATTTCCTGATTTCAACAAGATATTCACAGTGGAATGTGATGCTAGCACTAAAGCCATAGGAGTCTTGAGTCAGAAGGGTAGGCCTATGGCCTTTTTTTGTGAAGAACTAAATGATGCAAAATCTAATAATTCAGTATATGATCTTGAATTATATGCAATGGTACAATCACTTAAAAGGTGGAGACACTATTTACTACCAAAAGAATTCATTGTGTTTACTGACTATCAGGCTTTAAGTTTCTTGAACAAGTAGGATAAACATAGTCAAAAGCATATCAAGTGGATGAAATTCATGCAGGCATATACCTTCTCAATCAAGCACAAAAAGGGGACAGTGAACAAAGTGGAAAATGCCCTTAGCAGGAGAAATCTTATGATCCAAAACATTGAACTAGAAAGCATGGGTATTTCAATCATGAAGGATATGTATGCTAAATATGAAGACATCAAGGAGATATACCAAACATGCCAAGAAATGGGGGACAAATACCATACCAAATTTGTAGAGTACCTAATTCAAGAGGGACTTTTTTTTAAAGGAGGATAGCTTTGTGTGCCAAGGGGATACTACAAAGAGAACATCATTAAAGAAAAACATTGTGGAAGCATGGCAGGGCACTTTGGAATAGATTAGACCCTTGAACAAGGAAAAAGATTCTATCATTGGCTTAAAATGCAATCAGATGTTAGGAAATTTGTTTATAGTTGTCTAATTTGTCAAAAAGCAAAAGGGGATACTTCTAATGTAAGACTATATAATCCTTCGCCAATACCTTACAAACCTTGGGATTCTATAAGCATGGATTTTGTACTAGGCCTTCCAAGAACCAAGGCAGGACATGACAACATTATTTTAGTAGTTAACTAGTTCTCAAAGATGGCCCAATTTATTCCTTGTAGAACAACACATGATGCATCTCATATAGTAGGGTTAGTAGGGTTATTCTTTAAAGAAGTGGTTAGGTTGCATGGCCTACCTATGTCACTTGTATCTAATAGGGATCCTAAGTTCCTAGGACATTTTTGGAGAACATTATGGAAGAAGTTAAGAACCAATTTGAACTTTTCATCTGCCTATCACCCATAATTAGATAGGAAAACTAAGGTTATAAATAGGCCCCTAGGTAACTTGTTAAGATGTCTGACTCAGTAGCATGGAGGATCATGGGATATAATCCTTTCATGGGAAAAATACTCTTATTATGATTCCTTAAATAGAAATACTAGTAGGACTCCCTTCCAATTTGTTTATTGAAGCCACCCAAGAGGACATAGAAACATCAAGGACATGGAGAGAAAGAGTGCACAGATAGAAGACTTTGCCTAAGTCATGAAAGATATTCAAGATCAAGTAAGGGACAGACTGCAACATACAACAACAAAATAAAAAGAACATGCAGAAAAGAAGAGAAGAGACTTGAAATTTAAGGTGGGAGACATGGTTATGATACATCTTAAAAAGGAGAGGCTACCAAAGGGTTAATATACAAAACTTATGATGAGGAAAGTAGGCCCTTTCAAATTTCTTAAGAAGTGTGGTAATAATGCATACAAAATTGATTCGCCACCAAACATAGGACTCTCTCCCATCTTTAATATTTCTTATCTTTATGCTTATAAACCTCCTACTAATGATTTTGATGTAGGAACAGGTCAGTCTAACAATGCAACTGTATCTCAGTTACCAAAGACCACCAAACCACAAATAGAATGCATATTGGACAAGAGGATTTCAAAACAAAACTAGGAGGGATACTTACTACTCATATTTGGTCAAATGGAAAGATGCACCAATTAAAGATGTAACATGGATGAACCAAGAAGACATTTAAAAGGCAAGTTATCAATTTGATGCAATCCCAACTTAAGGGACTTGAGTTCTTTAGAGGAGGTAGCATGGTGCAGGGCACTCAAAGACACGATAAGGCATTTCACAAGGCATTTCAGGGATCCTACATAACACTACCTTCCTAAATGGTTCATGATGGAAGTTATAATGGTTGAAAAGGTTAGGTCTAGTTTCAAGTTGGTTTTTAGCCCATTTGTAAAGGTTTGAGACTCATTGGTGATTCTATAAACCTTGAGTCCTCAAGGCCTATAGGGAATTTAGCATTTAGGGAAATAGGTGGAAACACCTTAAATAAGGATATTTAGGTCCTAGCAGTCCCTCAGATGTTAATTTGAATAAGAAATGTTTAAGCAACAAAGCTTGTCAAATGTATAGAATTTTTCTTGAATCAATAAAGATCTCTGGTTGTTTGGCTCAAATCTACTATGTTTTCAATTTCACACGTGTTGTACGGATTGGGAAGGGTGGTTTAATGTTTTGAGAAGAAACTTTGGTGAGTTACCTATCGAATTCACTTGGTCTGACTCCATTTGGTGATTTTTAACCAAAGTTATTGAATTTTCTTTCTAAACTATCAAGAAACCCTAGTTACAATAGGGTTTTGAGCAAATGGATGGATAGCTTGCAATTGAACTATCCAAATTGCACAAAACCCAATGAAAATGGAAGCCCTAGGAATGTGTTTTTAGATTCTAGAAATAGGAGTTCAAAAACTAAAGGGAGATATTTATGCTTGCAAGCCCTAGGCCAAATATTTGGATGTATTTGTCCAATTTTAGAGAAATTTGATTGTTTGGAGGTATAGGTCAAGGAAAGTAACCAAAAAAGATGTATTTTTAGTGTATTGATTAACCCTCAGAGTCCTAAAGACTTGTTTCTCATCTATGCACCCATTTCATTGATCTTCCTTTGAAAACCAAGCCTATAAGGGGCCTATTAGTTATGTGTACTTAGGTAGATTAGTGGAGTGCTGGAGTAGATTAGGAGTTAGTCTTGAGGGATGTTTTTTGGATTATTAAACACTTCTTAAATCCATCCTTTGATCAGGTATTATGGGTGTGGCTGTGGTAGATACAATAATTTTTTCAGTTTTAGCCTTGTAGACCTGTTTTGGGAATAAGCTAGTGGATTTGTAATGAAGTTGCAAAAAGTGTGTTTTGGGAGTTAATTGTTATCCTTAGGATAGTTGAAGGTGAAAAACCATCAGAGAAAGGTGTTGAAGCAATTTTTAAGTTTTTGTCAAAAATTTGGTGCTTGGAGTCATTCACTGAAACTTGGTGTTTTGAGCATTCAAACTTAAAGGTACAAAAAGGATCAAACCTACCACTATTGCACTCTACATCAAGATGAGAGATGAGAGAGAGAGAGAGATTAGTCAGTGGGAGAGGGAGTGGGAGAGGGAGAGAGAGGGGGGATGGGAGTGTGTGTAAGAGAGAGAGAGAGAGAGAGAGAGAGAGAGAGAGAGAGAGAGAGAGAGAGAGAGAGAGAGAGTGTGAGAGAGAGAGAGAGAGAGTAGGGGATGGGAGAGAGAGTAGGGGATGGGAGAGAGAGTAGAGAGGGAGAGAGTGAGAGAGATAGTAGGAATTGGGAGAGGGGGATGGGAGTGTGTGTGAGAGATCTAGAGAGTAAGGGATGGAAGAGGAGAGAGAGAGAGGGGAGATGGGAGTGTGTGGGTGTGTGAAAGAGAGAGAGTAGGGGATGGGAGAGGGGAGAGAGAGAGAGTAGCCTAAGAGAGAGAGGAGGGGATGGGGGAGAGAGAGTAGGCAGTAGGAGAGGGAGAGGGAGAGGGAGAGAGGGGGTATGAGAATGTGTGTAAGAGAGAGAGTAGGGGATGGGAGTGAGTGTGAGAATGTGAGAGAGAGTAGGGGTGGTAGTGAGAGTAAGGGATGGGAGAGAGTGTGAGAGAGAGTAGGGGATGGAAGAGAGAGAGTGAGAGTAGGGGATAGGAGAGAGAGACAGTAGAGAGGGAGAGAGAGTGAGAGAGAGATAGTAGGCAGTGGGAGAGGGAGAGAGAGAGGGAGAGAGAGGGGGGATGGGAGTGTATGTGAGAGATATAGAGAGTAGGGTATGGGAGAGGAGAGAGAGGGGGATGGGAGTGTGTGTGTGTGTGTGTGTGAGAGAGAGAGAGAGAGAGAGAAAGAGAGAGAGATAGGGGATGGAAGAGGGGAAAGAGAGTAGCCCAAGAGAGAGAGAGAGTAGGTGGTGGGAGAGGGAATGGGAGAGGAAGAGAGAGGGGGATGGAAGTGTGTGTAAGAGATAGTAAGGATGGGAGAGAGTATGGGGTGGAAAAGAGAGAGATAACGGGATGGGAGAGAGAGAGTGGAGTAGGGGATGGGAGATAGAGAGTAGGCAGTGGGAGAGGGAGTGGGAGAGGGAGAGCAAGAGAGAGAGTAGGATGAGTGTATGTGAGTGAGAGAGAGAGTAGGGGATGGGAGAGGGAGGAGAGAGAGAGTAGCTCGAGAGATAGAGAGAGTAAGGGATGGGAGAGAGAGTAGGTGGTGGGAGAGGGAGTAGGAGAGGGAGAGCGAGAAGAGAGAGAGAGAGTAGCCTGAGAGATTGAGAGATTAGGGGATGGGAGAGAGAGAGAGAGAGAGAGAGAGAGTAGGCAGTGGGAGAGGGAGTAGGAGAGGGAGATCAAGAGAGAGTAGTGAATGGGAGAGGAGAGAGAGAGTGTGAGAGAGAGAGTAGGGGATAGAAGAGGAGAGAGAGTGAGAGAGTAGAGGATGGGAGAGGAGAGAGAGTGAGAGAGCAAGGGATAAGAGAGAGTGTGAGGGAGAGATTAGGTTGTGGGAGAGGGAGTAGGAGAGGGAGAGTGAGATAGAGTAGGGGATGGGAGAGGAGAGAGAGCAAGAGAGAGTAGAGGATGGGAGAGGAGAGAGAGAATAGGGAGAGAGTAAGAGAGAGTAGGGGATGGGAGAGGAGAGAGAGTAGGAAGAGAGAGAGAGAGAAAGTAGGGGATGGGAGTGGGGAGAGAGAGAGAGGAGGGGGTGGGAGGGAGAGAGAGAGTAGGTAGTAGGAGAGGGAGAGCAAGAGATAGAGTAGGGGATGAGAGAGGAGAGAGAGTGAGAGAGAGTAGGGGATGGGATAGGAGAGACAGTGAGAGAGAGAGTAGGGAATGGGAGAGGAGAGAGAGTGAGAGAGTGTTAGGATTAAACCACAGATAGAAATAAAAATTACATGAAAATATAACCAATATCAAAAAATAAGAGATCAAACTAGAAAAGAACACAGGACGCCAAGATTTAATGTGGTTCACTCAATCCATGGGCTATGTCCACTAAACAGCAAGTTCGATATTATTACGATCCAGTAATTACAATCTGATTACAATTTGTAATCCCTTACAACTCAATACTACCACGAGAACCAATTTTTTCATCACAAATATATAAAAATCCCTAACCCTAAGCCCTTTTATACAAGTACTTTTACAACTTTAGGGTTATAATTAATAATTACATGTTGGCCCAAAATCCTAATAAAATAGGGCCCAAAAAATTTTTTTGACACAAAGAATTTATGAGGTATGTATAGTACTTTCTTGATTAGTCACCACAAACTAAAAGAGAATAAGGGATGGGAGAGAGAGTAGGTGATGGGAGAGGGAGTAGAGAGGGAGTGCGAGAGAGAGGGAGAGAGAGAGAGAGAGAGAGAGAGAGAGAGAGAAAGAGAGTAGGGGATGGGAGAGGAGAGAAAGTGAGAGAAAGTAGGGGATGGGAGAGGATAGAGAGTAGGGAGAGAGAGAGTAAAGGATGGGGGATGATGGGCTAGGGAGAGATTTATTTTTTTTATGCACTATAATGCATACGCACTATGTGAAATCACCAAAAAATGGTCATAAAGCACGTTTGGGTTTCTACTGATCCATATTCTGCTTTTTGTTTGTTGTGCATTCTATTGCTCTGATGGAAAACATAGGTTTCAAGTTGTTGGAAGTTAGCAAACACTATTTGAAGACTTTTTGAAGCTAGCAAACACCAAATTCAATCATTGGATATGCTATTTGAAGGCTTTTTTAATATTCTTTCTATAGAAAAGGTTAGTGTAGTCCTTTTTAAGTACTATTTGTTGATATATAGAGAGAAATTTGATTATAATTTGACATGTTGTTTAATATATAGTGAATTCATTGAAATTTGTATGTTTCAATGAATTATTATTTGGAAATGGTTAGAAATTTGGCAAGTTGTTTGATATATTGTGCATTCATTGAAATAACTGTAATTTTTATATGTATTTGAATAATTTGTAATTTACAAATTTTAAGTAATTTAGATGTTTGAATAATTTGACATATAGAAATCATCATCATGCCAAGGAAGAAACCAAAAACTCAAAGAAAGGAAGAGAGGGAGGCAAATTTGGCAATTAAAAGAGATAATATGAAACTACTACGTGAACAATGAAAATAGCAAAGCAATAATGAAGAATTGACTTTTGAAGAGGAACAAGAATCATCGATACAAAGAAACAAAGAGGAAGAATTGGAAAGACAAAGAGAACTAATGAGACTATTACACTCAAGAAGACAATTCAATTGTGAAGCTACACCATCTTCCAATGTTATAGTCATATCATCCTCTCATGTTGAAGAGATACAAATTTGTAGATCTGACAATGTACACATTCCATCATGTCATGTTGAAGCCACAACAGCAACATATCAAGTAGATGATATTCCATCTTTTGCATCTTATTAAGGCACGTCATCTTGGTTCAAGGTACACAAAATACTCAACCTTATGTTGATGTTCAAAATGTTGAGGGAATGGAAGAGATTATCACACCTTTTAGAATTCATTTTAGAAGACCAAAATATTTGATTGATATTGATACTAACATTTTGAAATCAATGCCTAACAAGATTAGCAAGTGTACTTGTCAAAGAAAAGTTAATCGTATGTGGAGGTTATTCTTTGAAGAATTAAATATTATAGGTTAATTCCAATTATTTTTTGAAATGATGAGGAATTTGAAATTTAGGCCTATCATGAATATTCTTGGGTTAAGAATGATGGATGATTCAAATGAAAAAATATTGTATAGAATCTAATGAGTGCTTATGAAAAAGTCAGTTCTAAATCATGCACCAAAGATAGTAATATCACAAGATGAGTACTTACATCAACAATAGTAAGTACCCAAATGAAGAAATCTTGACTCATGAGAAAGACAAGAAACACATTGAAAATTGGTAGAGGTACTCTAAGGAGAGCCATGCTAAGGCATAAGAGATTGGAAGATCCAACAAAAAATGAGTTATGGACATTTAGTGGTAGACTACCATGAAAGGATAAAGAAATTAGATGTATTTCTTGCTTGGCATGCAAGTGATCCATCTGCATATGCAATTTTATCACCTTGGAAAATTGTATTTGATTCTGCTAGGTGGGAGTAACTAATTGTTCATTTTATTGTACCTAATCTGATGATAGTTCTACATCAATTTGTAATCAACCCAACTAAATAGAAACTAGAACAATTTAACTAGTTAATGGCTTGTTTCTTTCTTAAAATATCTACTATGATATATTTTTAAAAAAATTCTTGTGAACTCTGCCCATTTTTCCTAGTTTGCCTTATTTTTGTGCAGAATCTTGAGGTAATTAACATAGCACGGGTTGAGTGAGTTTAATTATTTTATTATTTGGATTCTAGAATATGTATGTAGCTTGATCAATTTTTATGTTGTCCTAATATGTAATAAGCACTTCAAAAAAGATCTCTCTGTATATATAAAGAGGCACTCAAACAACTAAGAAGTGGAAAGAAGCCCTTCAATACTTGCTTGAATCTATCAATTGTAGTACCATAATGATAACACTTCTTTGATACACTATGGATGGATCATATGGTTATGCTTTTGTTAATATTTCTAACTTCACTTATTGTATATATTTTGGATGTATCATATGGTTACACTTTTGTTTATAATTTAATACTTCCAATTTCTCTATAAAATTGATTTTCCATGTTTTCCAATTATTTAACTATTATAATAATTAGATTCAAATTCCTATCTTTTGTTTTCAAATAGGAAGAATTACCTTATCACTACCTACATTAATATTGAAAAATAAAAAATAAAATTTGAGTTGAACTAAACCAATAAGAAAAAAATAAGCATAGGGTAGTGGTCGTATTATATAGAGTGACTAAAATGACTTTTGGGGGCCTCATTAAATGTCTCCATATACAATGTACATGCATAAAATCATTCATATTTTTCAAGATAATTTGTTTACTAATTTTAGGCTTTTTTTGAAAATTTTGGTATTAAAAATATGGATGTATATTTTTTACAAATAAATGGTGTTATACTTGAATCTGTGATGCATATAGAATGTTTAATTACTTTACAACTTAGAAAGGCATCAAACAAAAGTCAAGATTATATAACAATTGTATTGCATCATACAAGAAGCTTGTTAGCAAATGAAAACACCATTATTTTATTAGTAACCTTATGCCCTAACTCTAAATGAATTTAAACTCTTTAGGTAGCAAGTATTGGAAACATGGATTCTTTGGTTTGTGAAAATTTTCAATCCAGAGAATGAAATTGATGAATCGATTAGAAAGCTTGATAATTATTATAAAGTAGTTTTCATTTGGGTGAAATACAAATGAAGTGAAATGTGAAGACCTAAAATGCATGGATGTTGACAATGGATATTATATTGGATATAAAAATGACTGTAGAGAATAGGTGATCATTCACCAATAAAAATAACCTTGTTATGGGATCCTAACATTTTGCTCAAGATCAAAGGTGGGTGGCCCAAATATTTTTGTAAATGGTAAAATCTTTGTTGTGGTAAAACTGGAGAAGCTGTTGGTGTGCACCATTTTTCCACATTGGACCCCTTGCATTCTTGCCTTAAGTTCCTTGGGTAAGTTCACCAAGTTGGGGTGCCAAAAAGATGACACCTTTTTTTTCCTAGTTTTAAAAAGTGTGTACATACTATAGCGTGCACACGCTATGGCCCGAGATGCCCAAGCCATAGTGCTTACATGCTTTTTAAAACAAATTTTTTTTATAAATGGACTGCAAACCCACAACCCATTTCATTTTAAGTTTATTTTTCAAGATTTCCTCCTCACAATGCGTACGCGAGTTGAAGGAATTGAAATTTTTGCCACTTGCCTCCTCAAAATGCCTCCTTGTCATCAAATTTTGAGATTGAGATCACATCATATGTTTTATACCCTTGTTTTTGCATTATTTTGTAGGTTTGTTTCAACTTTGGTTTAAATTTTTTTATTTATTTAGATTACAATTGGTTTCTTATCGGGAAATGTGAATAATGAATTGGAAAATCCCCAACAAGATCAAAACCAAAACCCTCCACAAGATGAGAAATCAAAACCCTCTACAACAAGCATAAAAAATTCCACAACCTACACTGATTGAAAAACCTCCTCCTAGCACACAAGATAACATAATAAATGAAATAAAAAGAGGGAAAAATGAATTAGAAGTACTCATTGGTAGGTTGAAAAATTGTGGACAAACCAATCCAATGAGAGCACAATTGGAATCCTCCCTCGAGTCCATTATGACCCATGTATCTTCTGTTAGTGGTCAGTTAGATATTTGGCGTGTTAAGAGGGAGGAACAAAAAAGATATTATGCAAAAAAATTATCATATCAAGATTTTAAAAAAAGATATACTAAAAGGTAGCATTTGTGCATTGTTAAGAAAGCCCGGTGAAAAAAATATTGTTAGAGAGACAACTAAATAGTTCCCCATCCATTGGTACATACACAATGGTATTAGAAATAATTTTTGGGATAGATGGTGGATGGTCTTTGGTGCTCCTCCCTACAATAATCACGAGGTCCCAATGTATTTCTTAAGGAAATTATATTGTGAATTTTTCCTTAGGGAGATCCCCAATTATTTTGATATATTAGAATCTGAGAGTAGAGGTGGGGGGTCATCATTTGTGAGGTCGGGCCACATCATGACCTTAATATGGTTAGGGCACCTATTGTCAAGCCACAAGTTGAGCATGTGATTATTCCTTCAGTTGTGAAGGAACATGTAGAGGCCAGTAGTCAAGGGACTATTAATGCTTTGATGTAGACCCTCATTCATTGTATGAGTCCATTAGTTGAGGAGGAGCCTTCTATGCATCGCAGTCACATGTGCACATCATGCGGATCCTTATACGCATTTGGTAGTCATGCTAGAGATAGTATGGATGATGGGTTAGTCACTAATCAATTCCTGAATGAGACATTTGGCATTGAAAAACAAGTAAATGACAATTATAATAAACTAATTTGATCACATTTCATATGTATAGTGAATGACTAATTAATTAGCATGTATTGATATTGTTCAAAATTCAGGGTTAGAGTGTTGGCAGCCCTAGTAAAGATCCCCTGGCCCCATTTTTTTTCCTATCAAAAAATCCAAAGGTATGTATCAATTTAATCATTTAAATTAATACATATATTTATTAAGTAATCATATAAAGGATTGAAAAAAACATTTACGCATTTGCATCAGTTCTCTACTAGACCATCAACATTCACTAGGGATTCTGAGCCTAAGCATGATATGAGCTTTGTAGAGGTACATTTGTTTCATGTTTCATGTTACATGTAACGTGTATTGTATGACATGTAGCTCTTGACATCTGAGACTCCTCATCTTCGATAGTCCATTGATCATGGAGTGGCTGTAGCTATGGCTATTTTAGAGCCATTGACTGAGGTATGAAAGAATTTTCTTAGTTTTAATTTTTATTTACAATAGTTAGTATCAAAATTTCTAATGTTATTTATAAGTGATTATATTGATTGAATTTTTGTAGGGCCTTATTATACCCAATTATTCATGAGCCTTTGAGGTGGACTTGTAGAGTGACTATTTGATAGTGGTAAGAAAATAATTAATTTTGTGTGTACATATATTTGATTTCAATGTATAATAATTATTGATTCATATCTACTTTATTTGTATCAGCTCGAGTTAGAGAAGAGCCTAAAAAAGAGGAAGAGTAAGTGTGTGAGGAAGACCCCATCATCCCCATCATCTCCCTCCACATGATGATCGAAGACCTCTAGAGATTTTTTTTCCTCGTTTCCTTCCCATCATGGGAAGGAGAAGATGTAGTTGATAGACACACATGTATAGGCATCAGTGGACATATATGTTGGATTTTATGTTAGTGGACATATTCGATATAAATTTGATGTATATATGACACTTTATATTCGATATATGACATATATTTGATGCATGACATTATTAAATTTATGACATTATTGGTTAATATATGATATGTTTGTTCATGCATGACATAATTGGTTATCATAATATATTATGTGTTTGTTAATGTATGACATTATTGGTTATCATTTTATATTATATGTTTGTTCATGTATGATATTATTGGTTATCATAATATATTATATGTTTGTTCATGTATGACATTATTGGTTATCATAATATATTATATGTTCATTCATGTATGACATTATTGGTTATCATAATATATTATATGTTCATTCATGTATGACATTATTGGTTATCATAACATATTATGAGGTTGCATGGGTACTTGTACCCACACCCTTGGTACTCATACCCACTTACCCAAGTACTAGGTACTCGGTGGAGAGCATCATAGCTAAGGACCTTGATTGAGAATTTTGGTTGTTTTTTTTGGTTTTTTGTTTGTGTATTAGCTTGTTATTTATCAAGCTTAATTCAATACCTAATCAGTTCAAAACTTTGATAGAATATTGATTAACAATAAACTTTATCACTGTTCAAGCATAAGTTTATCATTTCCAATATGACATCGTCATATGATTTATGATCTTGTTCATGTTTAAAGTTTTCCTTCTCTATTATTTGTTTATCAAGCTTAATTCAATACCTAATTAGTTTGAAACTTTGATAGAATATTGATCAAAAATAAACTTTATTAGTGTTAAGGAAAAAAATTTATCATTTGCAATATGTCATTGTCATATGATTTAGGATCTTCTTGTTCATGTTTAAAGTCTGCCTTCTATGTTATGCATCTAAAAATTTATCATAAATTATTATTACAAACATATAACAAATCTGAAACCGAAAATAATACATTACATTTGCAAACTTTATCACTATTCTTGATTTGAGAAATCAGTGTCATGACTCATAAATTTAGGTTTTCTATAAATATAAAAGTATAATTAAAAATAAAGTTTGACAAACCCAAGTACCCTCATCCCCTATTATAAAAAATAGTTGTACTCGTACCTATACTCGTATCCTAAGTACCCCAAGTACCCCCGTCCCCATGCAACTTTATATATTATATGTTTTTTCATGTATGAAATTATTGGTTATCATAATATATATCTTGTTTTTATTGTTTACATTTTAATTACATTTCATGTATTTCATTTTAAGAACTGATCCAAACTTGCAACATCACTCCCTTACTCTTCTAGGAACACTATTCCTTCAAAGGTTTTATAGGTCTACTAGGGTAACATAGAACTCCCCAGTACAACCAAGGCTTTCATCATGTCCTAAGGTATTATTGGAACACTTGTACTATTCTTGAATGGATAATAAATATGGGTTTGTACCTGATTTCAAGATTTCTTCACAAAAGGGCTACAAGGAGAGCCCCTAATTAGGCCTCCACCCAAATTTCTAGGGCCAATAGCTAGAATCTTAGGATCTTGATATTGATCCTATGATGGAGTAGGCATCAAAGAAATTTTTGGATGATGAAATCTTTGTTAATTCAAGAGTATTCATCCAATTTTTGTTGAGGAACAATATAGACAATTTGAAGCAAGGTGTAAGAAGGTCAAAATAGAGCAACCTAATAGGAAAGACTCTGATATTAGAGAGGAGTTCAAGGCTAGCCTCATGGAAGATTTTGGATGGAAAACCACTGAGGGGGGAAGGCAATTATTAAGGGATTCAGGAATCATGATTTTTCTTGAATGGAACATTGCTAATGCAATGTTTTTTGATATAGTCGGAAAGGAAAAAGAGACCTAGTTCAAGATTGAGGATGAAGATTTACAAGCCCATAAAGAGGTGAAATATCATGATGACCAAAAATCCTTGGTCATCCATTTAGAAGAGAGACAAGGCCACAATTCACAAAGTCTTAGATTCTGAGCATTCAAGCAGTCTCATGGTCTATAGAGTTGAAGAGGTAGATAGTGAAAAGGTGGCCTTAATTAAAAAAGAAATAGATGACTTTGGTGTAGTTGTAGAAACCAAATATCTGAAAATTTTGAAAAGGTTTTGGAAGCCTATGATGAAAGGGGTAGATAGATCTACTAGATGGAGAATAAAATTGCACAATATGAAAAGTGATTCAGGAAGAGAAAAGCAGGAAGATAGTCATACCAACTCAGAATTACTCCTCCTCCTACCCCTATGCCACCTTTCAACACATTACCAATTATGGAAATCCATAGCACATGTCAAAATCTAGATGTAGGTTGGCCCCTTTTACTTGGAATTATCAAGATTAGTAGGGATATGGAATGAATTGAATAATAATGAAGCAACCTTGAGAGCTATTTGATCAAATGGATTAGTAGGGATGATGCCATCACAACCCTTTTTTTTTCTTCTATTTATTTTTTTGATGAGAAGATTGAGAAAACTTTTTATAAATCTAATGATCTCATAGATTTTGATCACAAGAGGGACATGCTCCATTCTTTATAAAGTAACTTGGTAAAAAAATTAATCTCTTTCCAAAAGCAGTTAGAGGAATAGGCAAAATAACGGAGGAATGGGCTAATGAGTTGAATGAACTAATGAGCATAAGGTTAAATAAGGTAGTAAACAAAGAAAATTACATCTAGTTTGCCAAGACTACTAAAGAAGTTGTATAGGTACAATTTTTTTTAACTCTTTCAAACAAGACTTCACTGAGATAAAAAGGATGGGAAAACATATCCTAAGAAGAGAGAAAGAAATATTAGGTTTCTACTAGCCTAATTATGCACTTTTTGACAAGTGGATAGTTGACTATTCACCAGCAACATAGTTGTTATAAATGAAAGTTGAAATGGAAAATGTGGACAAATCAATTGCCACAAAAAAAGGTACAATTAGTTGATGCAATAGATGAAATAGGAGAAAAATAAGAAAAACAACAAACTATAATAGGGGAGATGGACACTCAAACCGATGATCTAGTAGAAGAGCAAGCAATTGTTATAAACATCTGGATATCTGAGCATGATACAACACATGTAAACCAAATGGTCCCACGGCCTGGAGAGCAATAGACGGAGTAAAATGAATCATCAAATGCAATGGATCTACAAGATGTTGTTACAACTAAGCTAGACCCACCACAAGAAAATCAATGGGGAAACCTTTTTGTTTAAAGACAAGAAATTATATTTTTGTCTTTTCTCGGGCATTTTTGTGATAGTGAAAATTTTGTCTTCTATTCATCTTTTGTTCTAAGGATAGTTGTCCTTTCCCTCTATGCCCAAAGCTTGTTACAACTCATACTATGTAAGTGAGTTTTCAAAGCTAGAAGAGGGTCCAAGTTTCATTCTTTTCATAAGTCCTTGTATTTTTTAAGTCGATCCATGCATACTATAAATCAATTCCAAAGTTGAATACAAAGTTACATTTGTTGGTCTATTGTGTTATTTTAATAGAGATAATTACTGAATTGTATACCCTTCAAAGCAAATTAATACAAATATGGAGACTAAAATTCATTCTAGACCTTGTCTCTTTTCTTATCTTTGTCTTGTTCTCTAAAATTGTGATAGAAAATTTTATTGAGTTTCATTTGTAATTCACTATTAATTATATTTGTTTTTTCTTTTGCTCATGATCTAATGGATTATGATGCTTAGTTCAAATTGAAAGAATATTATGGTTTTGGGTGAATATATGATAAATATGAGATCTATAAGTGAATATAGATAAATCTTTACACAAATTATATAGATAAGATCTAGTAGTAGGCGTTTTGTCTCTATGAGTTTATCCCAATGGATAAGGCACTGGCCATCCTTGTGAGTTAATCTAAATAGGAATGCTTTTCATAATGATGAATACTTTAATCGATAAAACTTTTTTGTTTATGTTAACTATGTGTAAAAATGTCATCCTATACTTGATTCATGATGTCTAGGGTTTGGTAAAATAACTATTTTCCATATTTCAACATCATTGAATTAGAAGAAATAAGGCTTAATAATCTATTGTCATTGGAATTCATGTTATAAATCTTGATTTGAAGAATAGACAAAGTTGAATTCCTAAGGTAAACCCGCCTGAATTTTGTAGAATTTAAAGTGGAGAAGACCTCAATATCTTTTTAGTTGGCCCTTTTTTATTTGTAGGATGCCTATAATGGTTTCTAGCTAATTCTTAAGTTTTCTCACATCATAAAAGGTAGTTAAAATTAGTGTTAAATTAGGAGCCAATGAGGCTCATCCCCAATTGGCTTAAACAACCTTCTATTGATCATTAGAAATCATTCTTATGCTCAATAACAATTTTATCAAGATCATTTTGAGTGATTCATAGCCTATAAAATTTGACAAAGAAGAGAACTAATTTGAATGAATTAAAGTCAAATTCAACTATATCAACCAAAATGTCATAGTATTGATTTTGAGATTCTCGAGGATGTAAGTCATTTCTAGATGAAATATTGGTCACCTTGAAGACTGCACTTATCTTAGAATCATAAGTTCTCTTCATGTCATCAAAATCTTTGATAAAAAACTTATAACCATTGCATAACATAGCCTTGTGGTTTTTCACCTAAAATAATGTTAAACATGTATAAATGATTGCATCACGACTTAAAAAACATACAGTTGATTTAAAAACTTATAAGTACCTAGAGATCCCTTAAACTATTGGGATCTCCATTACAATGAACTTTTTTAAACAATGAAGACATGTACTCTCATTTTAATTTATGATTAGAATTTTGATATCATTCAATCCATACCATCATCCAATCTTGATTTTTTGCAAGAAACAAATATATTGCATCCCACTCTTTAGTAGCTATACATAAGTAAATAGATGACTTAGAGAAGATTTATTTTGAAGATTAAGAATTAATTAACTACAATTAAATATCATAATTTATTGCCTTTCACTTTCCTAAATCTATCGTTCCCCATCAAGTAGTCCCCTTCAAAAAAATTAATGGAGTTGAGATTCCAAATGCAATCTTTATGGATCTTTGCCGCAAGATTAGAAAGATGTTGAGTAACATAAATCATCATCTAGTATACCATATATCCCTCAATCATAGAACACTTAGGACGTGCTCTTTGTTGAACCAAACCCTTCAAAATTTTCAAGTGTCTCTCAACCATTCACATTGACCTAGGTTGTATAGGTCCACACAATTCAATCTCCTCAACTTGGTATATAAGGTAGTGTTCTTGTGTATTGAAAAAATTTGAAGGTAAAAACTTTTGCATTTAACACATTAGTAGAAGAATTATTTTCTTCCAATATGTTATATATTCTTTATGGATTTTTTTAGATGACAACCACCTACAAGGGATTCAAAACATAAAAACATATAAATACGAGACTTTACAATATATTACTTGTTTGATACATTCAACAAATATCACTACTTATCTCATGTACTTTCCAAGATCATATATAACTTGTTTGATATTATTATCGAAGTTGTTTATGAGTGATAGGGATATCACATACTAAAAAAATTGTCAATTAATTATTTCATCTTTTTTTAACCTGATACAATGAAAATTGAATGCAGTTTCACAAATATATTGTAAATACAAAAGATTGTGACTTAGCTTGATAAAGGTATGTCAATCATGTGTTTTCAACCCTAGCCCAAATTCACTTTTCTTTGATAAGAGATTGCTTATATTCATAGAAAATCTTGTAGGAAATCAATTTTTTTGTATGACTTCTTTTATGGCATTACTTTTCTGCTCCATTAATAACCAAGGAAGGCAACTTGCATTAATCCAGTCTCTATTGCTATGTGATTCAATGATATTTTTCATTGCATGATTGGAATCATGAATGTCACTACAAATTTTGTCAATTTTTTCATTATCACACCTTCCATCCAATATTTTTCATAGTGTCTCAATTACATTTTTTCCAATATGCATAGCATCAAATAAATGCACAATTTGTAGCTGCTCATAGTAGGGAAACCTACTAAATTCTCTAGGATAATATTTTAGTCCATTTGGAAGGTGGTTAGTGATGCCTTGATGACCTTGACGATCATCAATTACATAATTAGCCAACAAAACACAATCAAAATATATAATGTCCAAACAAAAATCATTAGATGGAGCGATACTGCCTCAAATTCTATTATGTTCCAGCTACCATAGATGAGGTGTCATTCTTCATGGCTTTGATGTAGTCTCTTATTTCCCATTGAAAAGATGTTTTTTGACACTTTGATAGTAATGATTCTATGAAGGAAGTGCCTATTCTCATCAAACACTTGCTTTCTTAAACTTTTGGAATGACAAGATTTCATCTTTGGACCACACATTGGACACACAAATTTTCCCTCTGTTTAAAGACCTACATGATAACAATAAAATTAGATTAAATATGTTCATTTTTAGAATTATTATATTTGTGTAGAACTAGATTTCACATAACATACCACAAAAATGTGTCAACCCTAGGGCATCATCAATCATCCACACAAGCATTACATGGAATTAAAATGGTTTTTGACCAATTGGCCTAGAGATATTATACATAGTGAAACCATTCCATAACACTAGCAATTCATCGATAAGAGGTACAATATATACATTCATATCTTTCCCTTGGTACTTACCTAGTTGAATGAAAATATTGGGTAATTATTATGGTAATTTCACTCCAAGACTTATAATTACATAGATATAACAATAAAATAGTAAAATACCTAGATCAATCATTGCCAACATAATGTGCTCCTTGTTCATTTACATCCACAGAGGAAGGTTATTGTTGATAACAAAAATAGGCCACAATAAGTAAACAAATCTCATTTCTCCAAATGGATTGACACCATCAGTTGCTAGAGAAAGCCTAAGATTTTCAAGTTCTTCTTTAAAGTGTGGTCACTTTTCCTCTATGTCCATAAATGTTGAACCATATGAAGACATTCAAATAATTTCATCTCGAATTCTATTATGTGCTTGGTAGTCCATAAATTTTCCCAAGCTATTGAACTTGAATAATTGTTTAAGACGTGGAATCATGGGGATGTAACAAAGAACCTTGTCAGGCACATTTTTTGTCATTTGATCATCTCGATACAGGCTCATATGGCATTCAAGGCATTCTATTGTATTTTTTTTTTCTTTATGATAAATAACATGATCTTCAAGACAAGCATCTATTGCTTGATACTCCATTCCAATATGTTTCATGGTGGCACATACTTCTCAATACAAGAAAGGAACCGCATTTGATGGTGGTAACAAATAGTCACCTATCAATCTACAATGAAAAGTATAAGTCTTTAGTAAAATCAATATTAATGGTACATATTTTACCTTTTATAGATTATAATGGCATATATGAAAAACTTTAGCATATTTGACATTGCTATGTTGGATAAATCATTGGAATCATTCATAAAGAGATGTGTTTGCCTTCTAAAGTAGAGCTATTGTTAGAATATATAGTCCACCAATATAACTGGGTGGGGGTGAATTACTTATCCAACTAATATCACAATTATCAACTTTATTAATCTTTAACGATATTAGAAAAATAATTAGAAACCACAACAAGAGACTCATGCACAATAAAACCAAATATGTTAACTAGGGAAACTCTTAATCAAAGGGAAAACCCTGGTGGGGATGATACCCACAAGATGGTGTACTAATATAAATATTCCTTGTTAGAGGATGGACCCTATTAGGAGTCTATAACAACATTAAGTACATATCAGTCCTTTTTAGGATACTTTAAATCCTTGTTAGAAGATTCCAACTTTGTTAGGAGTTGTACCAACCCTATTAGGAGTTGTAGAAGATAGATGGACCCAATGTCCAAAAAAATTTAGGGGCAAGACCAATGAACCCACTATCCAAATGATCTTTATATTATTCCTTGCAAAAAAATAGAAATGAATAGTACTTCCTTCCTCTTTCTTTGTCTTGTCAACCACACTTTTGCTCCTTCTAATCTTGTAACCAGATCACAAATCCTACATCTAATGATCCCTTGGATCACTTACTCACATTCACCAAACACTTTTCTCCTTTTAGCACTTTGCACAGAACATATATTACAATACTCATTACAAACAAGGAAAACATCTTTCCTTTATACCTTGTCTTCAAAAATCAAGGGGCTAAGTTCAATCTAGGATATCATTGTTTGATCTTTCCTTTATATTTTATGGTATCAGAGCTATAAAAAATTCTTACAATTAGGATAGAACCAAATTATATAGAAAAATATTCTAAAAAAAGGTTTAAATGGTCTGATGAAGTTGAGAGAATTGAATTGATAGAGAAATTTGTTGAACCTAGAATAATAGAACAAGTTGAAGAACCTAAGAAAGATGACTCGTCAAAAGAGGTAAGACATGAATTTAGAGGAAGATGCTACACATATGATGAAGTTGGACATATGAAGAGACATTGCACAAGAAATTCTTTTAAATGTATTACTAATTTCTATTGTTTTAATTGTCATGGTTATGGACATAAGGCAATAGAATGTAAGAAACCTAAATTTGTTGATGATAATAAGAATAGTAGAATGTTTAGAAATACTAACCCTGTAGGAAATGGAAGAAGTAGATCTCAGAGAAGATCTAATGATGGAGAGAAATCTAATGATGAGAGAAAGAAGTTTTTTTTTATAAATGTAAAAATCCTAGACATATTACAAGGAATTGCAAAGCACTTGAAAGTTAGAATGGGCACAATCAGAGAAGTAATGCACTTGTATGTCAATTATGTGATAATGATGGACACACGACAAGATTTTGTAGAATGGGTAGAAGGAACTTTAACAAAAATCCTAATCACAGAAGGAATAGCAACAAGAATGATAGAAGGGATGGAAATGGAGGTAACAATAGTCAGAAAGAAGTAGTCAAGGAACATGTTGAGAATTGAAAGAAGCATTTGTGAAGGCCTATAATCTAGAGAGTACACATACAATATTGGAAGAGAAATTTTTTGATGCACTTGAGGGAAAGTTGAAGTCACAAATTATTTGTGGCTCAACCCATCTAAATTAAGTAATTGTAGAAGTAGCAAAGCATCAATGGTCAGAACTAATGTTAGAGAGTGAGTTAGAGATTGTGCAGTTAACAAAAGCTAGAAGAAATAGAGAGAAAGGTATGGTTTAGTGCACAAGTCTTGAAATGATCACAATCAGAGGGAATTGTAAGATAAAGGTCACTAGTAAATAGAGATAATATTCTAAGTTTGTGGTAAGATACACGTTTAATGAAAAGTGCAATTTCAAATGATTTAAGGATTACAAACAAGATTTGATGTACTATTTGTTTGTGCAAAGTGTCTTGAGAAAATTGAAGAGCAATTTGACAAAAATTGAAAGGAGAAGCAAATTTGTGAAGACAAAAGTTGTAGGAGCCATAAAATCACAAATTTGAGTTATTTTACGAAGTAGAGAATCCAATTTCTTGTAGTATTTGCAATTATAAAGGAATGGCCAACCAAAAAGTGCATGACATAAGTGATAGACAAAGATATGAGTTCAAGAAATATCCATTTGTTTCTTTACTAGATTATCCTATAGGAAAATTTTCACAAGTTTTGGAAAATGTGTTACATGTAGAAGATATAAGGAATTATATTCATTTCAAAATTGAGAGTATAGGTGATGAGGATATTCACAAGGACTTGGAGTCATGTGCAATAATGACTTATCCCTAAAGTCTGAGTATGCATACCTTGAAGATTTGAGTTTGGTGAAGTATATATTCTACACATAATTTGACAATCACGAGTGGACACGAGTTATATTGTGCAGAATACATGATGATATATTCTAGTTAGGTTATTCATAGATTGTCATTGACAATGACCTAATCCACAAGGTCATATTATTTAGCAATGAAGGTTGCAATCTTATTAATGAGAAAAGTGTCAAGAAAATTGTGGAAACAAACCTGAAAACCAAGTTTGATGAAAGAAATATGAGGGTTGATCCTATTCAAGATAAAGGAGTCAAATTGTTGACTAAACTCGTAGGGTACAAGTTGAACCATGGATCAAGGGTAAACTTTATACCAGCTAGATTCATTCATATAGCTTATGTAATGGGTATTGAAAGGAGAAAATTAAATTTGTGTGACATTGTTAGAGTTCAACTATTGGACAATAGTGTTGTTGGTGTAAATAAGTATTTACTATTTACACTTACTTAAGTTTACTTAGGTTAATGCATTATTTTTATTGCATTATTTATTTTTGTGAGACACTTAGGAGTTTGTGTACTCTCATGAGTTGTCATGTTGACAACACAGAAGTACGTAGCTCTATTTCAGCACATGGTGTCTACAACACTGGAGTTTGCATGATTCACTAAGTTGTCATGTAGACAATTCACACTCCCTTTAAGCACATGCTATCTACACTACTGATTTGTGTACTACACCATTGTAGGCTTATCCTCACATCATTGCACTTACTTCCATGCTTAATGGAGGATAACCCATATCTAGTGGACATGTGCCTAGTTGTATGACTTATCATGATGTTGACTTCTATGCATTCTAGAAGCTCTCCAGAGGCCTTTATATACAGGCACTCCTAGTGTACTTTTGATATGGCATATTGAATGAATATATCATCATTCTAATCATACTCTCTCTTTGGTCTACTAGTGTGCTTTTGTTTGAGGTCCCCGGTCTTGGGTGAATTCTACTTTAAACCAAATTCTTACATGGTATCAAAGTGAGGGGAGATTCTCTACACATAGCCATTCAAGACCATTCATGCTTCAATACGTTGACCTGAATCCGAAGAATCTACAAAAATTTAAAGCATCTAGAGCTAGATCTAACCTCACCATTGCGTTCAAAACATCAATTCGGTGAAGATAGACTATAAATTTGATTATGCTGGGCTAAAATTGATCGTGAGGCAAAAAAAATTGCAAACTGACACCTGAAGGCATTGATTTAAAAAATAGGTATGATTGTTTAATCGATCTGATTATTTATTTTTCAGATTTGATTTAATTTCATCTCTGCAATTTATTTCCAAATTGGATATTTTAGAAAAAAATTCACCCAGTCGGGCTGTAAGAGAATTTATTTTGCAAAACCAGATAGTCACACCTCGGCTCTACAATTTTGAAGGAATGTTTTTTTTTTGTAGTAGGGTATCATTATATTCCTTATCAATGGGCTTCTTTGAATTACCCAATGGCACACAAATTTTTTGGGCAGTTACCAAATTTGGCGAGCAAGAATTGGCCGGTGAGCTCAATTTATTTTAACTTTGCAGCCATTTTGTTTTAAACAATGACACATTCAATGCTCATGACAATGTGAGATTAATCCCCACAAAGTTGGTGACTACCATATATAATCTAACATCGACAGAAGGATTTCCATGTCATCTTCCATCATTCTAGTACCATTTTTAAAACTGGCACCCTGCGACATATTCTTCGGCCTCCTCAAAAAATCCTATCCTACTTTTTCCATTTTTTTGGCATGTTGACATCTTGTGCGAAGGTTTATTCTCCAACAAGCATTGTTATTTTTCAGTGTAGCATATTCCAAAGATTTTGTGCTGACTATTTTAAACCCTTGCCCGAGCATAGTGTAGTGACATGTGTTGTCATGTTTGACATATTTTTAACCCTGTAGACATGTGGGTGCCATGCAACACCCCAGTGCCTGTGACACGTAGCATCTTCCTACTATCCACAAACCTGCTAGCTATCATTATGTCAATGCCAACAAAACACCACGTATTCAGCCTTTCCACAGTGACACGTGGAAATACAGCTAGCATTTTGTACACCAGCTATCGACATGTCATTGACATGTAGATAGACATGTCTTTTCTTCCCACTATCCTTACAATGTCCATACATTTTTCATACCGTCTGTACAATTTTGTACAACACTAACATCATCATGACATCATGCTAACATCATCACAAGGGTGGAAGTCACTGATGTCATCACTCCATGAACCTAAATTTGATGGCTATTTGACCATCATTCCTAGCCAAATTAGAACTATTGTAATAGTCGTATGATTGTCAAATTTAACCCTATTTTTTGCTGATTCAACCCCTCTCCAGATTGATTTTTGATTTTTTAGTTTGACTTTGGGTGGCCATATCTTAGTCATCTAGACTCCAAATTAGGTGTGACTTTTTTTGAAATTAGGTAGAATTTCCTAAACTTTTTAGTGGTATAGCTCTTTTCTAGTTTTGGTTCATGGATTTGTTAGAATTTGTGTTTTTTGGTGACTGTACCTATATAATCTTGCATTTTTCTACTTCAAACACTTCATATGGGCACATCTGGATTCGAAAATAGGTTCCATTTTTTTCAAAAGTGAATTATTTTTTGTCTACTTTCTAGACCTACAATCAGGTTGTAAGATTGTGTGAAAAAAATTATCACTTTCAGAAATAGGGTCGTTCTTTGCTTTGCATTGCTTCATAATTGTAGCACATTGTAAAGTTCCAAATTTTTAATCCACTAAGAGGTTGTAACTGTAGACACCTAAATTTGATTACACCGCTTTGGTAATCCTATTTAGTTATCTCTAAAAGCATCATTAATTAAATTTCTATTTAATTAATCCTTTGCCATCCCCTAGCTGATTAATTTAATTAATCAGCTATAGTCCTAATTGATAAATCAAATAACCTATTATTTATCAATTAAATCTTTTTCTTCTATCTAATTCCAAAATCCCCATTTATCAAATAAATGTATTTGATAAATAAAACCCTCAAATCTAATAAGCCCCTAACTTATCCCTAAACCCCCTTTTTAGCCTAATCCACCCCATCCACCCATACTAACCAAGCTTAGCCAATAACTCACCCACCCTCATGAATGCCATCCACTTGCAAATCTCTAACATCCCTAATCTAATCCTAAACCCAAGCCTAATCCACCCCCTAAACTTGTCACATTCCCTAAGTAAGCTTAAGACTTCCCTAAGCCAAGGAAAGTCAACAATCTCAACTCCCTCCAAAATATCCCAACCACCCAACAATGAATGCTCTTACAAAGGCAATAAAGACTCTTACAAGCTCTTACAAGCCATAATGAAGGGTCTTTATGAAGATATTATCCCTTGAGTCTCCTTTGTTGACTCATCCTTCCCCTTTCCTCCATCCACTCACCCTGTGACATGTGTCACTCCCTGATTGGTGCTAAACAAGCACAATCCATGTGCTTCCCTTTGAGTGCATCCTAGCCCTCCTTAAGCTTTTTCCTTTCCTTCCATCTTAACCCTCCATCCCTCAAGCCCTTAGCCTATAAATTGAATCCCCTCTCAAGCCATTTCAATCACAATCTTGGAGCTAAAGTTATAATGCCCTTTTGAGAGCCAAAAACCACGAACCTTAACCTTATAATGCCAAATTGAGAGCTCACAAAGCTACCAATTTTCCATTACCCAACATCCATTGAAGCACAGAGAAAGTTTGAGAATACATCCCGATCCTTAGACTCATCTACCAAGAAAAGAGCTAAATCCTATTGGGAGAGTCCATTCATTTGGCTCATATTTTCAATTGGGGTTTCCTCTTTAGTCTCTCATTAATGTTATGGTATTTTAGTTTGTAAATGCTTTTGATTTCTTAATTTAGTGTTTCTAACATACTAATATAGCATATACATTTTGGCACGCCCGGTGGGACCTCACTATTGGTCATTTAATCATCCATTTCTACCTATATGTTGTTTTTTCTAACAATCTAATATTTCTTTTTGTTTGAGTGAGTTGTAGGGTGTTTCACTTGTTTTTTCCAGTTGAAGGGCACACTTGGGAAGAAGACATACCCTCAAAAATCTGAAAATAATAAAAAATATAAAAAAATTTGGAAAAAATTTGTGTTTTTCAACTTTTTTCGCGCAGTGTCATCTTCGCAGTTTGGCGTCTGTGCCTACAAACTATCATCTCAGCCAGCTACTTTATCGTCTACGCAACCAAACTGACGTCTTCATAGATCGGCATCTCCACCAGCTACTCTGTCATCTGTGCTTTCTCAACAAGCATTTTCGCAAATCAACATCTTCAAATTTTGGCGTCTCCACCTAATTAACTGTCGTCTCTACCTGTTTATGTTGCATTTCTGTTTTAGCATATCAGTTCCTGCACTTTTTATTTTAATTTTTTTTTTTTAAAGGGAAATAAGCATCCAATGGTGAAAACTTGGCAATTCAAGTGCCTTGAATAGGTATCTTGGTGAAAACTTGGTAATTTGGGCACCTTGTGTACTAAGACTAATCCATTATCTATCACTATCCTATCCCTCATCCATTCACCGACCATCCCATAACACACCTGCTTGTTCCCTTGGTGTTCCAACCAAATATCCAAAATCTAATGGAGCTTGTAAATACCTCCTATACAGCTTCTAAATCTTGTACCTCAGCTTGTAAATCTTGTACCTCAGCTCATTAATCTTGTACCCCAGTTTGTAAATCTTGTATCATAGCTTGTATATCCAAATCTTGTCCAAAGCTTGTACCATATTTTAGCTTGTAAATAATCTTGTATCCTAGCTTGTATCCTATCACATGCACACAAAGAATCCCATTTTCACTTAAGCTTTTCGCAAACCATCTACCTATCCGCCTATCAACTAGTGCAAACATCCCACCCTTCACCAACATTTCCATCTCACAAAACCCAAACATGAACAAAACCTTGTACATTTGTAACATGTCGTGGTCTATCAGCTTGTACATCCTTTTTAGCTTAGTACCATTGTATCTATCTAGCTCTCATGTCAGTTCCTCCTTGATCAGCATCTTGCACACATCGCACAACCCTTGGTTAGCTATTCCAATGCATCCTTTAGCTAGATCTCTTGTCACCAAAGTGTTATCCTTCTTAGTTCAGCTTGCTAGATGTATCACTCATCTAGATCCATCAGCTTAGGTGCTCTTCGATAGATCCTTGCAGGATATAGCTTTCCTCATGTCTGATCTTGGTCTGTTAGTACCTCGTCCTACCCATCTCATTGGCAAATGGTTCTCTTTTGGATTTTCACTTTCTTTTGATTTGGAATCTTCCCTTTTGGGTCTTTAAGTATCTTTTCCAAACAATCTTTTTGTTCCCTCCTCAAAGTTGCCACGATCTTCCATATCATGGTATACTGCAAATGGGGCAATCTAGGCGTAAGGTCTTGATCAAGTCTTTTGTTTGTTTTTCTTTTCTACTTGTAGGTTACCCAGTGTCGGTTCCACTCTGATTCTTTCGAGAATTCATGTGTGATGCTAGGGCAATCCTTGCGTGTTTGTTTTGAGTTAGTCCGTCAGTCCTCTAGACAGTTGGTGAAAAGGCCTTGATGTTCTTGGTAACCTTGGCAATTAACCAACAGTCCTATAGCAAATCTAGTGCTCAACTACATGGTGGTACTTCTCTTTGAAGTATCCCCTTGCTGAAAAAGCTTCAATGGATTCCCTTCCTCTCCATTATCCCCCATCCATATCCAGCACCTACCCCAGCTTATGCATCAGTATCTCTTTGAATCACTCTTCGCACTTAGCTTTAGGGATCCACAATCCTAGTCCTAGGGATCCACTAATCCAATCAATCCACCAAGCCTCATCTTTCGAGATCCACAATCCTATTCCTAGGGATCTCCGAAACCCATCTTCCACCAATCTGACTCTTTGAAATCTTGTTGCATCAATTTTATAATCCCCTCATCCATCTCCGTATCTTGGATTTCTTTTATAGCGCTCCGCTCCTTCATCCTTCCCCCCTAATCCTGAAAGTCTTAAGCTTATTTACACTTGTGCCTATGATGTTTCCCTTTATCATTCTCTCTTAGTGAGAGTTTGAGCTAATTCAGCCCCTTCTCTTTGCCACTCTGAGTCTCTTTGCTTATCTTGGATTCTTTTCTTATCCTGGATTCTTTTATTTTTTAAGAAGCCGTCGAGCCTCATTTTCTCTCCCCATCGCCTTCTTGAGGGGGCATCTCTAAGTCTAGTCTCTCCTCTTCTTATCTGAGACTGGGGCAACCTTATTGCTAAAACATCTTCCTCGTGTCATCTTCGTTCGAACTTCTTTTAAATAATGTTGTCTCAACACTATGTCAAAGAGGGGTAAAATGTAGACACCTAAATTTGATTACACCACTTTGGTAATCCTATTTAGTTATCTCTAAAAGCATCATTAATTAAATTTCTACTTAATTAATCCTTTGCCATTCCCTAGCTGATTAATTTAATTAATCATCTATAGTCCTAATTGATAAATCAAATAACCTATTATGTATCAATTAAATCCTTTTCTTTTATCTAATTCCAAAATCCCCATTTATCAAATAAACCTGTTTGATAAATAAAACCCTCAAATCTAATAAGCCCCTAACTTATCCCTAAACCCCCTTTTTAGCCTAATCCACCCCATCCACTCATACTAACCAAGCTTAGCCTCTAACTCACCCACCCTCATGAATGCCATCCACTTGCAAATCTCTAACATCCCTAATCTAATTCTAAACCCAAGCCTAATCCACCCCCTAAGCTTAAGACTTTCCTAAGCCAAGGAAAGTCAACAATCTCAACTCCCTCCAAAATATCCCAACCACCCAACAATGAATGATCTTACAAAGGCAATAAAGACTCTTACAAGCTCTTACAAGCCATAATGAAGGGTCTTTATGAAGATATTATCCCTTGAGCCTCTTTTGTTGACTCATCCTTCCCCTTTCCTCCATCCACTCACCCTGTGACATGTGTCACTCCCTGATTGGTGCTAAACAAGCACAATCCATGTGCTTCCCTTTGAGTGCATCCTAGCCCTCCTTAAGCTTTTTCCTTTCCTTCCATCTTAACCCTCCATCCCTCAAGCCCTTAGCCTATAAATTGAATCCCCTCCCAAGCCATTTCAATCACAATCTTGGAGCTAAAGTTATAATGCCCTTTTGAGAGCCCAAAACCACGAACCTTAACCTTATAATGCCAAATTGAGAGCTCACAAAGCTACCAATTTGCCATTACCCAACATCCATTGAAGCATAGAGCAAGTTTGAGCATACATCCCGATCCTTAGACTCATCTACCAAGCAAAGAGCTAAATCCTATTGGGAGAGTCCATTCATTTGGCTCATATTTTCAATTGGGGTTTCCTCTTTAGTCTCTCATTAATGTTATGGTATTTTAGTTTGTAAATGCTTTTGATTTCTTAATTTAGTGTTTCTAACATACTAATATAGCATATACAGTAACAAGAAAAATTAGAAGTCCACAAAGGCCAAAATTGGCAAGTGGCCATTGTAATAGCACTACTTATAGAGTGCCAAAAGCATATTTTTTTTTTTTGGGGGGGGGGGGGGCACGTTCTTGATTTAGTGAAAAGGATGGGGTGTTCTTGGTATTGTATTCTTTCTTTTCTACAATTTTTTTTCATTTTTTGCATTATGGGAAATTTTAAATTTCTAAAATTAACTCCACATAGCTATGCTACATGGTCCATCAAAATGTGGTATCATTTAATGCACAATGGAGTTTCTTAATATGTAGATGGTACTCTTCCTAAACCAGCAGGTGATAATGTATCAACAAGTGATATTTCAGCTTGGGTAGCAATGGATAGGAAAGCCCTAGGTGATATATGTTTGGGGGTTGATGACAAGATCATGTATCAAATTAAGAAGTGTTCTACATCCAAGGAAGCTTGGGATACCCTCAAAAACCTATATGCTAAAGTTTCTGAAGAGGTTGTTTTCAAAATTGAAGATGATTTTGTCTCCTTAGATCCTAAGTCATTTGATTCTATACAGGATTTCATCATCAAGGTGAATGAACTAAGGACAAAGCTTACTAATTATGGGAGTTCTATCAAAGATAACAAATTGATCTATCTCATTCATAACAAGCTACCATTAGAGTATTCCACATTTGTTTCTTCTTTTAACACCTCAAAGACTACATTAGGGTCTACCTATAAGAAAGTCTCCTTTGATGAATATGTTGATCTATTGGATACAAAAGAAAAGAAGTTGAAATCAATGGGCATTCTCAATTCACCTGAGTCTAAAGCATTGGTGGCCAATAATGAGAGTTCTCAAAATTTAGTTGGATAGTCTTTAAATAAAGGAAAGCGTAAGAATAAGAAGGGAAGAAGAACAAATTAGAGGATGCAAAAAAGACAATACCATAATCGAATCAACAAGGAAAGTCTTCCTCAAATTCTAACAAGAAGGGACACAACAATAAGGACAAGAAAAAGTGTGCCTATTGTACGAAAATGGGTCATGAAGAACATGAGTGTTATCTTAAGAAGATTGATGAGTTGACCAACATCATGAAGAAACATAATGTTCCACTACCTAATGCTTACAAGGAGAAAGGATCTTCTTTAGATTCAAAGGGCAAAGGGAAAGCACTCATGGCAAATTCAAACTCTTCAAAGGAATGGATACTTGACTCAAGTGCCTCTTATCACATGGGTTCTCCAAAAGGGGATTTTTCTTCAATGAAGTAGTCAAAGGTACTACACATCTTTGTGAGAGATGATACTAAAATGCAAGTTGAAGGGAAAGGAAATTTGGAAATGGAAAATGGAGATTTTCAAGATTTTTTCTATGTTCCAAACCTAAGTTGAAATATCCTATCAATCTACCAAATCACTCACCTTGGAGATGGACATAGAGTTGAGTTCCTTCCTGACTTAGTACAAGTGCATAGTCTAAAACATGAGTCATTAGTTATAGTAGAGAAAGTGAATCATGATAAAAGGTTGTACTCTTTCTCCCATTTTGTGCCCAAGTCTTCTTCAAAGGCCTTGTTATCTCAATCAAATTCTCAAGTGCAATTATGGCATCAGCGGTTTGGACATATTTCCTTCCGCTATCTTTAGAAACTTTGCACGAATAGAATGGTCAAAGGTCTACCCCAAATCAACTTTTCCCATGGTGAATGTTCAACAGATTTAGTGAATATGGATCCAAAGGGTAAGTTACAAAAAGGGAAGTCTTCAAGAGCACTAGTTGTTCTTTAGATGGTTCACATGGTATTAGCAAGACCTTTTATAGTCTGCCAGTTTCACTACATACTTAGCTTTGTTGATGACTTTTCAAGGTACACTTGGGTCTATTTTCTTCATAATCAGAATGAAGTGTTGGACAAGTTTCTAGCCTTCAAGACTCATGTAGAATAGAAATTGAGGAAAGCCATCAAATTTCTATGAATGGATGATGGAAGCATGTATGTGACTAGAAGATTAAAAGATTTTTGTAGACTTGAGGGCATTGACCTTTAGACTTCACCAGTATTCAATCCACATAAGATAGATGTTGCAGCTTTGAGGATCCACACACTTACGTCCATGGCAAGTTGCATGATACAAGTATAGTCTCTAGATCCATCACTTGAAGTCAAAGCAATCAATAATGCCACTCACATTCTTAATAGGTCTCCTCATCCAACCTTAGATGGCAAGACTCCTTTTGAGGCATGGTGCAACAGAAAACCTATTGTGACACACTTCAGAGTCTTCGGTTGTCCTACATTGGCAAATATATCTTCCAAGGGATGCAAGGCATAGTTACCTTGGCCTTGTACTTTCATCAATTATGAAGATCGTGTGAAGGCATATAGACTATTAGATTCAAAGACACGTCAAATTTTTGTGAAGAAGGATGTACACTTTGAGGAAAGTTCACCTAGCTTGTCCTCCAATCCTCTCCATACATCATACCATGTGGAAATTGATAGTGACACCAATGATAGTGCTTTAACAGATTTATACATGTGGGGTTCTATTGATATTTGTAGCAAGAGGCCACTACATTAGTTTAGTCCACATACATATATCACCACAATGATAGGTCTAGCACAGTAGGGTACATCCACTCTTCCAGGTCTAGCTTCAATGATAGATTTTGGGGACAATATTGCTGATCTGCCTCTTCTTCTTGATGTAGAAGAAACTTCTTCAATTGTCACGAGGGCTCCATCCAACCCTTCTGTTCATTCTCTACATGATCGATCCTCACAGGTTGAAGTGATTGTGGATACTTATGATCAACAGTTGCAGAGGGCTTCTTCATTAGTTGAGGAGATAGATAGTTCTTTGAGACAGGTTCTTCAGTTAGTTGAGTAGGTTTCAAAGACGCCACTTATGCATGGGATTCTTTCGACACACAATGGAAGCATCTCATTTGTACCCTTGGCCTTGTTTCTTCCTAAAGGGAAGAACACCATTCTGTAGTCTTGGATTAGCTTCTTAATCAAAGTAGTCATTGGTAGGCATTCTTCTTTTGGGTGGGGGGAGAGCCTATCCTATCTCTCTTTCTCTTCTCATTTTTCTCTTATGTATATACTGGATGTATGTCATAATGTGGGGGGGGCTGGTCTTGATTACTCCATCCATCCATACATCATGTGTGTTTTTTATCTTTCTTTTTGGGGGAGGGTTTTTTCCACGAGGTTTTCCCTCTTCCTCCACTTTATGAGATATTACATTTCATTATGTACATGTATACCTAACATGTCCTAGTAGCTGAGACCCATTATGCACTTCATCCTAGATTTCGTAAGCCTAAGGGCATTCCCCTAAGTTGCACTTAAGGGGTGGTGTTAGTGTAAATAAGTATTTACTGATTTACACTTACTTAAGTTTACTTAGGTTAATGCATTATTTATTTTTGTGAGACACTTAGGAGTTTGTGTACTCTAATGAGTTGTCATGTTGACAACACAGAAGTACACAACTCTATTTCAGCACATGGTGTTTACAACACTGGAGTTTTCATCATTCACTAAGTTGTCATGTAGACAACACAATTATTTGCACTCCCTTTTAGCACATGCTATCTACACCACTAATTTGTGTACTACACCTTTGTAGGCTTATCCTCATATTATCGCACTTACTTTTGTGCTTAATGGAGGATAACCCATATTTGTTGGATATGTGCCTAGTTGTATGACTTATCATGATGCTAACTTCTATGCATTCTAGAAGCTCTCTAGAGGCCTTTATATACAAGCACTCCTAGTGTGCTTTTGATATGGCATATTGAATGAATATATCATCATTATAATCATACTCTCTCTTTGGTCTGCTATTGTGCTTGTGTTTGAGTTCCTTAGTCTTGAGTGAATTCTACCATAAGCCAAATTCTTACAATTGCAAAGATAAAGAAAACTAAGAGTGCAATATTTAGATTTGAGTCCCTACTGACTCGTTTATTATTTTATGTTACTAAGTATTTTCCTAGAGTTATCAATTGGGATAGAAAAGAGTGTGTAATGAAGATTGTGACTTAAATATACTGATCTAAACATGAGAATATCAAAGACATTGATATTGACAAGATGATGAAGAAATTTTTGTTTGAGATGAAACTGAGGTATAGGATACCTCCCTCTATGGTAGAAAAGTATAAGCATGATTTGTGCTTCATGATGGAATGATGTAAGAGCATCATGGCCATTGCATTATCCTACTGAGTCTGTTGGTGCTAATTAGAGTTCTTGGTCATTTAATGTAGGTAGTATGTGATCATGATTTGGATTGATTTGGGAGTTTTTGTGGACCTATTTTTGGTCTTGGTTATAAACTTGAGGCTTGTCCTAAGTTTTTTGTGAGGTTATCACTTGTTAACTATGGGTTAATGCAAGGGTTAACATGTTTTGTATTATTTTTTGTAAGCTGACTTGTTGCTTAAATATGCATATAATGCAAGGGGTTTATTTAGTTTTTAATTGCTAAGCCAAATGGGGCTTAGTTGGGTATAAATAGGGGGTCTTGTGGAGTCTTTTAGTAATTCATTCTGATGCAGGAGCATCTAGAGGTATAAGGGCAATCCTGTGTCACCTAAAAAAAATATACTTAGACTTAGTTTCTATTTCATGTGTTTTCATTTTTGGATACCCATTTGGGGCAAATAAAGGTTACAACTCTCATAGTTCCACTATCGGTGTTCATGTAAATCTCAAAAAAATAGGAGTATGTAATTGAGCCATCATTTTGGTGAACTAGGAGGTGTAAATTGGCTAGATGAATGTAATTGTAATTTAGAGCATTCCAAAAAAAGAATCAGGTCAAAAGGCCCCATGGTTTGAAAGTTATTGCAATTTTTTGGGTTGTGGAGACCTCCTAAGAATGCTTCAAAGTCAGGTTAGGGGCATTATATGACCTCAAAAAGGGCCAAAAAATGGGGGATGAGTGAAGCTGGTCCATAGGGCTATAGAGTACTTCGAGAGCTTTTCGAAAATGTAAACAATTCGTCAATCGGAGCTACGGTTCAAAAGTTATGCCTCCCGGAAATTCGGTTACCATTTTTGGATTCTTCTAGATTTGTGTCGACTTCTAACGCAGCTTCTGGAACCTTCTATTTCGTTGGTGGATGCCTACTAGCACTTTCTAGAATGTACACCTAGTCCTTAACGCTCCAGGGTCTATTTAAGGAGATTTTTGGCATTGTAAAAGGCAGTGCAGAGTGGAGTTTGAGAGGAGGTACTGAAAGGAGAAATTATCTCCACATTTATGCTATTGTAAGCCCTTAGGGCATGTTTTGAAGTTTATTTTCTCTGTACTAAATCTATTAGCTTATTTTTTAGTTAATACAATTTCCCTTTTCTATTGTGTCCATTCTATTCTTGGGTTGTGTCTCCATCAAGTGGTATCAGAGCTAGTTTTCCTGAGTGTGTAGGCAGAGCGCCGACTATGAGGCAGTTTGCACCAGGACTATGTGGTTGTGGGTTTGAGTTAAGAAGATGCCTCCATGAAGAGAGCATGGCAGAAGGGTCGAAGCAATTAATCCTGAGGAGGTTAGAGCCCTCCAAAGGCAGGTACAAGCATTGCAGGAGGAGCTCCGTAGAGGAGCAACTGTGGCCGCAGGTGATGAAAGTGAAGATGACAATGAAGAAGATGAAATTAGACCAGAAGGGGAATTTGATGGGGAAGTTCTGAATCATGCAGAGGAAAGGCTTTTTAGGGCCATTATTAAGTTTGGGAAAAGACCTACAATTGAAGTGGGTGTATTTTCAAGAAATCTGAAACCAGATGAGTTGATCCATTGGATCAATGAACTGGAAGAATACTTTGAGTATGAGGATATCAGGGATCCAGATAGGGTTAAGTTTGCAAAGGCCAAACTGAAAGGCCAAGCCAAAATATGGTGGCAAGAGGTCCAATTGAAAAGAAACATAAGAGGAAAGGAGAAGATTACAAGATGGGATCGCATGGTGGACAAATTGAAGAAGTAGTTCATTCCTGTGGACTACAACCTTGATTTGTTTAAGAAGATGCATGGGTTAAAGCAAGCAGGAAGATCAATCCAAGAATATACAGAGGAATTTTACTGACTCTTGATTAGAGCGGGGCATGCAAAAGCAAATAAGGAGAAGGTTGCTCATTATATCAGTGGGTTGCGACCTAGCATCCAGGAGGAATTAAGTCTGGTAAGAATGACTAGCGTTGAAGAGGCATACTAGTTTGCCCTACGAATTGAACAAAAGCTGAATAAAAGGTTTGAAGGAAGACAAAGAGGGTGCAGTCAAGGAGGAAGGGGAAGCGGTAGATCATCTGGAGGCTGCAATGAAACCCAAAATAAAAATGACGATGTGGGTACTAGCAGGAACCAGAGGAATGAGGGTTTCAACCGCTCCCATGATCAAGACTTTGGAAATCAGAGAGGAAGAGGTAGAGGACATGGACAAGGAAGAGGAGGCTTCTTTGGTACCTGTTTCCATTGCAATGAAGAAGGTCATCGTGCCTTTGAATGCCCTCAATGACAAGGAAGGACAGATAGGAGAGCTAAGGTCCAAGCTAGGGTTGCTCATGTGGATGAAGACGCACAATCATCACATTCAAAGGATGCAGAAAGAGGAGAGACCTTGGTAAATAAAAGAGTCCTACTAAGTGGTGAGATTGAACTAGGACAATGGAGGAGTTTGTTCCGTACCAGATGCAAGTGTGAGGATAAATTTTGTGACGTGATCATTGATGGTGGTAGCACTGATAACTTGGTATCAGAAGAGATGGTCTCTAAGCAGAAGCTCAAGAGGGAGAAACATCCCCAGCCCTATCCAATTTCTTGGGTAAAAGATGATCATAAGGTCCTGGTAAGTGAACAATGTTTAGTGAAATTCAAAATTGGGAGTTACCACAATGAAGTTCTCTGTGATGTTATTTTGATGGATGTTTGCCATCTATTGTTGGGTAGACCATGGCAGTTTGATAGACATGCAGTACATGATGGGCATGCAAACACATACTCTCTAACAAAGGATGGAGTTCGCCACAAATTGAAGCCCATGAAAAAGGAAGGTGAAAAGGTATGTAGCAATGCTAGGATTTGTCTTGTTGATAGAAGGATGTTTTTAGATGGCATGAAACATCAGCATATGTGCTATGCTTTGATTCCTAGGAAAGATAAAGAAGGTAGTAGTGAAATACCACTTGAAGTTTCAGATTTACTAGGGGAATTTGGAGATATTATCTCTGATAATGTTCTAGATGGATTGCCACCAGTAAGGCAAATCAGTCATCAGATAGATCTAATTCCAGGAGCTAGTTTGCCTAACAAGGCTGCTCACAGGATGACTCCTACTGAAATAGAGGAGCTAAATAGACAGGTTCAGGAGCTGTTGAGGAAGGGCTTGATTCAAGAGAGCCTGAGTCCATGTGCAATACCTACAGTACTTGCACTAAAGAAGGATGGAGAGTGGAGGATGTGTACAGATTCTTGAGCTATAAATAGGATAACCATCAAGTACCGGTTTCCTTTGCCAAGGATGGATGATCTTATGGACTGCTTGAGTGGAGCTCAGTACTTCACAAAAATAGATCTGAAGAGTGGTTATCACCAGATATAGATTTGAGAAGGAGATGAGTGGAAAACAGCCTTCAAGACCAAGGAGGGTCTTTATGAGTGGTTAGTCATGCCCTTTGGATTGATGAACGCCCCAAGCACCTTCATGCGGCTCATGAATGAGGTACTTAAGAAGTTCTTGGGAAAAAATTTTATTGTTTATTTGGATGATATTTTAATTTTTAGCAAGACTTTGGAAGGACATTTATTACATATTCGTAGTGTCCTTGAAAGGCTAAGGGAAGAGAAACTATTAATTAATCTAAAGAAGTGTATCTTTACAAAAAGAGAGTTAGTCTATTTGGGATTTGTTATATCACCTGAAGGTCTCAAAATGGATCCAGAGAAGGTAAAAGCCATCTTGGAATGGCCTACTCCAAGGTTTGCTACATAGGTAAGATCATTTCATGGTCTGGTTAGTTTTTACAAGAAGTTTATTAAGAATTTTAGTGGCATATGTGCACCCCTAACTGATACAATAAGAGGGGATAGAAAAGAGTTCAAATGGACTGCAGCAGCTGCGAGAAGTTTTGAATTGCTGAAGAAGAAGGTGATAGAACAGCCTGTTTTGGCACTTCCAGATTTTAGAAAGGTGTTCCAGGTGGATTGTGATGCTAGTGGCAGTGCTATTGGGGTTGTATTAAGCCAAGAAGGTAAGCCTATTGCATATTTTAGTGAAAAATTGAATGATGCAAAGAAGAAGAATTCTATTTATGATCAAGAGTTCTATGCAATAGTTCAGGCCTTAAAGAAATGGAGGCATTATTTATTGCCAAAAGAATTTGTTTTGTATACTGATCATCAGGCATTATAGTACCTAAATAGCCAAGCTAAATTGAATTAGAGGCATATGAAGTGGGTAGAGTTCTTGCAAAGCTATACATTTGTGTTGAAGCATAGAAGTGGAAAATCTAACAGGGTTGCAGATGCACTAAGTAGGAGACAGTTGTTGCTTATAGTAATGCAGGTTGAAGTAGGTGGGTTTGATGAACTCAAGAATTTGTACCCTAAGGATCTTGATTTTTTTGAAGCATGGAAAGCTTGTAAAGAGCCTGTTGCTGTAGATAGAACCAAGTGGTTAGACTATCTGATTCAGGATGGCATGTTGTTCAACGGTAGTAAATTGTGCATTCCAAGGAGTTCCATGAGGGAAAATTTGATTAAGGAGAAACACAGTGGAGGGATGGCAGGACATTTTGGTCAAGATAAGACCATTGCCATTCTTAGAGAACATTATTTTTGGCCTCAAATTTCATAGGATGTGAAGAAGTTTGTACAGAGTTGCCAGGTTTGTCAAGTTGCCAAGGGGTTTAGTCACAGTACTGGCCTATATCAGCCATTGCCTGTTCCATCAAGGCCATGGGAGGACATAAGTATAGATTTTGTTCTTGGATTGTCGAGGACACAAAGGGGTAATGACTCAATATTTGTGGTGGTTGATAGGTTCTCCAAAATGGCACATTCCATTCCATGCCACAAAACTCATGATGCTGTCCATATTGCAGACTTGTTCTTCAGAGAGGTGGTAAGACTACATGGTCTTCTAAGGAGTATAGTTTCTGATAGAGATACTAAATTTTTGAGGTATTTCTAGAGGACATTGTGGAAAAAGTTGAGAACAGACTTGAAATTCAATTCCATGCATCACCCACAAATTGACGGCCAAACAGAACTGGTAAACAGAAGTCTGGGCAATTTGCTGAGATGTTTAGTTGGGGATAAGCCCAAGGGATGGGATTTGATTCTACCACAAGAAAAGTTTACTTACAATAACTCTATAAATAGGAGTACTAGAAAATCACCATTCCAAATTGTATATGGGAATAGCCCAAGGACTGCACTAGAATTGAGGAAGATAGAGCAAGGGTATAAAGCTAGGGCTGATCAAAGGAGAAGACATAAGGAATTTCAAGTAGGGGATCTAGTCATGGTGCACTTACGAACAGAAAGATTTCCAGTCGGTACTTACAACAAGCTGAAAATGAAGAAATTTGGCCCCTGCAAAATTTTGAAGAAACATAACTCAGGAAATGCATATGAAGTGGAGCTGCTAGATGGTATTCACATTTCTCCTATTTTCAACATTGCAGACTTAATAGAGTATCATGATGATGGTGCAGATGATGAGCCAGTGTTAGAGCCATGTCCAATTCCTGCTTCTAAGAAGGAGGAGATAGAAGACATTCTAGATCATCGTGTGGGTAGGAGTACCAAAAACAGGCAGTATGAAGAGTATTTGGTTAAATGGAAAGTGTCATGTCCCCTTTTCAAATAATAAAAAAATAATAATCTTTGATAAGGCAGGCAGGCCCAAGAAAGTGAAGTTTCGAAAAAAGGGGGTTAATCTTTGGAAACCGTTGGACTAATAAATGAAAATTATTATTAAAATATGTTTCATTAACCTCTCTTGGATGTGAGTTACAGTTATGCCCTCTTTTAAGAGGTTTGGAGGCATTTTGGGGGGATTCCAGAACTTGATTTTTGCTCATTCTTTGTTATTCTTCAGAGGCTGCCAAACCTGTGGAGAAGGAGACCCAAGAACGGGAGTTTGCAGGTTTCCAGGGAGACCCAAGAATGGGATTTTGCAGGTTTCCAAGAAGGCTAAGCACGGGAGTTTGAAGCCATTCCATGTGCATGCTCATACAGAGTTTGCCTTTGTGCTGAACAGTGTAGATTTGTGGATTTTCGGGTGTGTTTTTTGTATGAGTTTGGTGTTTTCAGTTGAGTATTTCATATCAGTTTGGGTTGCTGCTGTATTTCAGACTTTAAGGTGTTAAAATAGAGCTGAATATATGTATTGGGATGTGATTAAACTTCTGAGATAGATTATTAGTATTTTTGTGGTGTTTTCGGGCATTTTTGTATTAATTTCGGGAGCCCGATGAGCATAGTTTTTGTCCTACATTTGAAAACTGTTGTGTAAATGAAATGTCCCTTTGCTTATTTTTATTGATATTTCCAGCCTCAAATCAAAACTTTAAAATCAAACAACCAATATTACAAAGATCTGCCAATTTCCCAATAAAACCCAAATCGGGTATGTCCAAATTAGTGCCAAAAACTTCACAACTTCACAAATTATTAATAAATCTGAAAATGGAAATTTTTACAGAAATTTGAGCAGCATAACAGCCTACAAAATTACATTTCCAAATTTTTATAGCCTTTACACAACAGCTCACAAATGTAGGGCAAAACTATGCTCAATCGGGCTCCCAAAATTAACACAAAAATGCTCGGAAACACCACAAAACACTCATAAACTATCTCAGAAGTTTAATCATGACCCAATACATATATTCAGCTCTATTTTAACATCATAAAGTCTGAAATATAGCAGCAAACCAAACTGATATGAAACACTCAACTGAAAACCCAAACTCAAACCAAAAACAACCCCGAAAACACCCAAATCGGCACTATTCAGCACAAAGGCAAACTCTGTATGAGCATGCACATGGAATAGCTTCAAAATCTCATCCTTAGACTTCTTGGAAACCTACAAACTCCCATTCTTGGGTCTCCTTCTCCACAGGTTTGGCAGCCTCTGAATAACAACAAGAAAATTAGCAAGAATCAAGATGTAGAATGAGCCCAAAATGCCTCCAAACCCCTTTTAAAGAGGGCATAACCCTAACTCACATCCAAGAGGGGTTAATAAAATATAATTTAATAATAATTTTTATTTATTAGTCCATTGGTTTCCAAAGATTAACCCCTTTTTCCAAAATTTCACCTTTTTGGAGCCTGCCTGCCTTAACAAAGTTTATTTTTTTTTAATTATTTGAATAGGGGACATGACAAGTCCTCCCCTCCCAAATATTGCTTGTCCTCAAGAAATGAAGGTTGGAATTCTCAAGAATATGTTCTCCTTCCCAAGTTGCATCCTCTAGTGGTAATCCTTTCCATTTGACCAAATGCTCTATGATGCTCCTATTTCTCAACCTTTTCTCTCTTGTATCCAAAATCTCTTCTGGTATCAAAACTAATTTCCCTTCATCATCAAGAGGTGGTAATTCTGTAGATACTATGATTTGCTGGCCTAGAACCTTCTTTAAGCAAGATACATGAAAAATATTATGTATTTTACTGTTTGGTGGGAGCTCCAATTCATAAGCTACCTCTCCTACCTTCTTGATAATTTTATAAGGCCCATAGAACCGTGGCTTGAGTTTCTTTGCCCCACTTCTCTTTAAGGTGCTTTGCTTATATGGCTAAAACCTAACAAATACCAAATCTCCCACCTCAAAAGATCTTTCAATCCTTTTCCTGTCAGCATATATCTTTTGTTGGTTTTGTGCATGTTGTAGATTATCCTTGAGGGACCTTATTATGTCTTGGCTTTGCTTGATGAAATCACTTGCTGCGGGTACTCTGCTATCGCAAAGTATTAGATCAACAAAGGAAAGGGCATCATAACCATAAAGAGCATGAAAAGGAGGCATACAAATAGACATGTGATGAGATGTATTGTAACAATACTCCCCTAGGTGTAACCATTTCACCCAAGCATGTTGTTGATTTGAAACATAATTCCTCAAATATCCTTCTATCCATTTATTAACTATCTCTGTTTGTCCATCTGTTTGAGGGTGATAGCTAGTACTGGGAGTGAGTTCAGTTCCTGCCAAATGAAAGAGCTCCTTCCAAAAAGAGCTAAGGAATCTACTGTCTCGGTCACTAACAATGTTTCTAGGAAAACCATGTAATCTAAAAATTTCCTTGAAGAACAATTCGGCCACTTGTGATGCCTTGAAATTAGATGTGATAGGAAAGAAATGTGCATACTTAGTTAGTCTATCTACCACCACATATATGCAATCCTTACCTTGAACCTTGGGCAACCCAGTGATGAAATCCATGGAAATACTTTCCCATTTTTGTTCGGGAATAGGAAGTGGCTGCAACAACCCTGCAGGAAAATTTTGCTCACTCTTGCTTTGTTGGCATACCATACATTCCTTAATGTGTTTAAAGACATCCTCCTTCATACCCTTCCATGAAAACCGCTCTCGAATTTGCCTGTATGTCTTGAAGTATCCCTGGTGACTAGCCAAAGGTGTGTCATGAAAGGCCCTCAATATCCTCTCCTTAGTTTTTGACCCTGGCACTAAGAAGATCTTGTTCTTGTAATAAATCAATTCATCAACAACCTTGTACCTATTATCATCCACTAACTTATCCAAAATCTTGGTGGCGAATGAATCTTTAGCATACTCTAAAATTATGGAGACTTTCCAATCAGCAGAGATAGATGATAAGGAACACAAAGTGGGCTTTCTTGAGAGAGCATCAGCAACCACATTATTCTTTCCTTTCATGTATTCAAGATCAAAATCATAAGCTTGCAATTTTCTTACCCATTTTTGTTGACGATCATTCAAATCCCTTTGGTTCAAGAAGAACTTGAGGCTATTATGGTCTGTCTTTACAATGAATCTCCCACATACCAAATATTGTCTAAACTTATGAAGTGCATGCATGATTGCCAAAATTTCCTTATCATAGATGGAGTACCCTTTCTCTGATTGATTTAATTTTTGACTCTCAAATGCTATTGGATGTCCCCTTTGAGTTAGGACAGCCCCTATACCTTCTCCCGAAGCATCACATTCAACAATAAAAGGTAAAGAGAAATCTGGAATTGCAAGCACAGGGCATGAACTCATTACCTCCTTAAGCTTATCAAATGTTTTTTGTGCCTCTTCTGTCCAAACAAAAACTCCTTTCTTTGTCAAATTAGTCAAGGGGGCAGCAAGCTGAGAAAAACCCTTGGCAAATCTTCTATAGTAGCTACACAACCCAAAGAAACCTCTCAACTGTGTAAGATTAGTGGGTGGAGGCCAATCCAAAATTGCCTGGATTTTCTATTGATCAACCTGTACTCCTTTAGAGCTTATAATATGTCCCAAATATAGGATCTCTGTCAAACCAAACTCACATTTAGATAGCTTAGCATAGAAGGATTGCTGCTCCAAGATTCCCAAAATAGTGTCTATGTGCTTTAGATGCTTTTCCCATGTTTTACTGTATATCAAGATATCATCAAAAAATACCAAAACAAATTTTTGAAGATGCTGACTGAATACCTTATTCATACAAGATTGGAATGTTGCAGGTGCATTAGTGAGTCCAAATGGCATAACAAGAAATTCAAAGTGCCCATAGTGACATCTGAAAGCAGTCTTTTCCACATCTTCACTCCTCATTCGGATTTGATAGTAGCCTAATCTTAAGTCAATTTTTGAGAAGTATACAGCACCATATAACTCATCAATGAGTTCATCTATGCGTGGTATGGGATACCTATTTTTTATGGTCTTCTTGTTTAGAGCCCTATAGTCTATACACATTCTCATTGTACCATCCTTTTTCTTGACAAGTACCACAGATGATGCAAATGGACTAGAGCTAGGCCTTATGAATCCCATGTCCAGGAGTTCTTTAATAGTTTTTTCAATTTCTTCCTTATAACCTCTTGGATGGCGGTATGGGGTTGTTATAACTGGTTTGGCACCCTGTTCTAACTCTATAACATGCTCAAAACCTCTTCCACTAGATTAATGGCTGGATTTGGTACTGGTGGCTCATCTGCAGGCAAGAAAATAGATTTGGTTTATTTAGATGGTGTGGATCTCCCATTTCTCGGCTCCTCGGAAGTGCTCCCTTTCTCATTAATAGATGCAATTCCTTGTAATTTTTCTATCAATATTCACAAAGCCTCTCTAGTTTCCGCCAAACCATCCACTGTTTGCTTCTGAGTATTATGGATGTCTTGGAAGAATTTCTTTGCCATCTCATCTGGATCAGCCATACTTTTTCTTCCTTGGATTTTGTACTTTTGCTTTCAACTGGGGGTTTGATCAAAAAAAATTTATTCTTTTCTCGCTGCAAATATCTTTTTTCTCTTTCACTTAGTTGCATGCAATCATAAAATATGACATGCAAGATCTGGGTAGTTATCAAAACTTGACATGCAAGATCTGGGTAGTTGTTAAAACTGACATGCAACTTCTACAAACCCTCAGGCTGGCAAGATCATGGCTTTGATACCACTGAAATGTCCCTTTACTGATTTTTATTGATATTTTCAGCCTCAAATCAAAACTTTAAAATCAAACAACCAATATTACAAAGATCTGCCAATTTCTCAATAAAACCCAAATCAGGTATGTCCAAATTAGTGCCAAAAACTTCACAACTTCACAAATTATTAATAAATCTGAAAATGGACATTTTTACAGAAATTTCAGCAGCATAACAGCCTACAAAATGACATTTCCAAATTTGTATAGCCTTTACAGAACAGCTCACAAATGTAGGGCAAAACTATGCTCAATCGGGCTCCCGAAATTAACACAAAAATGCCCGGAAACACCACAAAACACTCATAAACTATCTCAAAAGTTTAATCACGACCTAATACATATATTTAGATCTATTTTAACATCATAAAGTCTGAAATACAACAGAAAACCAAACTGATATGAAACACTCAACTGAAAACCCAAACTCAAACCAAAAACAACCCCGAAAACACCCAAATCGGCACTATTCAGCACAAAGGAAAACTCTGTATGAGCATGCACATGGAATGGCTTCAAACTCCCATCCTTAGCCTTCTTGGAAACCTACAAACTCCCATTCTTGGGTCTCCTTCTCCACAAGTTTGGCAGCCTCTGAATAACAACAAGAAAATTAGCAAGAATCAAGATGTAGAATGAGCCCAAAATGCCTCCAAACCCCTTTTAAAGAGGGCATAACCCTAACTCACATCCAAGAGGGGTTAATAAAATATAATTTAATAATAATTTTTATTTATTAGTCCATTGGTTTCCAAAGATTAACCCCTTTTTCCGAAATTTCACCTTTTTGGAGCCTGCCTGCCTTAACAAAGTTTTTTTTTTTTTAATTATTTGAATAGGGGACATGACAGTAAAGGCTGTACGGATCTTGAAATTTCATTTTGTAGGCTGTTATGCTGCTGAAATTTCTGTAAAAATGTCCACTTTCAGATTTATTAATAATAGGTGAAGCTATGAAGCTTTTGGCACAATTTCTGGCATACCCGATTTGGGGTTTCTTGAGAAATTTGGTGGATCTTTGTGATATTAGTTGTTTGATTTTAAAGATCTGATTTGAGGCTTGAAATATCATGTAAAATTAGAAAAGGGACATTTTAGAAAGGACGACTGATCGAGGACTCAACTTGGATTTCAGCAACTGAGGTTTCTCATTTGGAATTTCCTCTACCATTCATAAAGTGACAGGGTCACTTTTCAATCTACCCTGGGTGTCTGATGCAGGAGCATCCAGAGGTATAAGGGCAATCTTGTGTCACCCAAAAAAAATATACTTAGACTTAGTTTCTGTTTCATGTGTTTTCATTTTTGGATACCCATTTGGGGCAAATAAAGGTTCCAACTCTCACAGTTCCACTATCAGTGTTCATGTAAATTCCAAAAAAATAGGAATATGTAATTGAGCCATCATTTTGGTGAACTAGGAGGTGTAAATTGGCTAGATGAATGTAATTGTAATTTAGAGCATTCCAGAAAAAGAATCAGGTCAAAAGGCCCCAGGGTTTGAAAGTTATTGCAATTTTTTGGGTTGTGGAGACCTCCTAAGAATGCTTCAAAGTTAGGTTAGGGGCATTAAATGACCTTGAAAAGGGCCAAAAAATGGGGGATGAGCAAAGCTTTTCCATAGGGCTATAGAGCACTTTGAGAGCTTTCCAAAAATATAAACGGTTCGTCAATCGAAGCTACGGTTCAAAAATTATGCCTCCCGAAAGTTCGGTTACCATTTTTAGATTCTTCTAGATTTGCATCGACTTCTAATGTAGCTTCTAGAACCTTCTATTTGGTCGATGGATGCCTACTAGCACTTTCTAGAATTTACTCCTAGTCCTTAACCCTCTAGGGTCTATTTAAGGAGATTTCTGGCATTGTAAAAGGCAGTGCAGAGTGGAGTTTGAGAGGAGGTACTGAAAGGAGAAATTATCTCCACATTTATGCTATTGTAAGCCCTTAGGGCATGTTTTGAAGTTTATTTTCTCTATACTAAGTGTACTAGCTTATTTTTTCAGTTAATACAATTTCCCTTTTCTATTGTGTCCATTCTATTCTTGGGTTGTGTCTCCATCACATTCATTCATTTAGAGGAGTGAGTGTGGAGAGTAGCTGAAGAGGGAGTTTTCCTGAGTTTGTGGATAGAATGTCAAATGTGAGGTGGTTTACACTTGGATCATGGATAAATTTTGAGAAGAACTAGCAGTTGTGGCTTGGAAAACAAGGAGATTTCATGGTGGGCTTGTGAGCACAAGTTGAGATCATCCTTGAAATTTTCTACCAAAGTGCAGATCTAAAGTAGCTAGTGTTTTAATTAAACTATTATTGTAATTCCTTTATATTTGGTCATAACTGGGAAGGCCTTACAGCCTAACACATTATACGGAATGGCTATTTTATAAATAAATTATTGTAATTTGGTATCAGATCTTGCATTTTTATTTTGTTTCTATTGTGTGTGGTTATTAATTGAGGGCTAGGACATCTCCTTTGTGGATTTTCTCCTACCTTGCATTGTGTTAGCTAGAATCAAAGCTCAATTATTCTTGATTGTACAAGAAGATTACCAAAGTATGAGGTAGTTTGTACCAAGACCTTGGTTAGGTAAAGTTTATTAGAGCATAGTTGTTAATAAGCATATAGATAGATTGCTGAAATTGAGGAAGTTTGAACCAAGACTTGGGTTGGAGAAGTAGATTTGAGAAGATCTTGATCTAGTGGTGGATTGTTCTTTCTAGAGTCCTAGATCTCTTGGTTGCAAGGTGGAAAATTGTGGTTCTAACTTGTAATTGTAGAGGGTTTGTAGATGGATCAATGAATGTGAATATGGAAGATTGATCTTGTTGAGGCATGGTCATAGAGAGTTTGTATTATAGATCTATGGTCCTAGACTTGTGATGTGGTTCCTAATTGTTCATGTGAGGTGGTAGGTTGTGATCTGACTTGCCAAAAAAAAATTCACAAGGAGCATGGGAAGGATTTGTTGTAGAGGTGATCTTGGGAGATGGCTCTGAGATAATTATGAATCTCCATGATGTAGTGGAGAGGAGGTGTTCTAACATGTCTGCTCAGTTTGAATCAAGTTTAGCTTATCGAGCTAAGGAAGTTGTTTCTTGGTTTGAAACTAGCTCAGTTGATCAAGATAAGGATAGGATGAGGAAGGCATTCCATAGATGTTTGTGGAGTTGGAATCTACTAATCTAGAAGAAATTTGTTTGGCTAGTTAAGAGACTTTTTTTTGAAAGAAGATGGCATATCAAGGTCAATGTGGAAGAGGTTGGTTTTGTTGATCAATTTGTGGAGTCTAATATAGAACCTATCGAGAAACTAGAGGTTATTTCTCAAGCTATTCCTAACCTTTTTGATGTTGGGATGGACATTGGTTTTCATGATCAGTTGATTGGGATTGACATGGAAATTGTAGAGCACTTGGTCACGGATGAACTAGTTACTATTGGTGGTGACTTGTATGTTGTAGAGCACTTGATCGTAGATAATCTAGTTGTTGTTGGTGGTGACTTGTATGTGTCACAGCATCTTGTTGTGAGCAATGAGATTGTTGGTGTAGTGAGTTTGGCATGTGTTGATGGAGATCTACATATTAATGCTAATGCAAATTTTGTTGCTACTAGTGTGGATTCACTAATTGCTAATGTGATGAGAGTTTTTTGTTGAATCACTTTGTTCAGTTTGTTCCTAGGAGTGAGCATGTTGATTGGATGGTTGAGATTCTGGTGTTTGATAGAGTGATGTAGATATGGATGATGTACAAAGTGGTTTTCTTGTTACTATTGGAGTGGAAGCCTTTGGTAAAGATGAATATGGTTATTTCTTTTTCTTTGGGCATCAAAGTGTAGGACACATTTTTCTATTTACCTAGGGAGTCTGATGCAGGAGCATCCTAGCCATTGTGTTATCCTGTTGAGTCTATTCGTGCTGACTCAAGGTCTTAGTGCATTTAATATAGGTAGTGTGTGATCATGATTTGGATTGATATAGGAGTTTGTGTGGACCAATTTGTGGTCTTGGTTATATCCTCTATGTGCATTTAATCTTGGTTGTAAAGTTGGGGCTTGTACTAAGTTTTTTGTGTGGTTATTGTGTGTTAACTATGGGTTAATGTGAGGGCTAACACATTTTGTATTTAATTTTTGTTGTAAGCTAGCTTGTTGCTTAAATATGCATTTAATGCAAGGGGTTTAATTAATTTTTAATTGCTAGGCTGACTTGGGCTTAGTTGGGTATAAGTAGAGGGTCTTGTGGAGTCTTTTAGTAATTCATTCATTCATGGAGTGATTCATTCATTTAGAGGAGTGATTGTGGAGAGTAGCTAAAGAGTGAGTTTTCCTAAGTCTATGGATAGAATGTTGAATGTGAGGCAATTTATAGTAGGATTATGATGGAGTTTTGAATGCGTGGACAGAGCACCGAATGTGAGGAAATTTACACTTGGATCTTGGATATATTTTGAGAAGAGCTAGTAGTTGTGGCTTGGAAAACAAGGAGATTTCTTGGTGGGCTTGTGAGCACAAGTTGAGATCTTCCTTAGAGGTTTCTACCAAAGTGTGGATGTAGACTATCTAGTATTCAAATTGAATCTTGAGGGATCTTGCATAAATATTATTTTAATTGCTTTGTATTTGGTTGTAATTGGGAAGGCCTTATAACCCAGCACATTGCATGTAATAGTTATTTTATGAATAAATTATTGTAATTTAGTATTAGATCTTGCATTTTTATTTTTTTTTCACTATGTGGTTATTAGCTGGGGGCTCAGACACCTCCTTTGGGGATTTTCTCCTAACTTACACTATGTCATGGAAACTAACAACACCTGCATGGAAGCAGTGATACCTAGAGTAAAGTTCATTGATCCTATGGGCTATTAAATGAGTGTAGAACTAATTGAAGGGTATGATTAGATCATACTCAAGTCTAAGAAAGACATAGAATGTTGTAGATGTGGGACATGTGATGAAAGGTTAAGGATCGTAGAGTCTAAGCTCGACAACGAGGAGAGAAAGAAGAAAGTAGAAAAGGAGATAGATTTCATACTCAAGGAATCTAGCATGACTAGGTAGGATTTCAATGAGATAAAGGGAATTGCATTGGATATGAAGGCTAGTGGGCAGACATAAGTCTTGGTAGTAACACACTAATACATTTGGTACCAAATTGCAATGGCAGTTCCGTTGCAATTTTTTCATCACAACCTTGTCGTTGTCATAATTGCGACAGTCTATCATTGCAATTGCAACGACGACAAGGTTGTGACAAAAAAATTGCAACGGCACTGCCGTTGCAATTTGGTACCAAATGTATTAGTGACACTTATTCCAATAGTTGGACCTTCAAAAGGAGCAATAGTGGTACTATCATGTGCACAAGCTCCCATTGCACCATATGTATAAATTGTGCAAGTACAACCTATAAGAGAAATCTATAATCAAGAAAGAAGGAAACCAAAGGTGGAAGCACCTACTACACAGAGGAATTCAGGAAGACTAGTGAAGGTTAAGAAAGAACCCGCACCTCAAGAAAAGAAAAGAGTAAAGCAGTGGGCCAAGAAAAGAAAGGAAATCCATGCAAGTGAGCAGTTCTAAAAACTTAGATGATGATGATGAAGATACACCTATTGAGAAAGATGCACAAGAAGCCAAGACAGCCATAGGCAAGAAGGCATGGAAACCAAAGGTAGAGAATCTAAACATGCAAATTATAAATGAAGACAATTTTTTTTAGTTGAATAAATTTTATAGCATATATAGAAGTATGGATAGGAGGAAATTAGAGAATTCTATAAAAAGAAACATAATTCTAACAAATAAGAGATTTGATAGCATTTAGAATAAAATTATTGAAGACCTATAGAATAGGTTGATCAATAGAAAGAGAAGGGTAGTAGAAGAATATTTGAATATGAGGATCACATCCATAAATAAGTTATGTGATGTTGAATCAAACAAAGAATCTAACAAAATTTTGAAGGGTATTGAGCCATTGTTGAGGAACAAAAGAAGAACAACTCTTCTTATGGGAGGAAAGTATGAGGAGGTAATGCAAGAAATAGAGGAGGCTATAGTGAAATATATGTCCTTAGTACCTAAGAAGAGTGTGCAAGAAAAGGTTGATAGTCTAATATATGTACATGAAAATAAACCTTCAGTAAAGAGGAAGATATAGAAGGGACACAAGCACTATCCCCACCTCACATTGTTATGGGTATTGAATCCATGCAAGTGGATAGTACACATATAAATTTGGATACAAATGAGAATCCATTTGTAGTGTATGGGGAAAATATTGTTGGCAATATCACTGCTTATACTAGTTCTAATAATGAAGAAAGAAGAACAAGAAATGAAGAAGCATAAAGAAGAAGAGGAGAAAAGAAAGAAAGAAAGAAAGAAGAAGAGAAGAAGAAAAGAAAGAAGAAAGAAGAAAAGGAAAAGAAAAAGATAGAATAAGAGGAGTAGAAGAAGAAAGAGACTAAGGAAAAGAAGAGAGTAGAGGAACACAAGGTAAAGGCTACTATATCTTCAATAGTATTAGCAACCAGAACATCAATAGCAGTACCTATTCCATCTAATGATGAAGATCAGAAAGAGCTAATGGGAACTTTGAGAAAATTGTTTGAGAAAAACAAATTGATTAAGTCTTTAGAGAAGACCCTTGCTAAAGTCTTAGAGCACATGCAAAATATAGTTCACAACTATAGCAAACCTGTAGAAGTTGAGAAAACCAACTTCACAAATCCTCAAGAACACCTACATGCAAATATCCTACAATGAAGAGAAACCAAAAAATAGAAAAAGCAGAGCTTAGAAGTTCTCAAGAATGTGAGAGGAAAAAAATGTATTCTAAGTTATGAGAAAAAAAATATAAAAGTTCAACATTTTAAGGTGAATGAAACCCTAAAGGAAAGAAAACTAGGTTTGTGCATTATAATTAATATAAATTATTAATTATATGCACCTAAGAGAGCTAAAGCAACTAGAGTAATAAATAACTTACTCTAACACCCCCCCTTAAGCAAAGCTTAGGAGGAAGCTACTCTAACACCCCCCCTTAAGCAAAGCTTAGGAGGAAGCTAACCTAGAAAATCTATGAAAGCAGGAAAATGGGTCTCGGCAATAAAGCTTGATCAGGTACCCAAAACAAGGAAATCTCTATAAACTAGAGACAAAGGAGAAAACCCAGTAGAAAAACCCCTCTCCAAAAAGAGATAGAAAAAACATTCTGAAAAAAAAACATGAAGGAAGGCCTCAAGAAGACCCCCCAAGGAAAACTTCTATAATCCCAAGAATAGACCGTAGCTAAAGATAGCAAGGCGATGCAAATGACTTGGTGAAGATGTCAGCAACTTGTGCATTAATGGAAATGTACTCCACAGAGGGAACACCATCCTAGATCAAATGATGAATGAAATGCATATGAATCTCAATGTGTTTAGTGCGTTGATGCTCCATCAGGTTGCGAGATATATGAATAGCACTTTGATTATCACACCACAGAATAGTGGGATGATCAGGAGGAAAACCAAACTCAGTCATCAACTATCAAAGCCATAAAATCTCTTGACTAGCAAGCACTGTGGCTTGATACTCAGCCTCTATAGATGAAAGTGCATGAGCCTACTGCTTCTTGCATGACCATGTGATAGGACCAGAGCCAAGACAAAAAATAAAGCCAGAAGTAGACTTCTGATCATCAACATCACTGGCCCAATTTGAGTTAGTGTAGCCAACAATGTGAGGAGTCCCTACAATGTAATGAATTCTATACATCAAGTTGCCCTTAATGTATCTCAAAATATGCTTGGAAACTTGCCAATGACTCTCATGAGGCTCATGTGAAAATTGAGAGACAAGACCCACTGCAAAGGAGAGATCAGGACGAGTGTGTGTCAGGTACAACAAGCTGCCAACCAACTACCAGTACAATGTGGGATCCACTGAAGGTGAAGTGCAAGAGGTAGACAAAGTAACACTTGGCTAAAAAGGTGTAGGATTAGGCTTGCAATCAAGCATTTCAAAGTGTCGAAGCATGTCAAGAGCATCCTTCTAGTGGTAAACAAAGATTCCAGTAGGGGACTAAACAATCTAGAGACCAAGAAAATAGTGTAGTAGGCCAAGATCAGTCATCTCAAATTGGTCCATCAATGCTCTCTAAAATTCCTTAACCATAGAGGATGAGCTACCTGTGAGAAAAAGATCATCAACATATAGCACAAGGATCAAAACCTCTGCCTCAAGATGTTGAATGTAGACTGTAGGATTAGAATGGCAATGGGTGAAGCCTGTAGAAAGTAGAAAAGAGTCCATCTTCTCATACCAATCCTGAGGGGCCTATTTGAGACCATACAATGAGTGTTGAAGTCTAGAAACCAAGGTGAAATCTTGCACAAATCCCTGAAGCTGCTCCATGTAAATCTCCTCAGTAAGATCACCATGCAAGAATGCATCTTCACATCCATCTAAAAAATGGGCCATCACTGTGAAGTTGCGAGGGATAAGACAAGGTGAATAGAGTTCATCTTGGTGACAAGAGAAAATGTCTCAGTGTAATCAATACCCTCAACTTGTGAGAAACCCTTTGCAACAAGATGGGCCTTGCGCTTATCAATGGAACCATCAACAGTAAACTTAGTACGATACAACCATTTGCATCGCACAACCTTTCTTCCTTTAGGAAGAGAACCAAGATCCCAAGTATGATTCTTCATCAAAGAAGAATACTCCTCCTCCATTGCACTGTCCCACTCAAGATGTCCTATCACTATTGCAAAATTCTAAGGGTCATCACAAATAGCATGACTGAGAAGACTAGAACCCAGAGTATGTGAACGGGTGTGACAAGAAGTGGTAGGGTCACCAGCTAGCGATCCTATAGCTCAAGCCCATTTAGGCATCTGGGGAGGATCCTATGGCAGAGGTAAATGGGGATCAACTTGATCATCATCCTCATCATCTGAAAAAGAGACTAGAAAGGATGAGGGAGTGGTGGTAAGTGAAGTAAACTCTAGATGTAGGGTATCTACTAAAGGAAGGCGCTCATCAAATTGGACATTCCATCGAAATAGGACTCGTGAGAATTAGGATCAAATAATCTATAGGCCTTAAGATCCTCATATTAGCCAACAAAAATGAGGTGTCAACTCTTTCGCTCCATTGCTCTCCTTTGAGCATCTAGTATAAACACCCATGCTTCACTACCAAAAACTCAGAATGAAGATACATCAAGCTTGACATGAGACCAAGCCTCCTTAGGAATCATATTTTGAACTACCTTGTGAGGCATCTAATTTTGAATGTAGTTGGTGCAATTGACTGCCTCTGCCCAAACACACGAATCCATGGACCTGGACTGAATCATACAATTAGCCATCTCCCAAAAAATTCTATTCTTCCTCTCGGCCACACCATTCTGCTGAGGGGTGTAGGGCACTAAAAACTGATGCTGAAGATCATATTTAGAGAAAAAACCCCTAAAAGCTTGGTTCACATACTCCCCCCCATTATCTATGTGTATCTGTCAAATAGAAAGACTAGCCTACTTCTCAAAAAATGTCTTGAAGATTTGAAATGAATCAAAGACATCAGACTTGTACTTCAAAAAGTACACCCATGCATTTATGGAGAAGTCATTAATGAAAGTAAGCACATATCTAGCACCTAAAAAAGGAGTGGGAAATGACATGAGGTCACTATGAATCAACTCCAATGGTGCCAAAGCATGAGTGGCTCGTCCATGTGGAAAAGTATCCATATGTTGTTTGCCAAGAGCACAACCTTGACAAACACCATCTATACAAGAAATATGGGGAAGCCTGAGAACAAGTGCTTTTGTGCTCATCTGCTGAAGATATCTATAATTGACATGGCCAAAATGCTCATGCCAAAGTCTACTTACTGAATCTGTATGTGAAACAAGACATGAACCTGTGTCATCAGAAGACTCAAATCCATCAAATCTATAAAGGTGAGATGCAAAATAAACACTCCTAGTAGCCACAATCATCTCATAATTGTGTAAGTCTTGGATAACCACATCATGTGGTGAGAAATCAACTGGCTTACCAGAGTCAAAGTGGCAAATCTGATATATAGACAATAGGTTCATTGAAATGTCAAGGACAAGAAGAACATCCTAAAGAGAGCCCCAAGCTAATGCAATAGAACCAGAACCCATGACAAAAAGATGTGATGAGTTCCCAATAGAAATTTGGGTAGTAGGACAAGGGGCAAGTGAGGTGATCAACTGCTGAGTGTTTGTCATATGGTGAGAGGCACCAGAATCAAGAATCCAAGTAGGCCGACAAGTCATAGCTCGTGCAATAAGAGCATGACTTTTCCCTATAGGGGGGATGTAGACTTAGGAGCTGAAATGTGATGCTCCTACATGGCTTCCTCTAAAGCCTCCAAAAATTTCTAACACCTAGAAATGGGATGTCCATCCTTTCCACAAAAACTGCAAGTCTCAGTTGATTTCTTCTTAGTCTTGGAGGTAGACTCAATAGACTTTGAAGCAAATTTACCCTTGGAAGAGTTAGCTGGAGGTTTGGCATCAGTTTTTGATGCATCTTTCTTTGGTTTGGCTTTCTATTTTGGTTTCCCCTGAGAATTCTGAGCAACCAATGCTTGGCTGGAAGAGCCACGGGCGTCTACTTGTTGGATCTTAGCCTATTCTCATGTCAACTAATCACAAAAAGTCTCAAATGAGGGCATCTAATGTCTGTTACCCAAGGCATCCATAGTGGAGGAGAAAGTGGAAGAAAAGATCTGATACTATCCTTGCAACTTTGAGAGTATCAAAAAAATACACTCATCATCAGTTTTATTTTTACCAAATCCCTGCAAGACTGTATGCAGAGATTTGGATTTCATCAAGAAGTCTTCAATAGTGGAAAAGCTAGCTGGTGTCAAAGAAGTCAACTCTGCATCAAGTTATAGTTCCCAGAACTCATTCACTGTGCCAAACAACGTGTAGAATTTGGTCTAAATAGCCCATGGAGTGGTCAAACCATCCAAATGAAATAGTAGACTATTAGAGATGTTCAGTGCAATTAGTCCCATGGCTTCATACATTTTGTTTCTATGTTGAAGAAACTCATAAGGGCACTACAGAGTAGGTTGGTTCGCATCTAGGCATGACCATAAGCCTCTTGACATGAGAAGCCTAGTCATCTATGTCTTCCAAGTGTGATAGTTGTGTGGCATGAGCCAGATCACGGAAGGATTCGACATTGAGAGAAAGAAAAGATAGAAGTAGAAGGGTTTGATTCTGAAGCAAATTATAGAATAGAAAATGCTCCCCCCCAAAACTAAAGCAACAACTATGGAAAAATACAAAAACTAAGAAAAGAACCTGGAATTCAAATGCAGAGAAGAGGAAAATAGAAGCCTCTACTTCAATACCAAATTTGGAAGCTCAAATGAACTCAGAATTAAATGAAACTAGCACCATTGTCTCTGTCTCTGAGTCAACTTTTGGATGCTTCTTTCAGATCACAAAAATACGTCTGTATGCTCAAGTTATGAGAAAAAAATGACTGTAGGTCCAAAAAAAGAGCTCTCTAAAAAATTATAGAGACAAGCTTAAATTTGACGCCTATACAACCATCATCAGGTCGTCACCAAATAAAAAAGTTGGTCACTGTAAAGATGATGTCAGTAGTTAGCAAATGATGTCATGTGGCCAAAAAGTGACATCATCCAGGGGTCCTCAAAAAGTGATGTCAGCTAATGGAATGATGACATCAGTTGACGAATTGCTAACGTGGCTTGACTAAAAATGACATCAGGATGACATCATTCGTTAGAGTTGCAGAAAGGCTAAGACCACCAGTGGCAGTGGCACTCAAGAGGAGAACTTGGTGATGTCGCTGGCTGGAGCTGGGCAAAGGTGGTGCCTGGGCGGCCGACTGGTGGTGGTGAGGCACTGGCCGCACCGCTAGTGCTGCACCAACTGTGGCTACGCGTAGGTCGGGCGCAGGTGGCACTTCAATGGCTACGGGGTGGCGCTAGGGTGGCCCATGGGTGGAGTGCCCAAAATTGACATTTATTTATTTTTTAATTTTTTTGAACCCTACATCCATACGACTGTACCACGAGGCCAAAAAAATTTTTCCCAAAATGCCTTGTAGCCGAAAACAAAAAAAATTATATGTTTTTTTACTACAAATGGCCTTCCAGATCCAATGGTGGCATTCATTTGGGCCCAAACTGCCCCAAAAATTCACCCTTCACCATTTTAAAGAAAAACTCTAAAAAAGCTAGGGTTTCTAACTTTGAATTGTGGCTTCAAGAATCTTCAGATGAGGAAGTAGTAGGTCCACTCTAATACCATGTAGAAGTTGAGAAAACCAACTTCACAGATCATCAAGAACACCTGCATGCAAATATCTTACAATGAAGAGAAACCAGAAAATGGAAAAAGTAGAGCTTAGAAGTTCTTAAGAATGTGAGAGCAAAAAAATGTATTCTAAGTTATGAGAGCAAAATACAAAAGTTCAACCTTTTAAGATGAATGAAACCCTAAAGGAAAGAAAACTAGGTTTGTGCATTATAATTAATATAAAATGTTAATTATATGCACCTAAGAGAGCTAAAGCAACTAGAGTAATAAATAACTTACTCTAACAAAACCTAGACTTGCAAGCCAAAGTAAAAGAGTTGGCAAAGGCCTTTGATGGGGAACTCACAACCTTAGCTGAAGTAGCAATAGTGCAAGCATTGAATAATCATGATGTACACCTTTTCAACATAGTGTGCACCAATGTGCATAATGAATTAAAGGAACTTGATGGAGACATCAAGGAACTCAAAAAGTGTATTGGTGAAGGTAATAACTTATGTAGATAGTGTGCAATGTACTATACTTACTTATCTAATTTTGATGCTAAGATCAAAGGCCATATGAGTAAGCTACAGTCACTCACCACAAAACTGTAACAACTAGAGATCGGAATTGAAGATTTTGATAATAACATTGAGAAGATCCTCAATGCTATTAGAAGAACTAAATTTGACAAGGAGAAGATAATAGGAATATTCTCTATTCTCAAAGAATATCTGGCACCCAAGATTGTAAATTTGCAAAGGCAACTAGAGGAATGTCATTCAGCAAAGAATTCTTATGACAAATTTTCCTATACTAACTTGAGCATAGTTGAAGTGGCATCCTATGCACTTTGCATACTTATCAATATATCAAATACAGTCAAAGACAATTGGAGGAAGGAGTTTGACAGACTAAAAATTGATTTTGTAGATTGCATATCTAGAATGACAAGCTGATTAATAGCAGGCAATAAATTTTTGTGATACAATTTTTTGACACCTTTGCCATTGATTTCAAAGAGGGAGTATTGTATTATGTAGAGGAAAATTGTATAAATATAAACATATATGTAAGTGGAAGCTTATGCACATATCAATGTAAAGGAGGGATAAGGAATGTAATGATCCATCAAAACATGAATAAAATTGTTATGTTTTGAAGGCAATTTGTGTATAGTTATTTTATTTGCTTTTATTTTGTATGACATCATTTTGGGACTTAGCCAATTTTCCAAATTGTTTCCATCAATGTCAAAGGGGGGTATTTTTGGAAATATGATCAATTAGATGTATTGATGGTTTTCATTTATGGAAACATATATTCGACATTTCATTTATGCATTGAGAGATAGAAAATTGTCTAAGTATTAGACAATTTGCAGGAGCACAGTGAACAGATCTTAACGGTATGAATGATGTGTAGAGAGTTAGCTTATGCATAGTTGAGGAAAGGTTTGTAAAATTTTCATGATGACATGTACCAGTGTGCATGTGTGTAGGGTCACTATGATGCAAGTTACAATAAATTTAATTGTGTAGTGTAGAATAAAGCGTAGCAAAAAGTAAAGCTATATGAATTTAGGAATTATTGTAATTTAAAAATAATTACTAAGTATTATTAAGCTAACTATGTGCATATTACTTTATATTATGTCAAGCATTTGAAGACATGGAATCCAACTGAGCAACAATTGTGAATGTGCAAGATATAAATAAAGATCTTATGTTGTGCAAATAGTGTGTGGTAGTGTTGCGAGGTGAATGTGTGTGATGCACAAATACTGTGGAAGTTGCATGATTAGAGGTGACATGCGAGATATTTTGAGAACCATCTATGAGTCTTTTGTGATGTGAAACCTAATGTAAGATTAGAGAAAGTGTGAATTACAATAGCAAGAAAGTATTGTATGTATATCTATTTTTGTGAAGGAAATGAATCATATAATTACATGTTAGGGTAGTGGACTCTGCTTTAATTGATCTAGTGGGTATCATCCCCACTAATGTTTTCCCTTGGCTAGGGTTTCCCTAGTTAAAAAATAATGGTGTTACGAGTTATCTTTGTGCATGGTTATTTTTACTATTTAGCATTGTCAGTTTACTTTCATATGCAATATATAAACTAATTAATAGTATTTAGTTGTGGAAAAAAATTTGTAATATACTGATTCACCTCCTCCTTAGTATTATCTATTTATAACAGTCATTTGCAAGTCTCTTTGAGATTTCACAGTCCAAATATTGGAAGGACTACAATTTGTGCAATTTGTCATGTATTGCATCTGCATTTAGAGGAATAAAAAATTGTTTCTCATCTTCATCTCATTGTTGGAAACAAAGTGCACTTGAATTAACAAGTATAATCATCTACCATTAGAGGATAGATATAATAAATATGCCAAAATTAATTTCTGACTTGTTACAAATTTTCAAAGGAGAACACCATCTTATAGAGAAGATTGGATTTTCACATTAACAATGATCTAATGATAGGGTATTCATCTAATTTGATGATAGTTCATTTTATTGTAGCTAATCTAATGATATTTCTACAAGAATTTATAATCAACCCAACTAATCAGCAACTAGACCAATTTAACTAGGTTATGGCTTGGACATATGTTATTCCCATTTATCATATGGTTTTAATGTTGGAGGTATAATTTTTTCAAAGTGGTAGCAAGTGATTGTTGATCTAGGAATAGGGAATAGGATATTCCCAATTATCTCAATATAGCACTAGAGGCATACTCTCTGGTAAGACCCACAGTCCAAACCCTTAGTGTGCAGACCATGTTCCTCTCCAATTTTGATCTTGGTTGGTTACACATCAACAATGTACAACATATTTTATTCTACACACACCTTCCTCCTATTGAATACTCTTCATTCATAGAGTGCATGAAAAAAATCCTCTCATCAGTTTTAGTGCATTTCTACCCACTTGCTAGTTGGTTGAACAAGGAAGAATCTCATGGCAGAACACAAGTTGATTGTAATGATGGATGGGTATATATATGGAACTAATTTTGTAAACTCTCCAAGATTTCCATTGTACAAGGTTGATTTTGGATGATGAAAGTCATCAAATGTGCAGATCATAACAATGAATGAAATTGGATTAATGTTTTTGTCATGTGGGAAGGATGGAGGAAAAATCATTTTGGTCTCCACTTGCCTTCCTCAACACTAGATGCAAGCCTCATAATATTCTCCCCATCTAACTACAATGACTTGCAATTTTCCCTTGTAGGATACAAACTATGGGCAATGACTAGTAATAATTAAGGTTATTAGTAGAGGCAATCCATAGAAAACATACCAAAAGATCTATATTTAAGTCTATAGATGATTTCTACTAGCAATCCAACATATATGAAAGTCAAACCCATAATGAGACCAAAAAAACAAAATCTACAAGATAATTTACAATATACACATAAAATCATAAAATGAAATCTCTATCTACTTCACCATACCAAAAGATTTATAATTTACATGTGAACAATTTCAACTTGTATGAAACTCATCTCCATTATTAGATCATCGAGAACTTTTAATCCTTTTATAACCCACACGCATATGTACCAATTAAATTTGTAATTAATAAAATCATCTCCATTAGTATATCATAAACATGAAATCCCTTTACAACCGGTTGGCTTCTGATTTAACAGTTTTGGAAATAACCAAGAAACTAGACCAATACATCTAAGGTTAGAAAATTCCTATAATGGATGCACTTGACTACAGTCTTGGGCCAACTATAAGGATAAATCCTTCTTCTTCTTCAAGCTCTATTAGACCTAGGTGGGTGGACCTCAGACTCTTTATATAGTACTAGTGTAAAGGCATACAACTGAATCTGGAAAATAGATAAAATTGCTTAATCTTCTATGTTTATGCAAGCATTCATGGGTGAAATAGTTGATAACAAAGAACATGAACTTGATAACCTAAGTGAGGGAAAACTCTTTTAACTCTTAAAAAAAAAAGGAAAGATATTCGATTAACAATTGTATCTCAACATCATCCAGGTATGCAACAACAGAGAACATGTATTCTTCAAGCTAACCAGTCCCTTATCCACTGGGCATCAACTAAACCTTAACATGCAGATGGATACCTAAAGTATACTCATATTTTCAGGCATATGACCTATCTATTTGACTTGCTAACAGACATCAATCTTCATAACAACTCTTGTACTTATAATGAAATCCTTCTAATGTAACCTATAACCCTATTAGTATAAACAAGCATTTACTTGGCTTCTTTGTTCCAACAGAAAATTCATCCTGATATACAACCTTAAGGGGTTGCAACTAAGTCCAAGCTCTTTGTTCTCAAACACAAAACATTACAAATAACAGAAGAAGGAGATGAGAATCAGAATGAAACTAAGAAAGGTGAAGTTCTTGTATTAATTTCATTGAAAACAATACATCATCTGCATATCAAAACTCAAAAAATACACAAAGAATGATTTTGTAATATGAAAAGCCTCAGAAGGAATACAATATGATGTTCACAATAGGATAACACTGAGAAAATGGTATCACAACTATGAGAAAATCTCAAGAAATTAGAAACAGAATGATCCCACAATCATCCTAAAATCTTCAAAGAATTGGCACCCTTTCAATCAGTAGAAAAGGAAGATATATAGGAGAGAAGATCTTTCAAGAAATGTAATCTGGAATTGACATCTGTCCTACTAAAAGATCCTTCATTCTGAAGTAGCTGAAACTAAACTTCCTCATCTACCTACAAAAAACCATAAATGATGCCAAAATATCTGATATATCCCCTTTAATAATTAGTAAAATATCCCATGGAGAAATATCAAGAAATCATCAAACTGTATTGAGGTTCCAAAAATCTAATCTCAACATGTCACTTCTACTTCACCATGAAAGGCAACTTGTGTTGTTGCCAAAAACATTTAATTGCTCCCAACTACATAAATGACAATCAAATCACCCTTTAAATTTTTTGATAAACCATACATAATGAAATTAGATTTATATCAAATTGCAATTTCATTTTCAACATTAAATTTACAATTTTCACTGAGAAGCCCCCGAAATTCTGCTTTGCTTTGTGAAATTCTTTGCTGCAATTCACTGGATTTCCCTGTGAAACTATGTGCCCTAGCTCTAAATTTTTTTTGTATTCTAATAGCCTTTTGCAATTTTGTGGTTCAATAAATGGTGAGATCATGAATTATATTCAAGCATTTAAATCACACGAATGAGCCCTGAACCAAATTAACTTCCATTAGCCATTTTTTCTCAAGTTTCATCAGAATTTCAAATCTCATCCGTCGATTTCACCAGATCGGATGGCTTTAATTCAAAAAATTAATAAGCTTTATGCCCTTAGGAGTGAGGCCACGTGTCACATTACTGCTTACCCACATTCCTTAAATTTCTTACATCTTAAAATAGTGGGTAAGCGCCAATCATTGTTTAAGACAGGATCAACAACTACACAAATTTATAGTTGACTAAGGCCCAGTCAACAATTCTAACCAATAGGAAGTCTCCATGTGAGTTTGTACCTTCTAAAAACCTCCACGCAAGCGGGTCCCATATCACCTTTTAAGCAAATGAGTACTTGACATCATTCTTTCCACGTGTCAAGCTGGCGCAATCCTGCTTTCCTTATTGAACAAGCATCTCCATATTGTGAGATTACACCAGTTGTTGATCTTTGAAAGATCAACGATGACACTTCTTATATCCTTTAATCCTTCCGAGCTAGGAATAATGATGTCACCATGGACACGTGTTTGCATGGCGCATACCCAAAATATGAAAACTTCATTCAAGTTTTCAATGCGGGCAAGCACCCTTCGTTGATCAAGACAAGATCAACGGTCTAAGAAAAAATTTTCATTTTATGGTTGCTTCATCTTCTTGGGCCAATGAAATAACTGCTTTAAACTCTCGTGCTTTGACTTGGCTGACTACTGCATTAACTTCTAAAAATTTTCATGCCCATAACAAAAGTACTTCTAGCTAAGCACATGTGGCATACAGTATGGCATGACTCATTTTTCTTTCCCAATCCTGGCCCCACAATGACATGCAGCCCAAAGGTGCATTTCCACATTTCTTATTAAATGAGCAGTTCTTTATTGCAAGCTTGGGCCAGCCCTTGATCTTTGAAGGATTTGTAGTTGGTGAAGGTTCAATCATATTTGGCAAAGAAACCTCCTTAACAGCACAACTGGCAATACATGTTAGCAATCACTAAGGCTTCCCGACCCCACCTTGATACATGTCCAAAAACTACTTGCCCACTTTATTTAAAAGCCTTGCACCTGTACATTATGAAAATGTGTTACCTGTTGATTTGAATGAGATCAACGGTCACACAGAATTAATAATACTTTGGGCATTTTTCAAAATAATCCAGTCAAAAAGAATATAGTCAATGAATTTTAAACGAGCTTTTACTAAAACCATGTTTGTGTAAGCCAAACCTTAGGGTAAAATGATAAACCATTAAAAAACATTTTTCTAAAAATATTTCGAAGGTTTTTCAAAACTAGGGTAAAATAAGACAGGGCACTAGGGTTTCTGAGAAATTCTCTGAAGACAAACCTTGAGAATTTAATAGAATTTCAAAGACACAAAGACCAGGCTATGAACTAGGGTAATCTAAGGGTTTGAAAAATACAAGGAACAAAACCCTAATTTTCAAGACACAAAGACTCAAACAATTTTTCACTAAAAACTTTCCAAAATTTCATGAAAAATTAGACCAACAGAACCCACACTACCAAAATCTCTATTGAATCTCCATATGAAATACAATGTACTCACCAATTCAAAATTAGTTCCCCAATTAGACAATAAAGAGATTTCCATTTATAACCCACAATACCAAATGATAATCCTTTTGAGTCCACAGGAAATTTATGGAAAACCCTAAATGAGTTAAATGTGGGACATGTTTTAATGGAAGCATACTCTCATTTTCTAAACATATAACTGTATCTATAGGTTTCATCACCTAATACAAAATGTGATGGGTTCTTATAATAAAATTAATAAAGAAATGAATGATAACAAGCAAAATGTATATGAAAATTTAATAATGGAAGTCACCTTGAGGAACTTGTGTATGCTCTTGGAAAACATGTCATCGAAAATGTTAATGACCTTTTTTGTTTCTACATGTTTTTGCATGGAGCCTTCACACACCTAGTGCTCACAAATGTCTACTTAAGAATGTTTTATTATTTGGATTCTAGAATATGTGTGTAGCTGGATCAATTTGTCTATTGTGCCAAGATCTCTCTATGTATATAATCACATATATACATATACATATATATGTATATATGTATGTATGTATGTATATATACATATATACATACATATACATAAATAATAGTAATATATATATATATATATATATAGTATCTACATTTGCTTTACCATTGCTTATAAGAGTCTTTCAAGGTTGGGAACCACTTCAACATAATTTTCATGGTTTAAAGGTAATGTCATTATGGTAGAGGCTTCTGCAAGGGATTGAGCCTCGTAAGTTGACATATAATGTCTTAAAATAGTTAAGTGCTACCTAACTATGTCGGTGTCTACACACTAGAGGCATACTCTACCTATGAGGCTACCTACACACCTATATCAACAGTATCAAGACTTTTGAACTACTCACTCTAACAAATATGTAGTTATGGTTTCTAATTGTTTCAATGTAGTTGTATTACTATAACCACTAGTGAGCTTTACTCACCTAATACAACTCTTCTCCATCATGCACACACTTAGGTGAATTAGGTAGTTTTCTATAATTACAATACTATAATACCCTGGTGCAACCTTTGTGTTGTAATTTATAGTTAATGTAAGGTTAGCCTATATACATCCTAACTCACTTCTTATATAGTTATGTTTAAAAGCTATTTTTGAAGCACAAATTCCTTTTATTAAATGTAAGGTTGATTACCTAAACATATATACATGTATAAGCATGGTAAGTTACATGGAATGTCACGAGATCAATCTTTAAAGTACCTAGAATGTCCTCATTGCCTCCTGCTACTCTCAAGGGATGTCCATCTTTATTGCTCACAATAAATTCATCACACAAGTAAATCTAGGAAGTTTATCATTGCCTCCTCCATAAAATAAATCCAATATTAAAAAATTTCCTCTAACAAGCAATAGTTCAAGTGAAATAAACACATGAAAAATGAGAAAGAAAAAGAGGAATCTACTTAACAATAGGCATTGCCATTGCATATGTGGCCATGCTACCTATTGAGTGAATTTTTTTGTTTTTTGTTGTGCCAAGATCTATCTATTTATATACATATATACATACATATACACATATATATACATAAAAATATGCTTATATATGTATATACATACATACATGCATGCATGCATGCATACATACATATATAGATATCAAAAGGGCATGATAGTGAAATCCTAGATCTCCATTGATCTCCACAATCCACAAGATCTCTCTCTATATATACATACATACATAGAATCACACATGTGAATATGTACGTATGTATATATGCACATATATGTACATACATACATACATATATATATATATATATATATATATATATATATATATATATACATACATACATATACATGCACATACATAAATACATACATACATACATACATACATCTACATATGCAATTTTATTAACTTAGAAATTTTTATTTGATCCTATTAGCTGGGAACATCTAATTGTTCATTTTATTATACCTAATCTAATGATAGTTGTACAAGAATTTGTAATCAACCCAACTAATCAGCAACTAGACCAATTTAACTAGGTTATGGTTTATTTCTTTCTAAAAATATCTACTATGATATGTTTTTCTAAAATTTCTTGCAAACTCTACCCATTTTTCCTAGTCTGCACTTTTTTTTTGCACGATCTTGAGCTAAGCCACTTAGCACGGGTTGAGTGAGTTTTATTGTTTAATTATTTGGATTCTATAATATTTCTATAGCTAGATTTTTTTAAAAAAATTGTGGCTATTATGTAATAATTACCTTTAAAAATATCTCTTTGTATATATAAAGGCTTCAAGTTGTGCAATTTTTTGTGTATTGCATATTCATTTGCTTTGTCATTGCTTATAAGAGTGTTTCAAGGTTGGGAATGTTTCATGTGTGGAATTCAAGTGATGCATTTGCACATGCAATTTTATCACCTTGGAAAATTGTATTAGATCTTACTAGCTGGGGACAACTGATTGTTCATTTTATCATACCTAATATGATGATAGTTCCACAAGAATTTGTAATCAACCTAGCTAATCAGCAAGTAGACCAATTTAACTAGGTTATGGCTCAAGCATGTGCTATTCCCAATTATCATATGGTTTCAATGTTGGAGGCAACATTTTTTTCAAAGTTAGAGTAGGTTTTGTAACATTGGCTTTGTCAAGTCCTGATTTTAATGAAGTAACAAAGTGGTTTTTAGGGTGGAAAGGACTATATAATGAAGAGGAAACTTGATAACTTGAATGTTGAAATGCTAAAATGAATGTATCAAGGATCAAACACCTATGCTAGAGTTACAACACAATGTCAAGTTGATTTTAGATATAAACAAAAAAAACAAAAAACAAAAATGACATAAGTCATTCCCCATTTGTTTTGATTGTGGAGAGATGCACATGAAAGAGGGTGGAGAGCTCTGAATGAGGGTGGAGAGCTCTGAATGTTAGTGGAGATTTCATTTTCATGCCCTTGTGACCACTTCATTTTGTTTTTATTCCCTTATGATCTTTGCATTACATTATCTTGCCCTTGGTGGAGATCAGTGGAGATTTACAATTTCTTTGTCATGCCCTTGTGATTTCTACATTTCATTGTTGTGCCCTCGTGATCTCTACATTTCATTATCATTCCCTTGTGATCTACATTCCCTTGCTCTACGATTTTGTCACTATGTCATGCCTTTGTGATCTCTGTGCCCTTTGCACTATAATATTTGGGGTCAAATTGAGACGACAATTTGCAACAATGGTGTAATTTGTGGTGTATTTAGGCCCAAATGTAGTAGTGCTCTATGATTTTCTTCAAGGGGAGAAGAGGTACCTATGTAAATATTCTTTTCTTTTCCTTCTAAACATATATCTCTTTATATTTCCCCCAATAGGTGATTAGAAAATCTTCTCTTTATGTATATGTATGTGTATATATACATACACACACATATGTGTATATCTATGTATATATCTATGTATATATATAGAAGTTTCTCTTTGTAAACACCTAAATTTGATTACACAAATAGGTAATCATATTTAGTCATCTCCTAAGATATTATTGATTAAATATTTATTATTTATTTAATTAATTATCACCTCCTAGTTAATTAATTAATTTATTTAACTATAGTCAAATGATAAAATCAGATGATAAACCAAAATCAAATTATCAATTAAATTCCTATTCCTCTATTAAATTAAATAAATTCTTAGATCTATTTAATTTAATTCTATACCCTCATTTTATTAAATAAATCATTTAATAAAATATCTAAAATCCTAAAACATCCCTAAGACCAACCTTTACTCCTAATCCAACCCATTCACCCATACTAACCTCACTTAGCCACCAAACTAACCCATTCCATCAAAGCTAAGCCAACTAAACCCTAACCCCCTTTCTAAACTAATCCTAATCCCCCTCCTAAAAATGTGAACAACTTTAAGTAAGGGTTAAGACTTGTTAACCCAAGCTAAAGTCAATAAACTCATCCTCACCCTCACCCTCCAAAATTTATGACTCTTACATCCCCCTTTATGACTCTTACATCTACAACCTCCGTCATTACTCCCTTGACCAACCCTTATCCTATTCTCTCACTCTCATCCTCCTTGTGACAAGTGTCACTCTCCTATTGGCTCCAAAGAAGCACAATCCTTGTGCTTCCCTTTGAGTGCATCTTAACCCTCCCTCACCATCCTTCCATCCTTGCATCTTAACCATCCATTTCACTACCCCCTAGCCTATAAATGAAACCCTCTCCCTTCACAAATATCATCCACCTTTCATGCAAAGTTATAATGCTATTTTGAGAGCCTAAAAGCTACCAAAATACCATCATAATGTTGAAATCCCTCCATTGTTGAAACCCTCATCCATACACACACTTGGTAAAACCCTCACCCTTTGGAAGCTTGAGCACAATATAAGCATACATCCACTCTCATCAGGGACACATTCACTTCATCATGGGTTATACCATAAAGAGCCTACCATTCTTGATTTACTTCCTTTTGTGGTGATAACCTTGGTCCTATCTTAAGTGTTAACTGTATAGTTTTCTACATGCTTTTGTTTAATAGTTAGCATTGAATTTACACTAACTAGATTAGGTGATACACTCTTTATGTGTGTGTATGTGTATATATATACATATATACACACATGTGTGTGTCTATGTATGTATGTATGGATGTATGTATATATGGAGATCTCTTTGTTTACATACATACATACATACATAGACACACATGCGTGTATGTGTGTATTTATACAAATATATACATATAAAAAGATTACTAGGGCATGACAACGAGATGTAGAGATACATACATGCATCTTTATATGCAATTTTATCACCATAGAAAATTGTATTTGATCTTTATTCAATCACTAAGAGATAATATAATCTATAAGTACAGGTTTCTGCATACTTAGTTTGGTATGAATAGTTTTGATTCAATTCATCCAAGGAGAGTGACTCTACTCATGATGACAATGGCTCCATGTATTAAGTCTTTAGAGGAGAGAGACTTACATAAGATTAGATTTTGTTTATGGATATGGGATGATTCATTTGTGAAGCCAATATATTCTCCTCCATATTGAATTTCTATATCATTAAATTGCTACATACAAATCATTGGACTTGGTCTTCTAAAATGGTATGGGCTACTTGGAATTGTCAAACTTGAACCATTGAACTGCACATTCAGATTGATGAACCAACACTTTAAATCACTAGTTTCATGTCTAGAACCTTTGGCCTTTGAATGTGAACTTTGATTTTGATTTGTGGTCCATGGACTATTATGAACCAAAATACATCTAAATGTTCTTGCAGACATCTGAAATCATCTACACAAATTGACATGAACCATTCAATCCAAATTACAGAATCTTTGAATCTCAATTTTCTAATCCAAGCCAAGAGCCTTCTAAACATTGAAACTACTAAACTTCCTATGAAACTAAACTTATCGAATGTATGAACCTTCTTGAACCAATGGAACCATTTTGAAATAGGTTCAATGAGGTTCAAAACCCAAGAGGGACTAAGATATAAACATCAAACAAGGGTTGCATGTTGTGGTGGGGTAGGAGGAAGATGATTGTGTGAATGGTTGATATAGCAAATTACAAAAAATTAGGGTGTCAGTTGCAAGTAGTTTCATTAATTTGATAAGGGAATCAGATTTGAAATTGGGATGATCAAAATTGACATGTCCATCATTATGATAGATGTCTCTATCTCAGAATAGAAAATTACCCCAAATGAAAAGCAACAAATTTTTAAATGTATGGAAAATCAGAAGAACATTCACCTCTAATATTTTTTAATGATAAAAATATAGTAAAAATATAATTTGGTGGAAAATCCATGAGCTATCTGGCTCCACATTATGGTGATTCTATTGTTTACTAGTGGAAACTCTTCATGTTGAATACAAAGATCTTGAAATTATGAAAGATATTGGAAATCTAATTCAAAAAGCTCATTGTTGAAGATCAAAGAGGGAGATTGTTGCAAAGAAGGGAGATTGTTTCTTTCAATCATTTTTTTTTATTGATGTCAAACCTACTATTTGTAAGGATGATATTTTCTTATAAGATCCAAGTACTATCACTTAGTTGATTGATGAAGAGGATTTGATCAACAAGATGTAACAAGAGCACCTAAAGGAAAAGTTTGAGTTATGATGTTGTAATGAAGTGTAAGGATTAGTTAAGACAATGGTTAAGTAATGTATTGATGACATAATCAAAGATATAGAGGGTGGTCACACTTAAAAACATTGGAGGAAGAAGTTGTAACAAGGTTGATTGCAAATCTTAAACTAAGATCTTTAGTTGGTGTCGAGCAATGTAGTTGAAGAGGAGAAAATTCTTAGTAGAAGTTGAGTAACATAAATTTCTAGTGTGTGCTAAGTGATCTTCATCTGTCGAGTGAAGATTAGGTGTCGAGCATCAAAAAAAATTCAATTGGTGCCAAGTGATCTTCATGTGTCGAGCATAGAGAAAAACATAGTTGATGCCAAGTAACATAGTATGTGCTGAGCACCAATATTTTAATAGTGTTGAGCTACTACATTATTTCAAATGACAAAGATTCACCAACTCTAAACCAACATAGTGGTTACATTGAATTTTGTGAATGAGTTGGAAGATAAGAATGACAAGTTGGTGGCATAGATTCCTATGTAAACCATTTTTGGGCAAATTCTAAAGGATTATTCAAGAAGTTTCTAGAAGAAATAGAATATGGGTTAGATGCAATGAATCCTACCTAATCCATGTGAATTGTAATTTAAAAATGGAAGAATCAAGCAAGAAAAGGTACTCAAAGACTTCTATTTAAGAAGTCATAGACCAAGAAGCAAAGAGTTGCTGATACTATTGCTACAGAAGAGCCAAATCTACAAAGTGATTAGAAGGGTGTCAAGGAGGAGACATCTAGGAGAAGGAAGAGCATAGAGGCTCTACTTCTACAAGTGGTCATGAAGAGATGATTGCATGGGTACATTGAGTGTGGAGACTCAAGGAGAGAAAGCTTGAAAGAAGGGCAAGCTGTCAAGAGTTGCAAAGATTGAAGGCCAAGCAAGGGTATGAGCTGAGAAGTGATTTGAGATTTGCAAGATAAGTTGTATGTTGTAGTTAGGTCAAGATTTTCTAATACTCTCTAGAAATTGTATTAGATCTAAAAATTCTATGGAGTTAGGTTGGCCTAACAACCATTTGTAAATCCTTTAACAGGGTGACATTCCAAGTGAATGTTCTAAAGTCCTTTAACTAGGCCCACTTCTAACAAGGTGGTTAAATCCTCTAACAAGGTCACATTTAACAGTGTGTTGTAAGCCTCTAATAGGGTAGGCCTTTCATAGGACATCACTTCAAAAGATTGAGAATTGAGTAGCATGTTACTGGTGGTTTTTCCCAAATTGTGTTTCCATGTAAATTACTGTGTCATGTGTTGATTTCTTATGTGTTATGCTTGCATGTTGATTTATAGTAACTTTCTGATTGGATAAGCTAAAGCATGGATGAATGAATGGTTGAATGAGTTCACTATACTTAGTGAAAAGTTTAAATAGGACATCTAGACCTTGAATAACTAATTCACCCCCCTCTCTCAATTATTCTAAAGCATTTCTAACAATTGGTATTAGAGCCATCTACTAATTTAGTTTCAAGGTACTAGTAGTAGAAAGATCAAGATGTCCAAGAGAGAAGTTCCCAAGCTCAACAAAGACAACTTTGTTGCATGGTAGAGTCTAATGAAATTGCACCTTGGATCAATAGGTGACTATGCACAAACCTCAATTGGAACACAAAATGTAACTCTAGCACGACCTCTCACTGCAAATGATTTGAATAAAAAGAAGGAGAATAACCAAGGAATGTTGGAGATTGCCTCTGCACTTAACTATGAAAAATATGATGACATCAAAGACTATGACACTGCAATCAAAATGAGGAAAACCTTGTCAAAAATCTATGGAGGAGATCAGAATGTTCAAAGAGCAAAGAGAGAAAGCTTAAGAGGAAAGTTTGATGATGTGAAGATGGAAGAAGGTGAAAATGCTGCTAAGTATGCTGCAAGAATGAAAGAAGTGGTGAGTGCAATAAGAAGTCTAGGTGGACAATTGGAAGAAGAAACTGCAATTAGAAAATAGTTAAGAACTCTGCTTCATATCTATGCTATTAGAGTTTCAACCATCCAAGAGCTGAGGTGTATAGAAGGAACACACTAACCTTTGAAGGAATAGTGGGAAGACTTACTGCATTTGAGCTATCCAATTTTGACAACTATAGACTTGAGAACCTTAAATCTACTTTCAAGGCCTAGATGACAATAAAAGAGACTAAGGAGGACACATCAAGCAAGAAAAGAAGAAAAGGAAAACATGCATCCAGTGATAACAGCATAGATGAGGAAGATGTGGAACAGTTAGAAGCGCTACTAGCTAGGAGATTCCATAGAGGTAAAGGAAAATTCAAAGGTAAGCTACCTATCATATGTTTCAATTGTAATGAAGTAGCTCATATAGCTACAAGATGTCCACAGAAGAAGAACTACAAAGAAGGAAACAAGTATAGGAACAAAAGAGAAGATAATAGCAAAGATTACAAAGAGAAAGGCAAGAGATGCTACATTGTTGAAGAAGACTCTGATGAGAATGATGGTGAAGTAGTCTATGTAGCCATGAATGATGAATTAGACAAAGATGAAGATGAAACAAAAACATTGGTTACCTGTGTGAACAAGAATGACAAGTGGATCTTAGACAATGGATTCTTACATCATATGACAGGAGAAAAAAGTAAGTTCATTACTTTTACTCAGTATGATGGAAATGGTGTTAGATTTGGTAATGATGCCCCATGTCAAATCAAAGGAAAAGGCTCTATCAAACTTATAAAGAAAATTTCATGTGATAATGCGTACTATGTTGAAGGATTGAACTACAACTTGTTGAGTGTATCACAGTTAGGAAATGTAGGTTGCAAAGTTGAATTTAGAAACAAAACTACTAAGATCTATGACACTAATGGAAAGCTGATAAGAAAAAGTGAACAAACAAGGAGTAATCCATTTTACCTAGATATGGAAGAAGCAACATGTCTTGTTGTTAGACTTGATGATGTGTGGTTATGGCATAAAAGGCTATGTCATGTTAACTTTGATAATTTGATTAGCATCAACAAGAAAAAAAGAAGTCAGAGGATTGCTCAAGTTGAAGAAACTTGAAAACACAATGTGCAAACAATGTCAACTAGGGAAGATGACTAAGTCTAGTTTCAAAAGAAAAGCATACACTTCCAATGAAGTACTAGAGTTAGTTCATATAGACTTATGTGGCCCAATAGAAGTGCAAAGCTACTTAGGAGATAGATACATAATGCTACTTGAAGATGATTATTCCAGGATGATGACTGCTATGTTCTTAAAGTAAAAATCTAATGCATTCCAAATGTTTAAGTCGTATTTGGCTAGAATCTAGAAGGAAATAGGAAAGAACTTGAAATGCCTAAGGTCAGATAGAGGAGGTGAGTTCACATCAAGAGAGTTTGAAATATTCTACAATGACAAAGTTATCAAAAGGAAAACATTAGCACCAAGAACTTCACCATAGAATGGTATTGCTGAATGGAGGAATAGGTTAGTAATTGACTATACTAGAACCTTGATGATAGAGAAAAATGTTGCACTAAAATACTAGAGAGAATTTGTAAGTACTACAGTCTACACACTGAATAGAGTCCAAGCCAGGAAAGGTACAAATTCAACACCTTTTGAATTATGGTATGGTCATTCACTTAATGTTAAACATTTCAAAGTATTTGGTTGTAAATGTTATATTCTAAAAGATGCAAGAATTAGCAAGTTTGATGCAAAAAGTGATGAAGGCATGTTTCTTGGATACTCCACTAGAAGAAAGGCATATAAGTGTTTGAATACTAACATTAACAAAGTTGTGAAGAGTGTAAATGTAAATTTTGATCAGCATGCAGAAGTTCAGGTTGATGAGTCAAAGCAAACAGAGGATTATAAATCCTTTGTATACTTTTATGAAGGAATGACAGTTGAAGACAATACTATAAATCAAGTTGGGAATTAGTAACAAACTTTAGTATCTGCCAAGTCTCATCCTATGAATGTTGAGCTGCATTCAGAAGCTAAACTACATAATGTAGAAAATGCACATTCTAATTTTGAAAACAATATGTAAGAAAGGAATGATGAAATGCCGGATGAAGAAGAGTGAAATGACTCTAAAGCTGAAGGATCAAACATGGAAAGAAGGACTGAACCCAGATTAGCCAAGTATGTAAGAAAACATCACCCTGCAAATCAAATCATTAGTGACAAGGATGCAAGACCAATGACAAGGAATAGGCTTAGGAATGAATCATGTCTACTAAGAAAGGTTGAACCTAAAAAAGTAAAAGATGCACTACAAGATGATGACTGGTATAAAGCCATGAAAGAAGAGATAGATCAAATTGAGAAGAACAAAACATGGTCTCTAGTTCCTAGACCAACTAATAAGAATGTGATTGGTACCAAATGGGCGTTTAAAAAAAAACTTCATGAGAATGGTGGGATAACAAGAAATAAAGCTAGATTAGTTTGCAAAGGTTATGCACAAGAAGAAGGACTAGATTATGGAGAGACTTTTGCCCCTATTGCAAGAATGGAAGGAGTAAGAACATTACTTGTATATGCTTCATATAAAGGTTTCAAAGTCTACCAAATGGATGTGAAGTCTGCTTTTATGAACGGTATACTGGAAGAGGAAGTTTACATAGAACAACCAGAGGGATTTGTTGATGAGAAGAACAAGGACATGGTTTGTAAGCTACACAAAGCACTTTATGGATTGAAGCAAGCACCTAGAGCATGGTATGAGAGGTAGCACAAATATCTTGTGAAGTTAGGATTTGAAAGAACATATGACAACAACAACTTGTACATCAAAGCTAAAGAAGGTAAAGACATTTTGATATCACAAATATTTGTTGATGATATAATATTTGGAAGAAAAGATTTTTTATATAAAGATTTTGTTGATCAAATGAAGCATGAATTTGAGATGTCAATGTTTGGAGAAATCAAATTCTTTATTGGATTACAAGCACATCAGTTAAAACATGGCATATTTGTAACCCAATCCAAATACATCAAGGAAGTACTCAAAACATTTGGGCTAGAAGACTCAAAACCAATCAGCACACCAATGGCAACAGGCCATAAGCTATCCAAGAATGATGAGTTTGCTGAAGTAAATTAGACATTGTATAGGTCTATGATTGGAAAGATGCAATATGTTGTACATAGTAGACCAGACATTGCATTAGTTGTTGGAATAGTAGCATGATTTTTTGCAAATCTAAGAGAAAATCACTTAATGGCAGTAAAGAGAATACTATGATACTGGGAAGGAACTGATGACTTTGGTTTATACTACAAGAGAAATGAGAAGTTTGAACTAAAAGCTTACACTAATGTAGATTGGGGAGGTGACATTGATGATAGAAAAAGCACCAGTGGAGGAGCACTTTTCTTAGGAAAAAGGTTGATTACTTAGACCAGCAAAAAGAAAAGTTGCACCTCACAGTCTACTACTGAAGCTAAATATGTGGCAACTACTATAAACTACACCAATATTGTATGGATCAAACATTTTCTACAAGGTATGAAGGAAGAGGTAATTGAGCCTATGATACTTTATTGTGATAATACAAGTGTTATTAAGATATAAAAGAATCTAGTAATGCATGATAAAACTAAGCATATTGCAATCAAGTATCACTATGTAAGAAAGTTAGTGGAAGACAAACAAGTAAAGATGGAATATGTTAGCTCAAAGGAATAGATTGTTGATATCTTCACAAAAGCACTACCGAAAGATGCTTTTGAGTATCTTAGAGGTAAGTTAGGGATGATAACCCTAGCTAAGGCTACTTAAAACAAAAAGCAAGTATGCCCTACATCAAATAAGCTAAATGTTGAAGATTTTATACATTGATGCAAAGGATGTTCACTTTGGGATCCATGCCGAAAGTAGTAGAAGTGCTAAAATTTCAAATTAATCACAAGCAAGGTGATAGAGGGAGACATTGCATAAAATGTAAAAGCTGCACTTGCATATTAAAGATTCTAATATGGCTTTGGAATTATTGTCAAAGAGGGGGAAGTAGACAACTAACTATTGAAGATAAAGAATCAGAAAAGAAGGAGAGATAGTAGAAAACTAATCAAATAAAGATAGAGGGAGATTTTAGAGGTTGATCAAAACAATAGAAGTTGAGTAATATTGAGGGAGAAAGACAAAGAAAAAGTCTACAAAAGAAAAAAGGGAGAAGCTAAAATGAAGCAATTAGAATAGTAGAAGGAGATGTGATGTTACAATTTTTTTTTGGAATTTGACTTACTATTCTAACCTAGTAAGCTTGTGGTTGAATAGTTTAGTCTAATGGTTGATCAGTTTGATTTTCCATCAATGCCAAAGATGGAGATCGTTGGAAATCTAATTGAAAAAGCTCATTGTTGAAGATCAAAGAGGAAGATTGTTGCAAAGAAGGAAGATTGTTGTAAAATAATGTTTTCAATCATTGTTTTGTCATTGATGTCAAACCTACTATTTGTAGGATGATATTTTCTTATAAGATCCAAGTACTATCACTTAGTTGATTGATGAAGAGGATTTGATCAACAAGATGTAACAAGAGCACCTAAAGGAAAAGGTTGAGTTATGATATTGTAATGAAGTACAAGGATCAGTTAAGACAATGGTTAAGAAATGTATTGATAACATACTCAAAGATATAGAGGGTGGTCACACTTAGAAACATTGGAGGAAGAAGTTGTAACAAGGTTGATTACAAAGCTTAAACTAAGATCTTTAGTGGGTACCAAGCAAGTTAGTTGAAGCCAAGAAAATTCTCAAAAGAAGCCAAGTAACAGAAATTTCTAGTGTGTGCTAAATGATCTTCATGTGCCGAGTGAAGATCAGGTGTCAAGCATTAGAAAATTTACAATTGGTGCTAAGTGATCTTTAGGTGCTGAGCATCAAGCAAAACATAGTTGATGCTGAGTAACATAGTATGTGTTGAGCACCAGTATCTCAATAGTGTTGAGCTGCTGCATTATTTCAAATGTCAAAGATTCACCAATTCTAAACTGACATAGTGGTTACATTGAATTTCGTGAATGAGTTAGAAGATAAGAATGATGAGTTGGTGGCATAGAATTCTATGTAAACCATTTTTGGGTGAATTCCAAAGGATTATTCAAAAAAGTTCCTAAAGGAAATAGAATATGGGTTAGACGCAATGAGTCCTACCTAACCCGTGTGAATTGTAATTGAAAAATGGAAGAATCAAGCGAGAAAAGGTACTTCAATACTTCTATTTAAGAAGTCATAGACCAAGAAGCAAAGAGCTGCTGATACTATTGTTGCAGAAGAGCCAAATATGTGAAGTGATTAGAAGGGTGTCAAGGAGGAGACATCTAGGAGAAGGAAGAGCACAGAGGCTCTACTTCTACAAGTGGTCATGAAGAGATGATTGCACTAGTACATTGAGTGTGGAGACTCAAGGAGACAAAGCTTGAAAGAAGGGCAAGCTGTCAAGAGTTGTAGAGATTGAAGTCCAGGAAAGGGTATTAGCTGAGAAGTGATCTGAGATCTACAAGATAAGTTGTATGTTGTAGTCAAATCAAGATTTTCTATTACTATCTAGCAATTGTATTAGATCTTAAAATCCTATGGACTTAGGTTGGCCTAACAGCCATTTGTAAATCCTTTAACAGGGTGACATTCCAAGTGAATGTTCTAAAGTCCTTTAACCAGGCCCACTTCTAACAAGGTGGTTAAATCCTCTAACAAGGTCACATTTAATAGTGTGTTTTAAACCTCTAATAGGGAAAGCCTTTCACAAGGCATCACTTTAGAAGAGTGAGAATTGAGTAGCATGTTAGTGGTGGTTTTTCCCAAATTGGATTTCCACATAAATCACTATGTCATGTGTTGATTTCTTATGTGTTATGCTTGCATGTTGATTTATAGTAACTTGCTCATTGGATAAGTTAAAGCATGGATGAATGAATGGTTGAATAAGTTCACTATACTTAGTGAAAAGTTTGAATAGGACATCTGGACCTTGAATAACTAATTCACCCCACCCCCCCCCCCCCCCCCCACTCTCAGTTATTCTAAAGCATTTCTAACAAAAGATAACTATCAAAGATCTATATTTGTGTTTTAGTGATAAAAAAATATATAGTCTAATTGTAAGAAAAATAATAGTATTAAATGTATATGATTAAATAAAATAAACAATAGTACTAGCTATAGTTCTATAATTTTAGTATTACTGATTATGTTAAACAAGAAGTTCAATAAAACAAGTATGAAGTAACATAAATGGATCATTTTCTTGATTCTATTATGACTTAATTTGAATGTATCTGATCATTACCTAGACGATATTATGCATGAGATCTTTACTCAATCACCAAGAGATAATATAATCTGTAAGTACAGATTTCAGCATACTTAGTTTGGTATGAATAATTTTAATTGAATGTAAGGATAATTGCTTGTGTGAATGCAATACATGAATGATTAATTTAATTCAACACAAGTACTATGCAAGTGTGTATGTATGCATATAAAGAAATTCACATAGTGAACTAATATACATACATACATACGTGCACATATGCATACAATCATCATAATAAATTTTCCTTGAATCTAACCAAAGTTATTATATATGAAAAAAAAGATAGATGTTTAGAAGGGAAAAAATAAGAACATTTACATAGGTACCTCTTCTCCCCTTGAAAAAAATTACAAAGTAAGGGCAGAGAGATCAGAAGGGCACAACACAACAACAAAATGCAGCAATCACAAGGGAATGACAACAAAACCTTATATCTCACTAATCTCCACCCTCGTTCGAAACTCTCCACCCTCTTTTGCAAGAAGCTATCCACAATTAATATAAACAAATGGGGAATGATTAATATCATTTTTCTTTTCTTTTTTGTTTATAATCCATAATCCACAATCCACAAGATCTCTCTGTATATATACATACATACATACATATATACATACATACCTATATACATACATACATACATGAAAACAACAATGCACTTGGTAAGAGTTTACAATTGTTCAAAAAAATTAATGTTTTACAAGATAATGAACCTGAAGAACTGTTAGCTTAGAAGCAAGAACATGGTATTGAAATAGTACAAAAAGTGCTTGACTTAACAAGAGGTAGATATTCAGAAGTTTGATAATCAAAATTTAAGGCTTGATAGAGAAGGAGGAGTGGCTTTAGAAAGAGACAGCATGACAAAAACAACATAGAGAATATTATGGGAGCCACTAGATAGGATCCAAGAAAGTGTTGTCATAGGCACTATGACATTAGAAACACCAGTTAAATTGGTCTAGTTTTTTATTAGCTTGGTTGATTACTTCATTACTATATGATCCAATGGTAATGTTAGTTATTATTTTGACATACATGAAAGCATTATTAATATTCATGATTATACATACATATGTACATGAAAACAATAATGCACTCTCTAAGAGTTTACAATTTTCAACAAAATTAATGTTTTACAAGAAAATGTACTTGAAGAACTATTATCTCATAAGAAAGAACATGGTGTTGACAAATTATGAAAAGTTCTTGATATGAGAGGTCTAAAAGTGAGGGTTTTGAGCTAATTTTATTGTAGTTCTACAAGAATTTGTAATCAATCCAGCTAATCATCAACTAGACCTATTTAACTAGGTTATGGCTAGTTTATTTCTAAGAATATCTGCTATGATATGTTTTCATAAAATTTCTTGTTAACTCTGCCCATTTTTCCTAGTCTGCATTATTTTTGTTGAGGATCTTCAGGTAAGTCACTTAGCATGGGTTGAGTGAGTTTTATTGTTTTATTATTTGGATTTTGGAATATGTATGCAACTGGATGAATTTTTCTATTGTGCTAAGATGTAATAAGAACCTTTAAAAATATCTATAAATATACATGTTTAGAAGGAAATATAAAGAGATACATGTTTAGAAGGAAAAAAAAACCAACATTTACATAGCTCCCTTGAAGAAAATTGTAGAGCTAGGGCATGACAATGAAATCACAAAGCACAGGCATGAAGATCAAATGGGCATGACATGGTGACAACATCACAAAGAAAGGGCATGAGAATGAAATTTCATAGCAAGGGCATGACAACCAAATCGCAGAGCAAGGGCAAGGCAATGAAATGTAGAGATACATAGCAATGAAATCATAGAGCAAGGGCACGATAATGAAATGTAGATATCACAACAATGAAATGCACCAACAAAAAGTGCACAACAATGTTCAAAGCTCTCCACCCTCATTTGGAGCTATCCACACTCTTGATCACTTCTTGAAGGCTTTAGTACAAATGTCTTCTTCACTTGCAATCACTTTATGTTGTCAAAGTCAAACTAATCAAGTGCACATTGTAATTCCTCTCATAACTCAACCTTTCCTCTAGGTGTTTTTGTTATGACCAACTTCTCAAATCCACTTCATCAATCATCTAGATATGGCACTCAAATTAGATAGCAAACTATCTTACCAATTAGGTTTGACATCAATGACAATATAACAATTGTCGCAATTGTAGTTTTCAACATGTATGTATGTGCAGGTATACACACACACACACACACACACACACACACACACATATATATATACATACATATGTATATCTACATATATATAATATAAGTATTTTGGTGTGTGTTTGATCTCATTAGGTTTTATTAAGTAATTAGTTTTATTATTATTATGTTTTACTTTAGGGACTTTTATAGAATTTTTTCTTGTTTATTAGTTCAATTTTTTCTTCTAAGGCTATTATTTGGCTTTATTTGTACTTTATTTTATTTATAATGTTGATCTTCCAATTGTCTTATAGCTTTTTTCCTTTTTAGCCTTCTTGTATTTTCTTTTGCTTGTTCAGTAGAATCCTTTATATATTTTGAGTTGATTTGAAATAATTTACCTTCTTGTTTCTCTTGTACTTCTCATCCTAATGATGGATCATAGAGTGCAATTTGAAATGTTGATGCAAAAACACCAAACGCAATCAATACCAAAATCTGCATTGATCTAGAATAAGATAAAATTGTAGATTATTTTATCTTTAAATTCTTTTGTACCAATACATTTTCAAGATGAGTTAACTAACATAACACAACTTGCTACATTTTTCAACTCTCTTTTCACATTGAATTATCTCTTGGGTTGAATGGAACATGTATAAAACAACTTTCTAGACTATGTTTTACTCTTCCTCCACTTTTATCTGGTAGGTCGCATAACATGGCACAACTTGTTGTCTAGTGGAATTCACACTCTTTCATGGATTACCTAGCATAAAAAAACTTCATATCCAATGTAATTCATGGTTTCTTTCTCTCTCCTCCATGATCCCATTAACATAATACACCTTTCTAGTTTCTTTGATTAGGATGTCTTGTCTTCTATTCTGTGTATTCTCTTTCTCTTTACATATGACCACTTGTGGTCATGCAATAATCTTCCAAGTGTGGTACTAACAATTGAGACATTTACTCAAGCAATGTATTGGATCATATATTGAGATCATAATATTTGGTACCCAACTTATGATTGTACTTTTCCTATAATTAAAGTTTCTATTAGAGTATTTTTTCACTTATACTTATTAATTAAATCATATTGATTTAATTATATAAGTTTCTTTTACTCTAGTTACTTAAGCTTCATTTAGGTGCATTATTAATTAATTATTAATTATTAATGTGCAACCTAGTTTTTTAGTTTAGGGTTTCTATCTCACCTTTATAAGGTTGAGCATTGTACTTTTTTCATTATCTCTTATGCATTTTTCATTTGAGAGCAACTTTTCTTCTATCTCCATTTTTTAGCAAAACCCTTGCCTCTTCTCATCTTTTTCTTCTGTGATAGGTTTTTGCATGCAAGGATTCAAAGACTTTGTGAATTTGATTGGTTTATTTGCTCAAATCCTACATGGTATCAAAGCCAGATCTGTTGTAGCTTGTTCATGATTTTTGGAAAAAGGAGAACGAGGGTTTGGCAGAACAGATTTGGAATTTTTTGAGTATTTTTTGATAAAACAGGGGGGTCACTATTTTTTGAAGTAGGTTGAGGCCAAACAGACGTCACGGATGGATCCAGAAGGCATCAAAACCCCTGTTTCCATATAAAATTCGTCTGATTTGGACAACGTTGCTCTGGGAAGCAAATTTTTTTTACCTAACAGGTCATACGGCCTTCTGCACGCAGAGCAAGGTTTTTTTTTTTTAAATTATAAGGTGACCACCGGAACTCCACCCAGCGGCCACCTCGCTACCACTCAAGCACCACCAGCGCTCAGCCGAGCGAGCTCTACAGCCACCACGTCGCCATGGCACCGCTCTTCCCCGACCGTCGCTGTCACACTACCCTGCGGCCACCGTGGCTCAGCTCCGCCGACCACGCCATCGGCAGCGCCACCTCCCCGAATACCCCTCTATAGTGGCGCCACTACCTAAAAATATCACGGCCTGACGTCAGCATTCTGACAGCTGACATCATCAAATCAATCGCTGACATCACCTGTAGGGGACATGTCAGTATTTTTCGGTGGATGACGTCATCGAGCCCACGAATTTTGCTGACATCATTTCACGGCATGTGATGTCATTTGTTGACTGATGATGTCATCAATCTGGCAGCTAGATTTTTTGTCGACGACAAGCTTTTGACGGCCATATGGCCGTCAAATGTTTTCCCCTGCCTATATTTTTCCAAAGAGCTCCTTTCTTGGACTTGCAGTTGGTTTTTTGGCCATAACTTGGGCATACGGAGGTCTTTTTCCAATCCGAAAGAAGTGTCAAAAAGTTGATTCAAAGATGGAGATAATAGTACTAGTTTTGTTTGATTCCAAGTTCGTTTGAGCTTCTCTTTTTGGCATTGAAGTAGAGGCTTCTGTTTCCCTCTTCTCTACATCCAAAATCCAGGTTCTTTTCTTAGTTTTTTAACTTTCTATAGTTGTTTTCTTTGGTATTTGAGGGATATCACTATTTTTTTGTTGGGGAGATTTTTCTTTTCTGTACTTTAATTCAGAATAAGACCCTTCTACTTCCATCTTCTTCTCTCAATGGCAGACTCCTATGTAGCCTTCCTTACACCACACAACTATCATACTTGGAAAGGAAAGATGACCAGATTGCTTATGGCAAAGGGATTATGGTCCTATCTCGATGCGGCTCAGCCAGTTCTATAAAGGCCTTATGAGCTTCTTATGCAGCACAATAAAATGGATGAGACCATGGGCCTCATTGCAATGAATATTTCAGAGGGGTTATTGTTTCACCTGGATGGTTTGAATACACCCAGGGCAATGTGGGACAAGTTTTCAACCTTATTTGGCACAATGAATCAATTCAGGATTCTATAGATAGATGCGGAGTTTACCTCCTTGATTCCTAAATCATTCACCAGCATTGAGGATTTCTTGATGAAATTCAAGTCTCTTTGATCCATGTTACAGGTTGCAGGAAAGAAAAAATCTGATAATGGGTGTATCTTTCTAATACTATCCAAGCTTCGAGGACCTTATCAAATTTTCACTTCTACCTTCTACTCCATTATGGATGCTCTAGGTGCATGACATGTTATGCCCTCTTTCGAGACTTTTTGTGACCGGTTGACTCATGAGCAATCAAAGCTCACTAGTATGGATTCTCTTACAAGTTCACAGTCACAAGCATTGATTTCCAAGTCACCTCAGAGCACATAGAAGCCGAAGCAGTTATCAGATTCCTCTTCTCAGCACTCTACTGGCCCACCATCTTCTTCTAAGAAGGAGAAACAGAAGACTAAGAGACCTACATGTTCCTATTGTTAGAAGGGAACACATGATGAGTCACTTTGTTATCAGAAGAAGTTTGATGGTTATGAGAAATAGATAGCAGATTTGCAAGCTCTTCTTCAGAAGAGAAATCTTTCCTCTCCATCCTCTTCTGGCTCATAGGGGTCTACTTATCAGTCTTCTTCTATCAATCCTATAGCTGAACAGGATCTTGGAAAGGGTCATGCATTGTGGGCCGCTTCTTTCACATTCCCTTCACAGGTCCCTTGGATACTGGATTCAGGTGCTTCTCACCATATGGCATCTTCTTGAGAGATCTTCTCTACTTTTGAGGCTTCTCCTATTCCCCATATTATCATTGGGAATAACACTGTTATGACAGTCTACGGGAAAGGCACTGTATGCATTCAGGATGGCACATTCAATGATGTGTTGTATGTTCCATCTCTATCTACAAACCTTCTCTCGGTTTATCAAATTTCTCACAGTGGGTCCGGGAAGACAGTTGAGTTCACTCCAGATTCAGTTTTCATCCGGGATAGTATGACAGGAGGTATTGTTGCTACAGGGACAGTTGATCTTTCCACCCATCTCTACTCCTTTTCACACTTTGGTCCACCTTTGCCAGAGCACCACTCTCCTCCTTTGAGAAAGCATCATGTGGTATAGTCAAGTTTCTTGAACCTCTGTGTGGTTCCTGAGACTACTGTTGTGATTGCCTTGCCACCTCCTCTTGAGCTCTTTTCTATTCAACAGAGTTCTTCTTCAGCACTGCTTGATCCTCCAACTCCATTCATTGAGCCACCAGGTGCAGTTGTTGAGGATTCTACAGAGGACATTCATCTCCTCTTTGATGACAGTGTCAGCACACCTGTCATACCACTTACATTAGGGATTCCCTTTCAGGATCCTCGTGTCTACTCCTTTGAGCATCAGCTCGACCTTCTAGTGACACCCCAGCTTTCGAGGTTCCCTCTACAGTGTCCACTACCTTTCACTCCTCAGCACTGGAGTCACAGTGGTTTGTTCATTGATCCAGGGGTTCTTTCATTCTGGGGGGGGCTTTGGAGCCTCGACCCTCTCTCACAGGGGGGGTTAAAGTCATGCATTGTACTTATGGCTTTGAGAGAGTCTCTTGAAGTCATTACATCTCTTTTTGGAGAGGGGTTTTTCCCACTGGGTTTTCTCCTTTACTCCAGTTTATAGAGATTTCCTTGTACTGGGTACCTAATCAGGCCTTGTTGCTGGGACCCACTTGTTTTTTGCTTTCATAGCTTTTCTTTGCTAGGTAAGCTTACTCCTTGCTTTCAGGTTAAGGGGGGGTATTACAGTATTTTTCATTTATACTTATTAATTAAATCATATTGATTTAATTATATAAGTCTCTTTTACTCTAGTTACTTAAGCTTCATTTAGGTGCATTGTTAATTAATTATTAATTAATAATGTGCAACCTAGTTTTTTAGTTTAGGGTTTCTATCTCACCTTTATAAGGTTGAGCATTGTACTTTTTTCATTATCTCTTATGCATATTTCATTTGAGAGCAACTTTTCTTCTATCTCCATTTTTTAGCAAAACCGTTGCCTCTTCTCGTCTTTTTCTTATGTGACAAGTTTTTGCATGCAGGGATTCGAAGGCTTTGTGGATTTGATTGGCTTATTTGCTCAAATCCTACAGTTGCTTGTAGTGTTAATGACGTAAGAAACTTAGTAAATGGCCTCATATAGTCTTATATTCAAGGAACTATATAAGTGGTATTATAGAATACACAAATGTAACCTATTCCCCCATTGTTTCTATTTGTTAGAAAAAAATAATGGACGTAATCCTTAACATATTTGATGTCAATATCAACTTGACCATAAGGTTATGGATAAAAAGTTATTATCACACCATTGAGGTAGTTTCCTAAATATTAGACAACTCTTTTTGCTAGAATTTATTGGTAAATTATGAGTATAAATAATTGAAAAAAGATAAGACATCCCAAAGATTTAAAAATCAAACTAAATAAATGTTGAGCATACACAATAGTAGTGCAATGGTGAGGTGATGTATTGAAATTGGTATATTTGATCAAGCATCTTACCACCTCAAAAAAATGATATATTCACTACTTAATAGTCGAGTCTTTATAATACAATCCATATGGTTATTAATATAAAAACTATTAAGGATAGGTAGAGGATAAAAAAATCTTGAGGTTTGAGACTTTTCTCTTTATTCCTTTTACAAGCATCACATTTAGCTACAAATGTCAATGTGTTACTTATGGTTGTCTAGGAACTCCACTTCAATTTCACATTGGTCTTGAAACACCAAGAGTTATATATAGTAAGAGAGAATTGAAATTCTTGTATTAACTAAGGCTTGAGTAATGAGATGCAAAGTATATATTATAAGTTTTGTAGCTATAAAGTTAATAGACCATTAACTATGAATCCATCTCTTAATTTTGGAGCCAAGGCAAAGAGAGATCCATACTCTACACATTAAGCTTCATTCTAAGACTAAAAGTGTTAAATAGTCAAAGTTGACTTATTTTTTCCAAGCTTAATTTTCTCCTTAGTGTGTGATGTTTAAGGGTGGCCCTAATTTTACATTATTATAAACTCAATTTCTACTATTTCCTATTTTTGTTTCAACAAATAACCATAACCCATTATACAAACCCTTCTACTATAGATTTTTATCCTTTCTCCTTATTAGCCTCTATTTCTAGTAATTTTGCGTTCCTCATTGCCCATTTATCCTCCATAATCCACAAATTATCATATTAGTGGTTTCATTGTGGTTTTCATTTTGAGCATAGCCATTGACACCTTTGCTAGGTTGCATACTCTCAAATATTTTTCCAAAGTTACTATATACTTGTAAAATGCACCTTCTTAGAAGGCTACATCAAGAAAAATTCCAAACAAGACAATACTTTTCTTCATATTCTGATGCAGGAGCATCCAGAGGTATAAGGGCAATCCTATGTCACCCAAAAAAAAAAATGTACTTAGACTTAGTTTCTGTTTCATGTCTTTACATTTTTGGATACCCATTTGGGTCAAATAAAGGTTCCAACTCTCACAGTTCAACTATCAGTGTGCTAGAAAATCCTGAAAAAATAGGAGCATGCAATTTGGCCATCATTTTGGTGACCTAGAAGGTGTAAATTGGCTAGATGAATGTAATTGTGATTTAGAGAATTCCAAAAAAAGAATCAGGTCAATAGGCCCCACGGTTTGAAAGTTATTGCAGTTTTTCGAGTTTTTGAGACCTCCTAAGATTGCTTCAAAGCCAGGTTTGAGGCATTAAATGACCTCGAAAAGGGTCAAAAAATGGGGGACGAGCAGTGCTTTTCCATAGGGCTATAGAGCGCTTCAAGAGCTTTCCGAAAATGTAAACAGTTCGTCAATCGGAGCTACGGTTCAAAAGTTATGCCTCCCGGAAGTTCGGTTACCGTTTCTGGATTCTTCTAAATTTGCACTGACTTCTAACGCAGCTTCTGGAACCTTCTATTTTGTCGATGGATGCCTACTAGCACTTTCTAGAATGTACTCCTAGTCCTTAACCCTCCGAGGTCTATTTAAGGAGATTTCTGGCATAGTAAAAGGCAGTTCGGAGTGGAGTTTGAGAGGAGGTACTGAAAGGAGAAATTATCTCCAGATTTATGCTATTGTAAGCCCTTAGGGCATATTCTGAAGTTTATTTTCTCTGTACTGTTTGTAATAGCTTATTTTCTCAGTTAATATAATTTTCCCTTTCTGTTGTGTCCATTTTGTTCTTGGGTTGTGTCCCCATCATATTCATGGCTTCACTTGCTCATAGCTCAAATAAAAACCATGAATAAAAGAATTTGAAAGAAAGAAAAGAATAAAATATATCAATGAGCAATAACTAAAAATCTGGAAACTATTACATACTAAGATACCAATGTCTAAAAAGATTACAAATTTAAATTTGATAAATGAATATTCATGAATCATTTCTTTATTAAAAAAAATTTAAGAAATTAATTCCATGTTCTATAGATTATTCTAGCATATTAAATTAATCAACCATAATAACAAAATTGATCTTAAAAATATGTTAGATCTCAAATTATTTTCCAAATTTTGACACTTATGAAATACTTACACATTGCTTATTAAAACCTAATCAAAATGGGGAAGAGGGGATATGCAATTATTCATCATTATATTTATCTATCCATTCTCACTATTGTCTTGTCTTTCCATAATACAAGAAATAGGATTATTTTACTCAAAATTGGGCAAACTAGCCTATTTCAATAAACAAAAATTAAAAAGCACTTAATCATTCTATTTTTCCCCATGTGGAAGTGGAATATGAATAATGGAGTGATTATAGATTGGTCATACTCTTGCTTTTAGCTATCCCCCAACCACAAAGACCTTTAGAATGATGAAGCAAACCAAGCAAAGTATTGTTAAAAAAAGAACTTTTAAATAATATCTGATTATTTATTGACTTGCCTCCTTCCTTGATGATTAGGCATCGTGCCTTTTCAAGACTTTGTCAATGAGGACCATGGTTCTTTATTAATGGATTTTATTCTATCAAATGGCATAGATGCTCTTTTGACCATTATTTTACCGAAAAGCCTAGTCTAATGTTTTGCAATTTTGATTTAACAATATTACTCTTTCTGGTCGCACTTCATTGGCTTCCACCTCTTCGAGATTTGTTAAAAAAAAGAATTGATTGGTGTTAATATTTGTATTTTAAAATTAAGTAAAAAAAAATTGTATTATTGAGTTTTATCATCAATATAGTTGCTAGCTGATGTTTAGAAAGACAAGTAGATACAAATTGAAAATAAAAAAATAAAAAAATTAATTAATATATAGGGAAAGTATATTAGTAGCTGGTAGAGCTTATTGTATACATTTATAGATCTTAAATGATACATTTTCAATGAATTTTTTTTTTGGTGGTCTTTGTATAAGACTTGATGGCTTATAACTATTGCTTTGGCTTTGGTTTGTACGCATGCCTTAATAATTATACATTTATGATACCAACAAGACTCAAACTATTGGTTAAATTTGTTATAAAAATTTAAAAATTTAAATAATATTTGTGATTAGAAATTAATGTTCAAACAATAATTCCTTAAACTTATGCAAGAATATGAGTGCATATTAATTCATAACAACAAGTTTGAAGTTTCGCCACTGTTAGTATAGTGCCAACCCCCATTCGAAGTGTGGAAAACTATAATAAATAATTAGACAAAAAAATTAAAATTTTGATAAATATTATTAGGTATTTTAATTAGTAATTTATTTTTTGAAATGTTAAAGTCCAAATACAAAATGTAAACATAAAAATAGAATCATATTTTTATACTATCTATTAATATTTTGTATAATAGTAAAATTTATATATTTGTAATAGAAAATTTAATTATATTATATCATATTTATTTAACAATTTATAATCATTTAAATTTTTAATACATTATTTTGGACATTAATAAAGTAAATATCAATATAAGTATTCTACTTATAACTAATAATAAATCAAATATTAAATTAGGGAAAAAATTGCCAATACCTTATTATAAGTCCAATAAATTAAAATCAACATAATCATATTATAAAATGAATGTAAATTAACATAATTAAACTATACTATAAAAGTTAAATCTAGTAGAAACATAAGTCAATGAGTTTGATCAAGAACTCATAGTTAAATCCTCTTAACAATATAACAAGTTAAATCTTTACTAAATATATTTATGACTTCATTTTGTCTTACCAATTAAATAATTTAATTTTAAAAATTGTTAAATATTGTGTATCTTATATCATCATATTTAAATGTGATTTTTTTTTAAAAAATTGAGTAATTGAAGTTAACCAATTTAATCACTAATTAGAAACACTTTAGTTACTATAGTTTTACAGCCTACGTGAGACTAATAATTTTTTTTAATTAATCTAATTACAGTATCCCCTCCTATCAATTTATATTCTAATTTAATAATTAGAATATAAACCATTAACAAATGAGATTGCTAGGTAGTAGTCAAATTCCTCACTATAGATCATTGAATTCTTATTCCTATTTCTTCATGTATTAGCATTTCCATCCACCCCCTTTATCTGCTATGTCATGTTAGAAACCATTTCATCTTCAACTTGCCTTGAAAACATATAAATCAATGTGAAAATGGGATCAATGTGAAAATGGGAAACCAGTGTCTGAAGAAAGGTGGTAATGATGTGCATCAATTGTGAGAGTAGTGATCAATACAAACATATAATAATAATAAAATCTGTAAAGGACTCCACCCGCCATCAAGTTAGATGCACATTGATGAAAAAAAATATTCATTTCTATATAATGCTTTATTATCCTGCCTGAAAAATTCATTGACTAAGGGAAAAGATTGTGTTGAAGAAAATGTGGGCATATGTTAGTTTCTAATACAAGAGGAAACCATGTGAAAGGATTTGTAGAATGTGACTTAGAAGCCCATCATTATGAGGACAAGTAATTTTATGGTTTTTATTTTAATGGTTGTTAAATATTTTCCATCTTAAGTTTCATTGAATTATAATATTGATTTTTTTATTATATATATATATAGTTTGGTTGTCTTGATTTTATTATTTTCATTTTAGGGTTTTCATTTTTTTTCTATTTGAAACTGACTAGACACATATTTGAATAATTTATTAATATTTCTTTATTTTTAGAGGTATTCAATTGAATCGTTTCACATTCAAGTTTTTCCAATTAATCTTTAATCCTACCCTTAACCACTACTTTTTCATAAGTCAATCATTGACTTAGTCAAGAAATCATTTTCCCTTTAATTTATAAGTGGTGATTTTAAAACAATTTTGTTTATCATAGTGCTAACAACTCAATATCACAATATATGTTTACACTTGATAGTGTCAAGCTTCCATAATAATAGTGTCATCTCTTGGCCTAGACCTAAGCCTCAAGGTTTCACTCTTGATGACTCTTCCTACATATCCCCATGTGGGAAGTTGGGGGCTTTATATCTCACTCTTAGAGGGAGTTTACTCTCTAATCTTAATAAGATCTTTAATCTCTCTCTAAATATTGAGTACTAATTAAGTGAATTTGTGTACTTAGTCCCATTTTAATGAAGGATATACATTGTCATCAATGTTGGTTCCATAACCATTTTTACCAATCATTAGATGTAATGACCACTTAGTTCAATTATTCTATTGTGATCTAGAAGACATGAATCAAGTATAAACAAAATACTTTATTAATCATATTGTCATGCATCATGAAGTAATAGCATCAATACTAACTACAACTAGATTTTGTATCAAAAGCACATTACTTTACAAAATGAAAAAATATTATAAATTAAATTTAGATATCCCAAACTATGAGGATCTAGTCCCCTTGGTAAGCCCAAAATAGGATGGAAGAATTACCATGGCCAAGGTGCGGAAACAATCTACAAGTGGTTTCCCTATTTTGGGTTTCTCCCAACTTGTGATTTGGATTGATCTTCCTCTCCCCTTACAAAATCCCTATCCTCTAAAGGCATTAGAATTGGTACAAAGATACAGTAGTCATGAGATTTCATATGATCAAAATAGTGCATGTTTAATTCAAGTGTTAAAGATTCAATAATTTTATTAAACTATGTATGCAAGTTCTATAACTATTAAATCCACATTATTTATGTTATAGCACTATGTTTCTATATAATGTAATGTTCCCTACCTAATGTTTCCCACATATCATATTATAGCTACATAGTAAACTTAATAAGAAAGAGGACATATATTTATACTTTAAGTAGTTGTTTGATTGGACAAAGCCCCCGTTGATCATGTGTTGAGCTTTGTCCTTTTCTAATCACCTCCTTTTGTATCTTGATTATTGCATTTTCCAAGGATGAGACTTTATTTTTCCATACCACCATTTTACTCTTTTAATTGTATATTTCCTTGGTCTTTTCATTGAATGTTTTTAGTCATTCCTTTCGCTATGTCTTTTGTTTCTCCCTTTTTCCTAGCATGTCTTGCCTCATTTTTTTTAATTGTATGTATATGCCTTTAACATGGGTTGTGGGTTGTGGGTTTTGGCTCCTCACTTGACCTATTTAATATTTGATGATTTATTATCATTAGTTAGAAATTGTCAGTTACATATTAATATATTATATAGTTAATATTATTGATCACTTTAATAAATTAAATATTCATTGATTGGTATTATAAATATTAATATAGATTAGTATTAATATCAATAATAATTATATATTGTTAATAAAATATAATGATTGATTATTAATTAATAGATTGTATTAGTATTAAATTAATAATATTAATTGTATGCTATGTATTATTGATTAATGACTCATTCTTGATTAATTACATAAATTAACTATCAATTGTGATTTATTAAATTAAATGTTGTCCCTCAACCAACATTGTGTTTTGATGATCGATCATCATTGGGTTACTCAATCACTAATATCCTTTCTGTTCAACACATATACTAATGCTCGAGAAATGTTGATGCTTGTTCGACACTACTTCTGATTGACACATATTGGCACTCGATTGACATTAGCATCACTCAAAATATACTTCAAGCTCCTTAATCTTTCACTCTTTTGGTTGGTCAAGCCTATGTATTTGTTTAATCTTTGATCACATCTTCAAGGCTTCAATACAATTGTCTTCTTCACTTGTAGCATGATTTAAACAATTACTTTATCTTTCAAAGTCTAACTAATCAAGTGCCCATTGTAATTCCTCTCATAACTCAACAATTCCTCTAGGAGCTTTAGTTATGACCAAATTCTCAAATCCTCTTCACCAATCATCTAGATATGACACTCAAATCAGATAGCAAACTATCTTACCAATTAGATTTGACATCAATGACAACATAACAATTGTAGTTTCCAACATGTATGTATGTGTAGGTATATATACACATATATATACATACATATGTATATCTACATATCTATAATATATGTATTTTGGTGTGTGTTTGGTCTCATTAGGTTCGATTAAGTAATTAGTTTTATTATTATTGTGTTTTAATTTAGGGATTTTTATAGACTTGTTTCTTTTTTATTAGTTCAATTTAATTTTTTCCTATGGCTATTATTTGGTTTTATTTGTTTGAGCTTTGAATTGTCTTATAGCTTTTTTCCTTTTCAGGCCTTCTTGTATTTTCTTTTGCTTGTTGATTTTTATTGACTTTTGACCCTCCTTGTCCTTTTGGAATCCTTTATATAATCTTGAGTTGATCTAGAATAATTTACCTTATTGTTTCTCTTGCACTTCTCATCCTGATGATGGATCACATAGTGCAATTTAAAACGTTGATGCAAAAACACCAAACACAATCAATCCCAAAAATTGCATTGATCTAGAATAAGATAACTTTGTAGACTATTTTATCTTTTTCTTTTGTACCAATACATTTTCAAGATGAGTTAACTAGCATAGCACAACTTGCTACATTTTTCAACTCTCTTTTCACATTGAATTATCTCTTGGTATGAATGGAACACATATGAAACAACTTTCTAGATTATGTTTTACTCTTCCTCCACTTTATCTCATAGGTCACATAACATGGAACAACTTGTTGTGTGTGGAATTCACACTCTTTCATGGATTACCTAATATAAGAAAACTTCATATCCTATGTAATTCACAGTTTCTTTTGCTCCTCCATGATCATCCCATTAACCCAATACACCTTTCTAGCTTCTTGGATCAGGGTGCTTCTCTTCTATTTTGTGTATTCTCTTTCTCTTTACATATGACCACTTGTGGTCTTGCAATAATCTTCCAAGTGTGATACTAACAATTAATACATTTACTTAAGCAATGTATTGGATCATATAATTGAGATCATAATATTTGGTACCCAACTTATGATTGTGCTTTTCCTATAATTAAAGTTTATTGTAGTGTTAATGATGTAAGGAACTCAGTAAATGGCCTCATAAGGTCTTATCTTCAAGGAACTAGATAAGTGGTATTATAGCATACTTAAATATAACCTATTTCCCTATTGTTTCTACCTGTTAGAAAAAATAATGGATGTAATTCTTAAGGTTTTTTATGTCAATATCAATTTGACCATAAGTTTATGGATAAAAAGTTATTATCATGTCATTGAGCTAGTTTCCTACATATTAGACAACTCTTTTTGCTAGAATTTATTAGTAAATTATGAATACAAATAATTGAAAAAAGATAAGGCATCCCAAAGATTTAAAATTCAAAGCAAATAACTCTTGAGCATACACAATAGTAGTACAATGGTGAGGTGATGCATCAAAATTGATATATTTGATCAAGCATCTTACCACCTCAAAAATGATATATTCACTACTTAAGAGTGGAGTCTCTATAATACAATCCATATGGTTATTAGTATAAGAATTGTTAAGGATAGGTAGAGGATAAAAAAATCTTGAGGTTTGAGACTTTTCCCTTTAGTCCTTGCGCAAACATCACATTTAGCTACGAATGTCAATGTGTCACTTATGGTTGTCTAGGAACTCAACTTCGCTTTCTCATTGGTCTTGAAACACCAAGAGTTATATATAGTAAGAGAGAATTGAAATTCTTGTATTAACTAAGTCTTGAGTAATGAGATGTGAAGTATATATTATAAGTTTTGTAGCTATAAGGTTAATAGATCATTAACTATGAATCTCATCTCTTAATTTTGGAGCCAAGGCAAAGAGAGATCCTTATTCTACACATTAAGCTTCATTCTAAGACTTAAAGTGTTGAATAGTCAAGTTCACTTAGCTTTTCCAAGCTTAATTTTCTCCTCAGTGTGTGATGTTTAAGGGTGGCCCTAATTTTACATTATGATAAACTCAATTTGTACTATTTCCTATTTTTGTTTCAACAAATAACCATACCCATTATACAAACCCTTATATTATAGATTTTTATCCTTTCTCCTTATTAGCCTCCATTTCCATTATTTTTGTGTTCCTTATTGCCCATTTATCCTTCATAATCCACACATTATCATTTTAGTGTTTTCATTGTGGTTTTCATTTTGAACATAACCATTGACACCTTTGGTAGGTTGCATATTCTCAAATATTTTTACAATTTTACTATATAAGTAAAATGTAACTTCTTAGAAGACTACATCAAGAAAATTTCCAAATAGTATTTGTCACTTCAATTACTCATATCTCAAATAATAAACATGAATAAATAAATCCACAAGAAAGAAATGAATCAAATATTTCAACAAGTAATAACTGCAAATTTAGAAACTATTGATACTAATATCTAAAAAGATCACAAATTAAAAATTTGAAACATGAATATTCATGAATCATTTCTTTAATTTTTTTTTAAATCAATTAATTCGGTGTCTAATAGATTAATCTACAATATTAAATTAATCAACTATAAACAAAATTGATCTTAAAAATATGTTAGATCTCAAATTATTTTCCAAATTTTGACACTTGTGAAATACTTACACATTGCTTATTAAAACCTAATCAAAATGAAGAAGAGGAAATATACAATTATTCATCATTATATTTATATGTCCATTCTCACTATTGTCTTGTCTTTCCATAATGCACTAGTTCAAGAAATAGGATCATTTACTCAATTGGGAAAACTGCCTTATCTATTTCAATAAACAAAAATTTAAAAACAGTTAAATCATTCATTTCTTTCCCCACATGTAAAAGGGAAATGAATAATAAAGTGATTAGAAATGGTACAAGATGCAATAGTCATGAGATTTCATATGATCAAAATTGTGCATGTTTAATTCAAGTGTTAAGGATTCAATAATTTTATTAAATTATGTATGCAACTATAACTATTAAATCTACAATATTTATGTTATAGCACTATATTTCTATATAATGTAATGTTCCTCGCCTAATGTTTTCCACATATCATACTATGGTCACATAGTAAACTTAATAAGAAAGAGGACATATATTTATACCTTAAGTAGTTGTTTGATTGGACAAAGCCCCCATTGGTCATGTGTTGGGCTTTGTCCTTTTCTCATCACCTCCTTTTGTATATTGATCCTTGTATTCTCCAAGGATGAGACTTTATTTTTCCATATCACCATTTTACTCTTTTAATTATATATTTCCTTGGTATTTTCATTGAATGCTTTTAAGCATTCCTTTCACACTGTCTTTCGTTTCTCCCCTTTTCCTAGCATGTCTTGCCTCGTATGTATATGCCTTTAACATGGGTTGTGGGTTGTGGGTTTTGGCTCCTCACTTGACCTATTTAATATTTGATGATTTATTATCATTGGTTAGAAATTGTCAATTACATATTAATATACTACATAGTTAATAGTATTGATCGTTTTGATTAATTAAATATTCATTGATTGGTATTATAAATATTAATATGGATTAGTATTAATATCAATAATAATTATATATTGTTAATAAAATATAATTATTGATTATTGATTAATAGACTGTATTAGTATTAAATTAATAATATTAATTTTATGCTATGTATTATTAATCAATGACTCATTCTTGGTTAATTACATAAATTAACTATCAATTATGATTTTATAATGTATTGATGGTACATTTTATCAATGTGTTTAAGATTACATAACTATAATAACTGGAAAAGTGTATACTAGTTCTAACAGATAAAATTACTGAGAGAGGGGGTGAATCAGTAATCAAGAACTTGAACAACTTTTCAACCTCTTAAACCCTTATCACAAACTAAACTCAGTTGTGCAGAAAATGAAAGCATCAATCACATGAACACATCCACGAGATTAAGAAATATCAACACACATATTTGGTCTTGTGGAAACCCAATTTGGGTGAAAATCATAGTGTAAATTATTATGCACAAACTACGAACTCTTCTTAAGTATTCCCTACTAGAAGCTTAAACCTATTAGGACTTTATAAAAGCACTATTAGGTTCCACTTAGTTTGAAGATTTACCTCTAGCCCTATTAGGAGTTTTATCATATCAAGAGTAGCCTTGTTAGAGGACTTAGAACACTAATTAAAGTGCCACCCTATTAAACAATTTATGATAAAGGAATTGTTAGGATCCACCTAGCTATGAGATTTTATTATTGCATCTCTTAAGGAGAAACATGTAGAATGATCTACTAAGAAGCACCACCTTTTCCTGATCATATCCAATGTAGCGCACACAAACACTTCACTGCATACTAAACTACCTATTGTCTTGACCACACCTTTAGATCCACAACCACCACACAATCATTTCATCTTTATCAAATAAATATTGTTCTTCAAATCCTAAATTGTTCAACCACCTTAAACTTTTCGTAACACATTTCAATTTGAATTTGAAACAGAATGGTCAAATACCATGCACCTAAACACACATTTCAATATACACACTGTAAGGCCCCTTCCCTAGTCCCTTATTATAAATCTTAATAACATGAATATGGTTAGACCTAGGAGGAATAAAGGAGATAAGATGTTATGCTCTATCTCTTGTGAATGTTAGACTATTATCGCACACCTTATGATAGAATGATGGTAAGAAGGTCTTGGAATCTTGGAATCTAAGTATGCCTTGATTTATAAGGAGCCTGAAATCTTATTGAGACTTATGTATATGGAAGTCATTGTTGTGCTAAGTATCATGTTCGAATTACATTAGGTTGATAAGCTAAGACCCTATAGAATAAAGACTTGAGGTGCCATAACTTAGAAAACTATGTCGATGGGTTCCTCATATTTGATGGCCTATTAGGATAATTAAATTAGATGGCTAGTATGGAAAGATGAATCAACACCGACTCTTGTGAATAATATTAATAGTCATAAGATCAAAATTGTTATCAAATTTGGATAAAGGTCTACACGAAAGAACTTGATATGATGTAATGTGATGAGTTAATTAGGTGGATATCTTGGTATTTATAAGGAAAGATTTTATGAACCAATAAAATACAATTGATTTATTCTATGACTGGATCCTGAAACCATGTAACATGACTATGCAAACATCCTATCTACTTGACATAATTCATACACTTTATAATTATCTCATATTGATAATGGGATATTGACAGCAACCAAATGATATTTAACTAAATTAAAGGATATTAGTGGAGATGTTTTCATTTTAATGATTTTGACCTAAAATATGTATTTGGAACTAATTTCTAGGTTCACTAATTTAATAGTGTAGATTCAACATTCCATCACTATGATAGGAAATGAATTTTGATTATATATTAATGTTGATATGTAGATTTTAATATTTCAATGTTTGAATGTTTATATTGAAATGATTAAGTAAAGGAATTCCATTGAATTGTGTTAATATGGATTATGTAACATTTAAATTCTTATGCATTTTATCTGACCTTCTTGGACTATTAATGCTCGAGTTTAGTGTGCAGGAAGTGGAACCATGGAATTTTTGAGGGAAACAAGTTCCAAACGTATGTGAACATAGTTTAGCCAAGGTGAATCTTTGGAAGGTTCAAAAGCCTCATTGTGATGTATTTTATTTCATAAATGTAAGCTTGCTTGTGTTTGAAATTGTTAATCTCAAAGATGCATTAGGGACATGTCATAATGATGTGGAATATTCTTTTATGTGTCACTTGACACTTGTAGATTTTTGTGTGTTAATGACATGTCACCTAGGGTTTTGGTCATGGTAGCATTTTACCCTAAAATTAATTATCTTGTTCATGACTAAGTAAACCCACTTGATAAGGGATATGATGGGTCATAATCAAAGGAAATTCGAAATTAGACTTGACTAGGTTTTTGAAGGGTCGTTAGGTGGTCCCAAAGTGCCTTTTGTGTGAAAATAAGCTACACATATGATAGTATAACATGTTAGGGATCCAATTATGACCATTTTGATGCCTAGGTAGCCTAGAGGGCCGCTTTACAAATGTCTTTTTTGACCAATTCAAAAATGGAGTTGTCACATGAGTTCTTTCCCATGTTTCCACTAAGTCAAAAATAGCAACTTAGGGGGAGACAAGTTTGTAAGAGGAAGTGGCTAGGTGTTTTTGCCATAATAGTTAGTGGAAAAGCCTTTTTAGGGGGACTTGGACAAACTAGTGGGGTGTTCACCCCCTCTCTAAGTTTAGAGACTCTTAGGGTTTGGAAGCTTGGAGGGAGCTCTTCTACAACCTTTCATTACCATTTTGAAAGGAATTCAAGGTTGGTGTTCTTACCATGCAGTTAACTTCTTCAATTTTGAAGTTGAATCTTGGTATTGCATTCATGAGTATGTAGGTATGGAGAATGGCATTGTAAGAAAAATGTGTGGTATCATCTTGTATCATGTTGTGTTGTGTTGTGTTGTGATGAGCATGAAGTTTGGATTTTCATTGTTCTCTTGTTTTTTTGAGTTTCCATGATTTTGTCCATGAGTGTTGTTATGGGTGTGAGGGCTTTACTCACCCTTTGGGAAGAGAAGAGAAGTCTAGGGTGAAGGGCTTAGTTTGGCTTGAAATATAATTGAGAACCTTGGATTATGGGCTCCATTGTATGCCATATTCATTCATATCTTGCTTTGGGAGTGATAAGGGAAAGATGGTGTAGAAAGGAAGTTAATGGAGTATGGGCTTCAAGGAAGTTATAGCTATTGGTAGTATGTTTGGAGGATGTTTGCAGAAGCCCCAAAAGGGCATGGAGTTTTTTGATTTGTGAAAAGCCTCGAAAGGGAATGAAAAAATTGTTTATTGCAGATATGGTATGATATGGCAAGTCTCCTATTTGAAAGCACACCTTCACCCTATGTTCAAGGTTCCATTGGTGAACCATTATGAAATACCCTTGGGATGGGATTGTTCAAGTGTTGTAATTTTGATGTTTATGCATTTGTAAGATTGGAATGAAATCCAGTTTGAATCTTGTTTCCCCTACTTGGTGGGTGGCTTCATAGAAGCCTAGAATGGGAGGTGAGCCTCCATGGTTCCCGATTTGTGTTGTTTTGTGTAGGTTGTGGAGATGAACATCATGAAGAAGTTAGGGTCTTCCCTTGATATATTTGAAGAATCAAGCATTGTGATGAATTCAACCTTTTCATGTCATTTGATATAGGTTGTGAAGGTAAAATCCTCATTGTTATGTTCTCTGAAATGTGGAGATGTAAAATCTAGGCTATGTTATGCTTGTAAATGGCATTGTGAAAGAAAGAATATAGTATCTTATTTTTTGTATGAGAAGAAAGAAAGGGTTCATGTATGAAATATACATCATTCTTTTAAAAATTCATGTTGTAGATAGCTCTTGTACATAAGTAAATCCATGAAATTTAATGCATAGTAAAGTTGTGAAATTTTCATGTGAGAAAGAGTCAATGAAATACTTGTTAAAATAGTATGAGTGGAATCATTGTAGATTTTACATGTTGTGCTTGATGTAATGAGAATAAGGGTTCCATTATTGCATTGTCCATACGTATGTTTGAAAAATGATTCCATTTTGTTAAGAAGAACTTTAGTGCATGATTTTAACTCATTCCTTAGAAAAATTTCAAATATGGGTTGTGCATTTAAGTCATATAATACCAATGTATACATAGACTATAGCATCACTAACCTATCATAAATAAACTCTCTAAATTCCATAGTAGTGAAGAGAAAATTAATTCCAATGTAACACCTATTATAAATCCAAAAAGGGAAGTATGTTGTAAGTGCACTTCTTATTCTTTTGAATTTGTATGAGGATAAGAAATTAAAATCTCTTCCTATTAGAGACCAATATAATATTCAGAAGGAATATGCCTAGGATCTTTATTATATGACACCAATAAAATAATCATAAGCTTAGCCCAAGTACCATGTACTATCAACAAAGGAGACACACCAAATGAAATTTTAGAACATAAGATTTTGTAGAAATATAGTGGTAATGTCAGACATGTGACTACATGTCACAATCCACAACTAAAAATAATAATAAAACACACACACACACACATAATGTCTATGAACAAAATACATATATATTAACTCATGCCATTGCCTTAGAATTAAAATGTGGTCAATGCTATATGTGTGTGTGTGTGTGTGTGTGTGTCTGTGTGTGTCTGTGTGTCTATGTGTCTATGTGTGTGTGGGAGAGTACATGCATTAGTAGCCTTTAACCCAAAAACATATCACTAACCCCAAAAACAAACAAGAGACTCTCCAAGCCACCCACTCTTGGTTTTAAAAGATAATGTCCCTTGCCTCCACATGGGATCATGTCCCCACTTCAAACATGTTTTCCTAGGCCTTGGGAAGGAGGTAAGATGTAAAAGGTGGTGGGGGGGGGGGGGAATAAAGTCAAAAGACTTTCTCCTAAAACATGGCACAAAACCCCACTTCCATAAGTACCTTGGAGAAAGTGCTCAAAGGGGATAGGCATATGAAGATGACCTCCTGGTTGATCATGTGAGCCATGGGGGAGGAGATTTTACTTGGGAAGTGGGTAGAGACAAAAGGGTAGGATGGGTAGGTTAAAGTTTAGGATAATTTGATAGGATTAAATAAAGTTAGTATTTAGATGATTGTTAGTTAAATGCTAAGAGGAGTTAGTAAAGGGATTAGGTATAGGTATATATTAAGTGGGTTGTAAGCATGTGAATAGTTAGGATAAAACAAACAAAAAAAGTTACTAAGCCAAATATGTATGGTTGTTTTTATTTTATCTTTTTAGGTAAGACTTGGAAAGTGGTAAGGTAGGAAGTAAGGGAGTGAGTTAGGAGATGTAATAATTAAATTGGTAGTTAAATTTAATAATAATTAAAATTGTAGTTGATTTAGTAAAGTATAATAATATAGTTAAAATGAGTGATAAATTGGTCAGTATATAAACTTAATCAAATCATCTTAGTATTATAAATAATTCAATTTAGATGTTAATCAATGCTAAATAGTTGATAACTAACAATAAGGTTTTAGAGAAAATAAAATTAAAATGAATGGTAGATGTATCTACATTTTTAATAGTCAAAATAATGGTATAGAATTAGTTAGAAGTTTAATGAAATGACAGCGTGCAAGAGCTCATTAAAATTTGTATTCCTAAATAAAAGAAAATAAGTAAAATAAAAATAAAATAATAAAATAAAATAGAATAGGATTTGCATACACACACACACAAACACCTACCCACTCTCGAAATAATTAAGTTCGTGACAGTCATGGATGAAGATGGGCATTCACATTGTCTTTTGCAAATGATTGAACTATTACAACTTCATTCATATAAAATTTGCACTTCATACTTATATACCTAATATCTTACCACAAGGATAGGGTGTGGAATCGAAAAGATAATATCGTCTAGTTTTTATGTTATAACTTAGACTTCCAATGAATGTTAGAAAACTAATTGACTTCCCTTGGAAATTTGAAGTACTGAATTTTAAATGAGAACAAATTCTTCCATGTCAACTAAATTATTTATTCCCAACTCACTGATCGATTTAAGTAACATTCTGATATTCTCAAGGGATATGAGTTGTTATACTCCAAGCACCACATAGTTTGATAGAATATTTGTGACAAAATATAAGTATATGTTTATGCACTATCCTTTAGTTCACCTTTTATAAAAAAATCAGTTGTTTTTTGCCTTGTGAATTTTGGGCATGACACGCACCAAGTTTCCTATACCACATCATCTAACAATTGACTTTACATTTAAATTCACGAGGAAATAATCAAGCACATTTTGACCAATCAAACCCTTCTAGAATTTTCATGAAATATTTGCATTGATCACTAGACTTCCATATCATCACCTCCAATTATTAAGACATGTCACTACATCATGACCAGATCAACAATATTCAACACATCATCCATGTTGGTCACTAATCTTTGATCTCCGTCAATAAGTCAAGAACACAAACACTTTATCTAGAAACTACATTTATTATTTCAATGCTTTTTCACTAGTATCACAACTATAGCATCTAAGAATTATTTTACACCTTCTCCTAGGACCCATCCACTTAACTCTTTGTATATTTGAAAAAAAAATCACATATTGCCTATCACTAACTATTCTAGTAGTTCCACTATTAACCTTCAATCAAACATAACTTAGTAGTTGCACTATGAACCTTCAACTGATCATTATACAATTTATAGAGAGAGTGAGAGATTAGGGGATAGGGTAAAGAGAAATAATTAGATAGAGAGAGAGAGAGAGAGAGAGAGAGAGAGAGAGAGAGAGAGAGAGAGAGAGAGAGAGAGAGAGAGAGGATTAGGGGATAGGAGAAAGAGAGAGAGAGTGTGGATAGGAGAAAGATAGGGAGGGGATAGGGGGGGGGGGGGGAGAGAGAGAGAGAGAGAGAGAGAGAGAGAGAGAGAGAGAGAGAGAGAGAGAGAAATTAGGGGATATGATAGAGAGAGGGAGAGAGGGAGGGTCTAGGACAAAGAGAGAATTAGAGAGAGCTTGAGAGAGGATGGGATGGAGAGAAGAATTAGAGGATATGATAGAAAGAGTGAGAAAGAGAAGACATAAGAATTAGAGTATATGATATAAAAATTGAGAGAAAGAGAAGGGGATAGGAGAAAATGAGGGGGGATAGGAGAGAGAGAGAGAGAGAGAGAGAGAGAGAGAGAGAGAGAGAGAGAGAAAGAGAGAGAGAGAGAGAGAGAGAGAGAGAGAGAGAGAGAGAGAGAGAGAGAGAGATTATGGGATAGGAAGGGATATGATGGAAAGATTTAGAGAGAAGAGGATAGGAGAAAGAGAGAGGGGGGATATGTGTGTGTGTGTGATATATATTTATGATAGAGAGAGAGAGAGAGAGATTATGGGATAGGAAGGGATATGATGGAAAGATTTAGAGAGAAGAGGATAAGAGAAAGAGAGAGAGGGGATATGTGTGTGTGTGTGTGTGATATATATTTATGATAGAGAGAGAGAGAGAGAGAGAGAGAGAGAGAGAGAGAGAGAGAGAGAGAGAGAGAGAGAGAGAGAGAGAGAGAGAGAGAAATTAGGGGATATGATAGAAAGAGTAAGAGAGATGGAGAGAATGAGAGAGAGAGATTAGGGGATATGATAGAAAGAGTGTGTGTGAGAGAGAGAGAGAGAGAGAGAGAGAGAGATTAGGGGAGATTAGGGGAGATTAGGGGGTATGATAGAATGAGTGAGAGAAGGGGATAGGGGGAGAGAGATGGAGGGAGGGAGGGAGGGGGGGAGAGAGAGAGAGAGAGAGAGAGAGAGAGAGAGATTAGGGGATATGATAGAATGAGTGAGAGAAGGGGATAGGGGGAGAGAGAGAGAGAGAGAGAGAGAGAGAGAGAGAGAGAGATTAGGGGATATGATAGAAAGAGTGAGAGAGATGGAGAGAATGAGAGTGAGAGAGAGAGAGAGATTAAGGGAGATTAGGGGGATTAAGAGAATGAGTGAGAGAAGGGGATAGAGAGAGAGAGAGAGAGAGAGAGAGAGAGAGAGAGAGAGAGAGAGAGAGAGAGATTAGTGGATATGATTTAAAGAGTGAGAGAGAGAGAGAGAAAGGGATAGGAGAAAGAGAGATGGGGATAAGATAAAGAGAAAAAATGAGAGAGAGAGGGAGAGAGATAGAGAGGATGGGATGGAGACTAGAATTGGAGATATCATAGAAACTTGTTTAGTATAATACATAACCCCGATCTCTCTTTCTCTAACCTTGTGAAGTAATAATACAAAACCCGATCGGGTTTTGTAGAACTTGATCTAGTTTTATAGAACCCAATCGAGTTTTGAATGCATTTTTTATTTTCATAACCCGATCGAGATATTTGAATTTTAAAAATTCAATCAGGTTATGGCTTGGTGATAGCCTAGGAAAATGATCCAAAGGCCTGGGAGATTGTTTTCCCTCCATTTTTTTTCCTTTAGACATTTTTTCATCTTCTAAGATGAATTATCATCCTTGTTTTCATTAGGTATGCTAATAGTGAAGTGGGTTTCTCTAAAATCATCACCATAATCTTACACGTGTTCTTAGCTTTCTAACCATGTATTTTTTTCTTTTTTTGGACAACATTAACATTGTAAACTTTAATTACTTTTACCAATGCCTTGATAGTCCTCATAGACATATGTCTACCATTTTTTAAATAACTTTTGATATATGGGTATGTGCAGGATCATGGTGTGCCAAAAAGTGGCGATGTGAAAAAAATAGAGTTTGAAAATGTCTAAAATTGTTTCAAAATCCGCTCTGGCTTTTTTTCACCCATCCTAGTACCAAACCTGGAAAGTAGGCCCCCAACCCTTATCGAGTATCTGATTTGATATTGAATACCCGATATTATTGGATATCTGATATAAAATTGGATATCCGATAATATTGGGTATCTGATATCAAAATGGATACCCAATAATAGTATTATTATTTTTTTTTTTAAAAGAACACAACCCAAGGGTTGCTATTTTGACAATGATATAGTATTTTTCGAGCTCGGATATCCATTTTGTAATCGGATACGTGATAATAGGTATTTTTTTATGTTTTTAATTAATTTTAGTATAAATTTATCAATTTTTATTATAAATTTGTTAGTTTGAGTTGAATTTGTTAGAATTTAGGTTTTTTTATATAGAAATTGTTAAAATTTAGGTTTTTTTTAATATAAATTATGTTTTGCGAATTAATAGGTATGGCTAACCAAAATGATGATATTGAGGCAAGGATTACTACTCCTCGTAACCCCTCACCAAATGATCCAGTGCCCCTACAAAATTGTCCACCAAATGATCCTTTACCCCCTCAAAACCTTCCTTGAATAAAGTATTTGATATTTGAAAATCTCACCAAATTGAGGGCTTTGCAAACAACATATAATAATGTACCTACATTAGCTCCTATGTTATCCACATTAAACACCATAGTGTATAACATTGAAACACTTACTGAGGAACAAAATGTTGCTCTTCGTTGGCATGACGCAATGCATGAGATGTTTGATGATGGATTGGACTATAATGAGGTTGTGACCCTCAATATAAGTAAAGATGATTTGGGTGCCCTTTTTGTGAACCCAAAAACTAGTTTGCCAGTCAACCACAAAAAGCCCAAACTATCGATTAAATGGTGCACAAATGACACCATACATGCAAACTTTTGGGACTGTTGGTGGATGGTTTTTGACATCCCTCCACATAGCAATTTAGAGGTGCCATTTTATTTCCTTAGAAAATTTTATGCAAAATTTGTGTTGAAACTCAAGGTGAACTATTGGAGTATGAAGCCCAACATGGGTGTAGGACTAGGAGCTCCCCAGGATAGACCCTCTTTCTAGCAGAAGAAATCTAGCACTTTTTCCACCCCTACTAATGTCTCCCCCCTCCTTAAGTGCAGTATTCTAATAATATCATAAAGGCTAGCTCTCAGACCATTAGAGCCATCCATAAATTGAGTAGCCTATTGATATCTTAGGCTAGGTCAATCCTGCCTCCTCGAGTTGATGATGTTGGTGCAAGTTCATCATCAGCTAGCTCATCACATGTTTGTGTGCCTCATACTTTCATTACATGCAAGAATATTTGTCTGGGTCCCATAGGTGATCTTCTTGAGTATCAGTTTGTATTAGACGAGGATACACCAGACGCACATGCAGAGGCTACAGACCCTGATGCAAGAGAGGAGGGGCATGCAAAGGCATGGACTTCTTCTGTGTTGGTACGTGTATACATTTTTTTTATGACATATGTGATTTAAAGTTAATTTTTATAATAGAGTATTTTTAATTTTTTAGCCATACTAACTTATACATTTATGTGATCTTCATTCATGTTTAGTTGATGATTAAGGAGGAGCTAAGACAGGTTGATGATGCCACGCTCTCGACTATTTCATTTGGCCTTAAGACATCTACGGTACATTATGTTGTGTTCTCATTATTATTTTTATTTGATATTATAGCATATATGGTTTCTAATCTTTCTTTTATCTTGTAGGTACCACCTGTCCCTAGGGGAAAAAGTACGAGGCATGAGCTAGGACTGATTGACAAAGGAAAGGAAATTAGGTACTTTCTATTTGATTAAATATCGATGCATTCTTGTAAAATGTTTGTGGTGATGAAATTTAATTACATTGTTTACTGTATAGGGCATGGCTACTGGCGATGAGCCCATGCAGATTTTGCATCATAGACAATCAGGCATTTCTATTCGCACTAAGGGCCCTATTGTATGTATAAGTATCATTTTTTTTCCTTATCTTCATAAATAAATTCAAAACTAATTTTCATGATATTAACAACTACTATTTTGTATCTCATAGGAAACTCCTAGTGCACACGAGGTTGGACAAAAGAGTTTTGTATCTTTGATGATGTAGCCACTATATCCTGAGAAGGAGCCTACACTAGTAAGTTGTAGTTTGAATTCTTGATTAAACATGTTATAAATTTAGCATGCTATGAATTATAATTTTATAGTTTAAGTTTTAGATTCATCTGACAAACATATTTGAACATACACAGGCCATAATCAGCAAGGTACAAGCATTGTCGAGGGCATACAAGAGGACTCCTGACTGGTGCAAGAGGTCAATGAGAGAGGTATTTATTATGAAATTTTAATAGTATAAAATATCATTAAAAAAAATATCATTATGCATTTGAGTAATTCAATGTTAGATGCAAAGAATCATATAAATTTAGTAGTCTAACTTTGGGTTTTCCTTTTTTGTTTATGTACGAGGCATCTAATCCACCTAGTGCAATGAAGAGGCTGCATTTTGATCATCCACCAACAGCCTAGGATAGTATAGTTGTCATAGGATGTGTCATGAGACATTTTGAGATGGCATATGACACATTGTTTACAGAAACATTGATATTATACACATTTCGATGGCATGATCAGTCACATTTTGTTTATGGATCTATGTATTTTCATATATATTTGTGTAATTTGTCTATGGATACATGAAATTTGATTTTGATATATATTTTTGTCATTTATGTGCACAATGATATACATATCAATTTAGTATCTAGTATTGTTCAATTTATCATGGATCATGTGTATTGTTCATGTTTATGGAATATCATTAATTTTGATCATGTTTTTTATATTCGATTCAAATGCAATAATTTGTGAATAACATTTTAACAATGTTTATTATCAAATTTGGATGCAATATTTAATTTGAAGTGCTATCATGACATAAACACACTTGTTAACCTCCTACACAAGGTTCACATAACCCCAAATCTAATTTTAAACTCCATCTTCAACCTTGAAACTAACTCTTGGCTTCAAATATAATCTCAACACACTTTAGGACTCCATGCTTCAACCATGGATTCTATTCCCAACCACGAACTCGTTCCTAGACTCATAATCTTTGATAACTAGCCCTTCACTTTGTTATTATCCTCATACTACAACTTTTCAATTTCAACATAACCTCAAAATATCTCAACTTAAGAGACTTGATTGGATCAAACCTTTTTAACTTAGCTCCCCAATACCATATACATATGAATAACATTTATACATTTCTCACATTGATCAGATTATGCATACTGATCCACTTAACAAAAATGGCTTCATTAATGCATGTTATCATTTCACACCTTATATAGGTATTTCCAACCTTGTATGGTCATTCTCAAACCCCTGACTAACTCTTTGCACTCATTTTCACTTTGCAAGAAAAAGTTGTTAAAGTTGTTAAATTGCAATTTTGCAACTTTTGTAACTTTTGCAATTTTGCAATTTTGAGCAATTTTTGCTATAACTTAAAATTTTTAATTAGATGAGTTCACCAAACTTCGTAAGGGGTTATCAATAGCCTACACGAGCTTCAAGTTATGACCCTCGAAAGATTGACCTCGAAATGCACTTAGAGCACCTTGGAGTCTCCTTTGTACGGGGTGGTCGTGGACGATGGATACTCTTCATGGCCAAAACAAGGGTGTCACTAGGGTTCACTTGCCCATCCGGATCTAATGGCATTGATGATTTGATGCCAAGATCAGCGATTTCAAAATTACGTTGTGGTGCACCTATGAACTGAGGCACACTACGAGTTTTGGCATCGAGCGAGATTGATGTGCCGAATCCAAATGGAATGTGATCTCTTGAAAATGAGATACATTATTTTAGGCCTTGGCATCACCATCCTATAGAATTCAATATTTCATCGATAACCCTCACAAGCTCTGGGTTACGACCCTGAAAAGATTGACCTTGAAATGCACTTAGAGCACCTTGGAGAATCCTCAGTACAGGGTGGCCACGGATGAAGGAGGTTCTCCATGGCTAGAACAAGGGTGTTAGTAGGGTTCACCTACCCATCCAAAGCTAATGGCACTGAAGATTCAATGCCAAGTTTAGCAGTTTCAAAGTTACACTATGCTGCACCTATGAATTGAGGCACACTGCAAGTTTTGGCATCGAGCGAGATCACTATGTTGAATCCAAACAGAACATGATCTCTCAAAAATGATATAGGTTATTTTAGGGCTTGGCATTACCTTTCTGTAGCATTTGACATTTCATCAATATTCTGCATGAGCTTCGAGTTACAACCCTCGGAAGATCGACCTCGAAATGCACTTAGAGCACCTTGGAGACTCCTCAGTACAAGGTGGTCGCGAATGATGGATGGTCTCTATGGCCATAACAAGGGTGTCACATGGGTTCACTTGCCCATCCGGAGCTAATGGAACTGACAATTCGATGCCAAGATTAGCAGTTTCAAAATTACGCTATGGTGTACCTATGAATTGAGGCACACTATGAGTTTTGGCATTGAGCAAAATTGATGTGCCGAATCCAAACAGAATGTGATCTCTTAAAAATGAGATAGTTTATTTTAGGCCTCGACATCACCATCCTATAGCATTCAACATTTCATTGATAGCTCGCACGAGCTCTGAGTTACGACCCTCAGAAGATCGACCTTGAAATGCACTTAGAGCACCTTGGAGACTCCTCAGTATAGGGTGACCACAGATGATGGATGGTCTCCATGACTGGAACTAGGGTGTCACAAGGGTTCACTCGCCCATCCAAAGCTAATGGTGCTGACGATTCGATGCCAAGATTAGCAATTTCAAAATTACATTGTAATGCACCTATGAACTAAGGCACACTGCGAGTTTTGGTATCGAGTGAGATTATTGTGCCAAATCCAAACAGAATCTGATATCTCAAAAATGAGATAGTTTATTTTAGACCTCGCCATCATTGTCCTATAGCATTCAATATTTTATTGATAGCCCACACGAGCTCTGAGTTACGACCCTCAGAAGATCGACCTCGAAATACACTTAGAGCACCTTAGAGACTCCTCGGTACAAGGTGGTTGCAGATGATGGATGGTCTCAATGGTTGAAACAAGGGTGTCATTAGGGTTCACCTACCCATCCAGAGCTAATGGTGCTAACGATTCAATGCCAAGATCAACGGTTTTAAAATTACATTGTGGTGCACCTATGAGCTGAGGCACACTGCAAGTTTTGGCATCGAGCGAGATCGATGTGCCGAATCCAATCAAAATGTGATCTCTCAAAAATGAGATAGGTTATTTTAGGCCTCAGCATCACTGTCCTATAGCATTTAATGTTTCATTGATAGCCCTCATGAGCTCCAAGTTATGACCCTTGAAAGATTGACCTCGAAATGCACTTACAGCACATTGGAGACTCCTCTGTACAGGATGGTTGCAGATGATGGATGGTCTCCATGACTGGAACAAGGGTGTCACTAGGGTTCACCCACCCATCTAGAGCTAATGGCACTAATGATTCTATGCCAATATCAACAGTTTCAAAATTATGTTGTGGTGCACCTATGAACTGAAGCACACTTCGAGTTTTGGCATCAAGCGAGATCGTTGTGCTGAATCCAAATAGAAGTGATATCTCAAAAATGGGATAGGTTATTTTAGGCCTTGGTATCACCGTCCTATAGCATTTGATGTTTCATCAATAGCCCTCATGAGCTCTAAGTTACGACCCTCAAAAGATCAACCTCAAAACACACTTAGAGCACCTTGAAAACTCCTTAGTACGGGGTGGCCACGGACGATGGATGGTCTCTGTGATCAAAAAAAGGGTGTCACTAGGGTTCACCCACTCATCTGAAGCTAATGGCACCGACAATTTGATGCCAAGATCAATGGTTTCAAAATTACACTATGGTGCACCTATGAACTAAGGCACACTACGAGTTTTGGCATCAAGTGAGATCGTCATGCTGAATCCAAACATAATGTGACCTCTTGAAAATGAGATAGGTTATTTTAGGTCTCAGCATCACCATCCTATAGCATTTGACATTTCATCAATAGCCCTTATGAGCTCTGAGTTACAACCCTCAAAAGATCGACCTTGAAATGCACTTAGAGCACCTTGGAGACTCCTTAGTACGGGGTGGCCACGAATGATGGATGGTCTCTACAGCCGGAACAAGGGTGTCACTAGGGTTCACCCACCCATTTGGAGCTAATGGCATTGATGATTCGATGCTAAGATCAACAGTTTCAAAATTATGCTGTGGTGCACCTATGAACTAAGGCACACTACAAGTTTTTGCATCAAGCGAGATTGTCGTGCCGAATCCAAATGGAATGTGATCTCTTGAAAATGAGATAGGTTATTTTAGGCCTCGGCATCACCATCCTATAGAATTCAACGTTTCATCAATAACCCTCACAAGATCTGAGCTATGACCCTCAGAAGATCGACCTTGAAATGCACTTAGAGCACCTTGGAAACTCCTCAATACGGGGTGGCTGCAAACAAAGAAGGGTCTCTACGGCTGGAACAAGGGTGTCAGTGGGTTAGTATTAAAAGAAAAACATTATTTTTACCTCTCTCAAGTTTATGGCATTTGGTACAATGCAAGTTTGGTGTTAATATGTATTAAAATCATCATTTTTTAGGTCCCACCACATAAATTTCATTAAGTAAAATAATCTTTGTTTCTTACATTAAAATATCAAGTGTTTCATCATTATTACATCAATATACAACTACCAAAAATCATTGTGTCAAAAATAATAGTGTCAAAAATCTTAGTATCAATAAAAGTATTGTCAAAAATTGTAGTGTTGAAAATAGAATAGATTTTTCTTTATTCTGCTCCTTATTTAGCTTTTTATCTTCATGCATGGCTACTCTTCATGATGTACCTACATTCCAATATCATAAAAAATATTAGTAACTTATTTTATTAAACAAGATAATCATCAGTTCACTGAATCATTATGAAGAAAATAACATAAGAAGTAAATATACCTAGTCGAGTATTCCAGTAGGGTCCTCTCTCTATTTTAGGGTCTCCAACAGGGCTTCATGATCAGCATTAGTAATAGTAAAAAGTTCTTTTACTTCTAGTCTTCCTTCATGCTTCAACAACTTTACATTTGTTTCTATAATAAGATGCAAATATATGAGAATTATTTTGTGCTTCTAATAGTCTTCAAATGTAGGAATTCCATTCCTTCTAAGCATGTATGTTTGCAACCATGTTCCAATGACAACCACTAAACCAGTAGAATATGTGAATCCATCATCATCTGTGATCGGTTGCGTGAGCTTTTGTTTACCTCTTACACAACGTGCTATCCAATAATCATATTTTCATCATTCTCCTACAGTGCAACCAATGCAAAGACATGTCTTGGCTAAAGAAGATCTAATAGATGGTTATGCTCAAGTGAACTTTCCATGTCATCATTTTTTATAGAAGGTATGATAGACAATGGAGTAAGATAATATGGAGCCCACGTGTCCATGCACTCACTTGACTCATAGTGATCCCAATCACACTGAAAACAACTAGGACAAAAGCAAGCTAGTTGTCATGTCCAAATGGTCCATGTATTAAAATCAGAGTTCTGGAATGAATGCATTTTTTATGAGTCTCTCACCGTAGCACAATCTGATCTATCACCTATGGACCCTTCCTCAAACAACCAAAAGAACTTGCATACCACTGAATCAAGAGTCTCCCCCCTATGATAATGCTAAACTACACCAATCAACAATGCTACGAACATCAAGAAGCTCTGCTCCTGAAATCTTCAATTGCTCCTTAACTAGAGCTCTCTTCACACATGCCCCTACTCCATCGTGTTCCTCTTTCCCATGGTCAGACTCAAAAAAACTCTAAATATGAGGCACCCCCCTCTCCACGTGCATCCTGCACAACCAATAAAACATGTGAGCATTCTTCAATTGACCTATACAGTTATCTGACCAAATGATATGTCTAGCCATAGCAATTGCATGCTCTTGTAAGAAATCCAAATAATTCTCGAAACAATGTTGCACAAACTTGTGAGAGAGATATATCATCACTCATAAAAATGATACTCTCTAATAATATTTCGATCATCTTTCGCACTATCAGGGGCATGTCTATATGTTATGTGGATGAAAATAGCAATCTAAATGGAGTTGTAATACTGAGATTGTGTCTCATTTTGAGGTTGCAATGTGTAGTTCTCAGAAAAGTCAACAACTGATATAATAGTGCCAATGAGAAAAGTCTCATTACACATTCTAAATTGTTGATCCAACCACTGAGACCTATGACTATGTCTTGCATACTTGTAGAAAAAAATTGTCTTGAAATCTGAAATAAAATTAGCCACATTGATTTCTTTTGCAACTAATTCACATCTAGAGTCCTCACCCCCACTCTTCAATGTGTATTTCATCGTTTCATATACCTTTTTTTTTACTATTGTCTTTCCAAGATATTGTTTGGACCCCTCGTGGAAACATGTGTCAAACTTGGATAAGCCACCACATTCTGAACACTTCTCATTTAAGCAAGCATTTCTATAAAAGAAACAACCATCAACTCTACGACATAAAAATTGATCTAGCAAGTCTCTTGATAATTTTGGAAGCCCACTATCACCACAATTCTCCAACATTTCTTTATAATGCAAAGTAGAATGGATGGAGCATAATAGTTCATGGTGCATAGAAAACTTGACATGATATTTGCAACAACATGTATTTCAAATTTTAAGTGTCACACAATAAAATGGATTCAAAGATTCAAAAGCCCTTTGTGATATATGAAGACTTGGATGACTCTCTCTAAATTGTTTGAACAACATAGTTTGACTTACCTCCAAATAATGTTTACGATGTGGCATGTGGTCTCTGATGCCAATTCTCAACTTTAACACATATTTAGCATTAGGTGATACTCTTGAGCTAGAGTGCCAAAATTGTGTAATTTCTTCCTTCACATCATTGGATAGCTTCTTATCATAACATGAAAGTCTCCCACCAAAAGCCCATGTTTCATTTTGAAGAGGATCATCAATTCTTTGTCATCTACTAAGTGCTCTTCTCAAAGTAGTACAGTTTAGGTTCAAGTCAATATAAGTTTGTCTCATATATCTACCTTTTCTCAAATGATGACTTACCAAAGAGGTTGTAATAACCCTTTGAGTAGCTCTCTTATCCTTCTCCCTACTATTTTTCCCAATGTTATTGAGAGCACTAAAAAGATTCTTCACAATAATGGCATTTCTTTACAATTTTTTATTGACACGAATCTTCAATTTGGAAAGCATGGGTCTCATCTTTTGCATCTTTAATAAGTGCATAAGAAGTTGACATTGCTCCACCACTGTCTTGTTGCCGAAAAACATCTTATATAATCTTGAATCCCATAACTGAATGGTTCTTTCTAATTTTTTCCCTTCCAAATTGGTAATAATCATTTCATCAATTTCAATTATCCATTTTGGTGTTCTAGAACCTTCATGTGATTATAATTAAGAGATATGTAAGGTTCCTGTGCATTGTCATGTTTGGCATGGTCAATCATGTAATTTACATTATGACCTGGTAGCATTTCATCCTCCAAATTTTCATTCTCTAAATTTTCAATCCCGACATTATCATTATCAATTGGTTGGTACATTTTCATTCCCCAACTACATATATTCATTATCTAACTCTATGATTTCACCTTCAACTAATTCATCGTCAACTTGACTCACATTTAAAATACCTTGTCTTTTCCTTCGGTGATTTACCTTGTCCCTTTCCCTATATGTCACAATGTCTTCATTGGATACCTTCCTTTTGCATTTAGTCTTTCAACGAATACTACTCCTCATTCAGATGACAATATCAGACACCTAATGATATATTATCAAACCTTTTTCAACCCTTTGGGCCCCAAAACATGAGTTTTCCCAAAACCTGTGAAAATGGCTCACACAAAGCGATGTTGTCGGGTCTGTAGTGATAGGGGATATTTTGAAAAAATCATGCCAGTTTAATCAGGTATCTGATCTAAGATCAGATACCTGATACTAAATCAAATATCCGATTTCAGATTGAATATCCGATATCAATGCCAAAATATTGGAGGGAATTAAGGGGAATGTATGATAAGTAATATTATTTAGGAGAATGTATGACGAGTAATATTATTTAGGATTATTGTTATGTAATATATATTATGATGACCTATTATTATTATTAATATATGTGATTATTAAATTATATTATTATTAAATATAATAATATATGTTATTATTATTATCTATAAATATAATAATATATATATATTATAATTATATTAAACATAACAATAATATATATTATAATAATATATATATTATTATTATATATAAATATAATATATATTAATATTATATTATTATTATTTTTACTATATTACTAAATATAATAGCGTAATATATTATATATGTTATTAATATATGTTGTTGTTGTTATTATTATTAAATATAACAAAATATATTATTATTGTTATTATTATTATTATTATGATCTATGATCCATTTGGTTGGTTCTAAAATGCGTCGAGAGGGGTCATAAGTTAACCTATGACCCCTATCAACACATTTCATGATAGTGTATGTCCCTAGGGGCCCTAGGACCCCTAGGGATGCATTTGGTTGGTTCCAATGTGTCAAGAGGGGCCATAGGTTAACCTATGACTCCTCTCGATGCATTTCAGGACAACATATGTCCCTAGAGGTCCTAGGACCCCTAGGGACGCATGTGGCTAGTTCTAATGCGTCAAGAGGTTCTCGACACATTTCATGACAACCTATGTCCCTAGGGGTCCTAGGGCCCCTAGGGACGCATGTGGTTGGTTCTAATGCGTCGAGAGGGGTCATAGGTTAACCTATGACCCCTCTCGACACATTCAAGGACAACGTATGTCCCTAGGGGCCTTAGGACCCCTAGGAACGCATGTGGTTGGTTCCAATGCATCAAGAGGGGTCATAGGTTAACCTATGACTCCTCTGGATGCATTTCACGACAACGTATGTCCCTAGGGGCCCTAGGACCCCTAGGGACGCATGTGGTTGGTTCCAATGGAGTTTAATCATCAACTCTAGCACTTAGCTTATTGTGATTGCCTTTCAAAAATTAGGTCACAAACATATTCAATGTGACCTTAGCATTAACTAAATCTCTTTAATTTTAATTGATTCTTGGGATAAAGGAATTTGACCTAAGTGTTCTTCTTGATTCATACTTCCTCTACTTTTTCATGTTTCTTTCTATTTTTCATCCTTTTTGGAAAGAAAAGTTCCCCATGAAGAATATTTTACAAGGATCTTTATTGCTTTAAACAAAAATATATATCAATTATAACTGTCATGATTTAGATTAATTACCTCTATTACATTTTTTATACAATAACAATGACTTTATTAATTAATCAATTTGCACTAACACATGCAACCTTTCAATATACATTGATTTCATTTTATTAAAATAATCGAATTAAATATAAATAAGGCTAAAACAACTATTGGAATAAAGTGTTTTAGATGAAGAGTTCATTGACATTAGCAATGCATTACTAAAAAATCTAGATCCCTTCTAGTTTACCCATCCTTTTATACTTACCAGACTATGGATAAGTCTTTGTAATCTAGATAAGCTAATAAAAGGCATTAAAATGTTTAGCCAAGGTCAATGTTATTTTAAAAAGAAATGCTTTTAAAACTTACAAGTGAGGGTTTGAAGAAAGTTTTTTTAATAAAGTATAGGCTATGTTTGGAGCCTTTTCAATAACCATGTCCCTCTAATGACTAAAATTGCATAAAACAGTCATATGAAAGATTCTAAAAAGAAGGATGATAAATAAATACGATATATATATATATATATTCAATAACCATGTCCTTCTAATGACTAAAATTGCATAAAACCGTCATGAAAGATTCTAAAAAGAGGGATGATAAATAACTACGATATATATATATATATATATATATATATATATATATATATATATATATATATATATATATATATATATATGATAATAAATAAATAAAAACCTTTGTCATCATTATACATGTCAAATCAAAGTGATGTCAAATATCATAAAATTACATTCTTCATTAATTATTGATTATTAAACCAACTTACCTATGCATCCCATACATCCATAATTTCTTACAATCCTAAATCATGTATATAAAATTTTGTTGCTACAATCATTCTTTATGGTGAATTTAGCAAATACATATCTAGATTTAATGCTTACAACATTGTGTAAAAAAAACTTTAGGGCCATAATGTGCTTTATTATTTCTAAATATATAAAACTTACAAGTTAGTTTTTTGTTATTTTATAATTATAAAATTAATACATAAGAAGCTTGTCAACTTTATTGATAAAAAGTTTGATCTAACCAATTAATTAAATGACCAATAAGTTATTCTATAAATAAAGAAGCAATTATAGATGCAAATCAATCCTTCAATTTGTAAATAGTTTTCATTGGGAAGGAATTTCTAACAAGAAAATTTCAATAGCTAATATTTTTCATATACAAATAAATATTACAACAATTGTAATTGAATATTTTACATGTTCATATTATAAACAAGGAGGACTTAAACAATTAAAAGGTTCACATCAAATTGCAATTCAAAAGTTTTTATTAAATAATGTTATAATATTTATTTTTGAAGGAATCTAATTTTTACTATTTTTTAAGATCTTGTTGAAAAATCACGCTCTTCCGAAGATGCGGTCTAAGCTTTGTAGAATTCAATTAGCTCTTTTTTTTACAAAAACCTTAAATAGATAAAAGATGCAACAAATTAAAAAAAGATCAATTATTTTTATTATAATTTTCTTATACTAGCAATTTCTATTTTTAAAAAGGAAAAATACATTATCACACACAATCTTTTAATATGCATTTATTTTATAATCAATTTTTTTTAAAATTTTTTTTTAAAAACATTGGCACTTCTAGTAAAGTGCCTTAAATGAAGAATTAATTCAAATAAACAATGTAGTCCTAAAAGGTCTACATCCCTTCTTATTTTCCCATCCTTCTATGCCAACAAGTAACCATGGATAAATCTTTGTGGCGAGGTACACTAATAAGAGGCAATGGAATGCTTAGACAAGGTTGATCTTGGTTTGAAAAGAAATGATTTTAAAACTTGTTGGTGATGGTTTGAAGACAAAGTCTAAGTTATAGCTGAAGGCCTTTTTAACAACTAGGCAATGATGAAAATTGCATAAAACAATAAGTTGATGAGGGATTATTAGCAATATTAAAGATAGATCTAAATTGATAAAAATTAGAGGAAGGTCACAAAAGGAACTTATGCTTTTGAAGTAATTTATGAATGTGAAAGCAAAAATAGATTTTTTGTTTCAAGTGTAATTGGCATTGTTTATAATAATTAAGTCATTACAACAAACGTAGAAAACATGCATTTGTAGCCTTAACAAAGTGATGAACATGCAACTAAATTTAAGTTTTTAAAAAGAAATAAGAATACATTCAACTATTAATAATAAATTGTTAAAAGGCAAGAGCCTACAACACAATAGTAAATTGTGAGCCTCTAATCCAAAAGGTTCTTGAGTTCGATTCTTCATAAGTTTAATAAATAATAACTAATCATGTCACATAATAATAATGAATCATGACCTTGACCTCTAATAATAATAAATAACAAATAAAAGAACTATTTAGATATTTTAAATGATTAAATAAAACCTCCATCCTAACAATAAATATCAAATGCTAATGAGTCACATTTGACTACTTTTAAAAACTTACTACATCATCTTGCATTTATGAATGCTGACAATCCCAACTGATTTATATAAATTATTTAGTTCATTGCTTCTTTCTTTAAGGAATTCCTTAATCATATTATATAAATCAATCAATCCATAAATTGATGTATTTATCTCAATCAATCAATCCATAAATTGATGTATATTTATTCCCCCACATAAAACCCAAACCAAAAATCAAACTCCAATGTGACTTGTCTTAGTTTCGCGAGTGCGAAAGAACTAATTAATTTCTTCTCTCATCAGTCTAGGAAGCATTTCACTTCTCCGTCCTTCACTCCACAATTTTGGGACGGTTTAATACCAACTATAGACGATCTTCCCAAATAGACTTCCATGTAAACTCATTTTCAATTAAAAAAGAAAACGAGATCTTTTCAAATTATTTTATTTTATATTTGAAGGCAAAGAATCAATCCCATATTTGACTCTTCACGTGATTGACCAATAATAGTCTCCGGGGACAAATTTATCGGCCATATTTTTAAATTAAACAAACGAATATATCATTAACAAGAACAACAATAAAGACAATTATCTATCCATGGCTATTAATTAATAGTTATTGGAAACAACACGGTGCTTGCTAGAGTTGACGAAACCTCAATGGTGAAACCAAGGATCCATTAAAAGAAATTGTATTGATACTTATTTGACTTAATTGTTCATTATTCTTAAAATCTTTTGCATTGTTTCCAAGATTGGAAATTTGGAATTCATTTCAAAGTTAATTTGGGGAATTCCACAATTCACTCTAGGGTTCATAATGTGAAGAGAAATTTTCATTTGTTTTTCCAAACCTATAAATATGAGTAGAATGATGGGTTTAGGCAAATATGTGGTACAATGGGGGCCCTTTCCATCTAGAAGAATGATTTCCTAAGTCTAAATCTAATTTGTTGTCCAGTGGAAAATGGACATTTCCTCATATATATAAATGTGTATGCTTTAAATCATCACCACCACTACTCACTTTATTCTTCTCACATGCCTATCATTCTCCATGCCCCACTTTGGTTGACATGTGAGGAACAACTATAAAAGCTTCTTGCGTAAGTTGCCTTTCCTTCACTTTCTCAAATTGCATAGCTGGTTGTATCCCAAGGCTCTCCTCTCCCTTCGCTTCTAGAATTTGACTCTGCTTTTAGAGGAGACAAGAATAATGATGAGATGGATGGCGATGAATTGAAGCTGAATTTTCCCTCTCAAATATGACCTGATTTGAAACTCAATCTCCTTGCTGAACATTCAGTTATTTATAATTTGTTTGACTTTCTTGCAGATAGGCATTGAAATCATCCAATGCTTTGGATTTCAACGTGCGGGGGTGGTATGTGGTTTGAATTTTCAATAGTACACGTCAAGCCACTTTCATGAGTTTTAAAAATTATTATTTTAATTTATTGTAACCTGGTTTCATATTCACAATATTTATATGTGACTATTTAAATATTATGTTGATTTTTTATGTATTAGTTTCTAACTAAATTATGAACATTGAAAAACTAAATATGTTAGTCTTCTTATATTATAAAATAATTGGTGAATCTTTTCAAATCAAAATGAATGGTAAAATAAATATTTATTATACAAAAGAAAGCCAATAAAAATATATATAGAGAAAAGAAGTTTTATGTTGAAAATTATTTAGAATAGGTCAAATTTTATAATGATAATTAACTGGTTTTCTCTTTAAGAAAAAAAAACAATTATTTGATGCAAATGTATTCGGCCTTAAGATTAAGTCATTAGCTAAACACATTGAGCGTGTTAATGTTGATATATTATTGCATTTTACTCATTCCATCAATGTGGACAAAACTAAATGTAAAATGGACCATTGCAATATTGTACATAAATATACAAGTATCATGTATAGCCCAATCCATTTATATTTGTTATAAGACCAATTATTTTACTTATTTTTGCAAAACTCTACAAATCAACTTATGATTGAACTCATGCCTTTAACACATACCAAGGTCTAACATTCTTTACATATATTTTTATGGGAATTGAGCACTAATCTTTTGTCAACATAAGAAATCATTATTTGATTGAAGTGTATTTTGTTAGATATGTATGTTTTTAACAATAATTAATCTTCCAAGTTTATTAAATTTTTTTCATTTACTAGTATATTCACATAAAAACAAAGTTGGGGCACTCTTTTAGAACCATTCAACTTCATCTATAGACCAAGGGCCCAATGGCTACTCACATAAAATTTAAAAAGAAAATAAAACAATAAAACAATAATAAGATGTGAAGACCACATAAAAGAAATACTAAAAAAATTGTTCTAAGATTATAAATATAGAAAATTTTCAGAATTAGATTACTTGATAGAAATACAACAATAATAAAATATGAAAACAATACAAATAATATTTATAAACTAAAGAAAAGAAATAGAAAACATCTAACATTGTATTGAAGATATTTTTGTAATTAAATTACATAGCATATAATAATGCAATTGATACTATTAAGAATACATAATGTCTTGCCACCTTTAATATCCTTTAACTTCAATGTGTACAACAACTTTGACTTTAGTCTCATACCATTTAAATAAGAATTCAGCATTACTTAATGAACTTTGAATTATAACTAATAATTAAAATTAAACTACAAACCTTTCATATGAAATGTACTATATATTTTTTCTCTTTAACGTAGTTTGTTCACCCTTCATTCCTCCTCACTCTCAAAATGAGCTTTTCACAAGGTGCCTTTTTCAAATTCACCACAACACATCGAAATTTTTTCAAAAAAATTGTTGTTTTCTATCATAAAATATACAGATCATGAAGAACAAATGCTAAAAATTTCAAAAAAAATCATTACATTTTTCGTATTTTTTTAAAATTTAGTCAATAGTACAATTTATAGAAAAGATACCAGCATCCCTCCTTTTCACACTGTCTATTCTCCTTAAATAACTTCTTCTCACTCATACATCATTCTTTGATTTTGATTTTGGTCATGTACCTTTACACTAGAAAAAAAAGAAAATCTTAATTCAAACTTTGACATGGGAATTGAAAACGCGTCATTTTCGCATAAATGAGGCGATAATGTTTCTCGTTCAAGACAACGCAGTACAGTTTAAATTCAACATTCACATGTAAATTGGAAATACAAGCCATTTTCTCTAGAAGAGGGCCTTCCAGTGTATTCCCCACAACGGGCATATATAGGAAAACATGAAGCTCAAGAAACTTGCATAAAACATGAAAAACCATATAATTTATTTAAATAAACTATCTAAAAATCTGGCCAGATAATTGAAAATCGGAGAAAAATCTTTGTAGATAAAAACACGGTATTTTCTGTTTTAGCTCGTGAATCCCCACACCGCACAGAGGTAACAGAATTTTTTCTAAAAACTGAACAAAGGTCAACTCGACGCCGGTAATAGTGGGGCGGCACAACCGACACCAGGCGGTCGGCAACCAGACGTAACAGGCACTCCAATGGCGAAATCCCACGCGCTTCACTTGTGACGGCCGGTCACCTTAAATAGCAGTCAAAAATCTCAGGCGAATCGCAGGATGGTCTGCCGGTTGAATTGACCAGGGTCAATGTTGTGCTCCTGCTGGGATTTCATCGATCGAATCAGCAATTTAATGGAGTGCCCATTACATTCCAAATGCAAATTGTCATGATTTCAATTGTCATTTCATTACAGAATTCCGGTTTAGGCTTATATAACACAGCTTGATTAGTCTCAATTGAGTGCATTAGTGAATTCTTTGAGAATTTTGTATCGTAGGCCGTATCGGTCTAATTCGAATTAGAGTAGTTTGGATCTGATGGGATTGTATTGATAGGGCGGTTAAACGGGAGAATTGGATAGACAGAAAAGTCTGCAAAAAGGGGGAGTTGCCTTTGCTGTTGTAAGAAAAACACTAGAACTTCTATAAGCATGAGAGATCGAGCGATTTTAAAGCGTTTTGCTCATACATGAAGACTCATCACAGTGTACAGTATTGCCCACGAGATAATTGAGGTTGGAGCACCAGTATTATAATGTGAGTGTTTGTTCAACGGCAAGGGTTGTTGGGTATTGGTAGGAAGGATAATTTACATGCTTTTAAATTGGGTATTGACTGGATTCTGCTTTTGGAGTTTAAAATTGAATCGGGGAGATTTAGTAGGTTGAATTTTAGATTGAAACAATTGTTCTTTTACTTGGAAAGCTTAGCTGTTTGGAGGCTTTCATAATTGAGCAGAATGATCTCTGTCTCTTATGATTATCTGATCTAAGATTCTTGCCTAGCGTGTATAACTAGCACTGGGCTGTTGTAGGTTGCTGGATTATGAGGTATAAGATTTTGGATGGTTATTTGGTGAATTCGATAGCGGGTTTTGAATTGCAGAGTTGGTTTGATTTGGGCAACGACTCCACTTCCTTTCTTTTCTTTTTCCCTGGACAGAAGTGATGCTTTCTTTTTTCCCCTGGACTGAAGTGATGAATTGGAGGTGTCGAAAAGGTGAAACGTTTGGACAAGTATTTAGTTGATTTTGATCATAAGGCGTGAACTGGATGGATGGTTTTAAATGGGTAACGTTTGGATATTTTTGAGTTTTTGGGCTGAGAAGATTAATAATAGAGGGCATTGAGTAGGCAAAAAACAATTCATCATGGGGCATGTAATTGCAGAATCGCATAGGACTGCAGTCCAAGCAGTGGAGGCTCTTGGACGAGGGTTTGATTTCAACAGTGATTTTAGGCTTAAATTTTGCAAGGGCAAAGCAGGGAATCGTTTGATTTACATAGATGAGAATCGGAAGCAAGATATTGTGATACCTGGAGGCCCTTTAATACCAGGTGTTTCGTCCGATATCAAGTGTGCCAAGGGAGAAAGAACCAGATTCAAGTCTGATGTTTTGGAATTTAATCAGGTAGGCATATCCTGTTGGAACCCCAACTAATTCCATCATAATAATTTCCATTTTTGAAAACTAAATTTTGGAAAACTCAATTGACATCAATATATTTGTGTTTGATTGTCGAAAGTCTGGTTCAAAAAATGCATTATCAAGTCTTTCGTATTTGATTTTCAAAGACTTTGTGAGAAAATGAATAAAGAGAAGTCCAATTGGGGGTGCCTGTGCAAATGGGTACCCAGCTGGGGTTTTACTACTTGCAGGGTTAGTCATGCCTCTTGCAATTAGTCGTAATCCTTGCGTCATTAATAAATGATTGCTCACCTTCCAGCAATATTGTTTATCAGTGTCCTCTATTTTTGACAATATTTAGGAAAGTTGGATCTTCCAATCGTCAAAGTTTTCTTACAAAATGTACATTGAGCTGGAAATGCTTTCCCAAGATATTTTGTATTAATATTAAACCGTACTAATTCCCTTATAACTAATCTGTAATAGTCATAATTCTTGTTTTTAAAACAGAATTTTCTACCTTAAATCTTCTCTGCCGTGTTATCCGATATGGAACTCCGTTTGTCCTAGAATATGCCACCGGCCAAACATTCGATGAAGTATTTTAATTTTTGATCAAATAAATTTCATATACGAGAATGACCTCTACATCGGTGTCCACTATAATTTTGTATTTTGATCTGTCTTGAGCTCTCCATTGAGATGGGTTTACAGTCAGTACTCTGTTGGGGATTTTGATTTCCCGACTTCTATTGGGGTTTTGCTTTCTGCAGACTTTCTGTTGTGTACTATGATCTATATTTTGAGAAAAGGACTCATCTGCTGAAATTTGAAGTATATAATTAACATCATTTTGTGAACATTTTTTGTTGACCAGTAATTCTCAGTGGTATTTGGTGTCTATAAACTCTCAGTGCAGTTTGATGTTTAGAAAGTATTTCTGTGAAATTTAAATTTATTAGAAAGAACTTTTGGATTTGATTGTGTAAAGATTTTTAGCATCAACATTTCGAATCATACTCTGTGATCCATCATCAAATTTAATTTTTTTAAACTACCAATGCCTTAGAACCCATGTTGGCTTGAGAATGTTTCCCTACTGTTTAATGTTCCTGGTTTTGGTAATATAGCTTAGTTGTCCTAAAAGCAAAAGCGCATAGTGATTCGCACCAAGTCTCATTAGCTTGAGCTTGTACTGCTAAAAGTGCATAGTCCAAATTCTTTTTTGGGTACAGGAGGTTTTGTCTTAATTCTCTAAATCGCTCAAAAGATCAGTATTTTTGCTTATAAAAAATGACTTAAATTATTTGTCATGTCTTGACTACAGATGTCTGAGCTATTCAATCAGAGATCCTCTTTAGAAGGGAAGATACCATCGGGTAGATTCAATTCAATGTATGCATTCAGTGGATCCTGGCTGCATGATGCTACAGAGACTAAACATCTAGCTTTCGACGGCTACTATATAACTCTGTACAATCTGCACCTTACAAGAACACCCATTATTCTCAGAGAGGAAGTCAAGAGTGCCGTTCCTTCTAGTTGGGAGCCTGAAGCCATTGCCAGGTTTGTTGTATCTTTATATATTGTTTAAATTGTTAAACTAGACGAACCTTTAAGGAATAGCTTAAGTTGGATTTTTGTTATAGGCAGATTCAGATATGCAGATTTTTTTGTAAAAGGAATTTTTCGCCATTGAATTGCTTCTGCTTGCAAACATTGCAGTCACATAAAAATAGTCTTGACAATGTTTCAGGTGTGAAGACAATTATAATTGCAGTGGTTGATATAAGAGAAATGGATACTCACAATACTCCTTCAGCTGAAGTGATCCACTATTAATTTCTATCAAGAAAATGACTGGTGTTTTGCCCTTGTAGGTTTATCGAAAAATTTGGAACACACATTATTGTCGGGGTGGAAATTGGAGGACAGGATGTGGTGTTTGTGAGGCAGAGTCCTTCCTCCACTATAACACCTGCTGAACTAAAGAGACACTTGGAAAAACTTGGAGATCAATTGTTTTCAGATGATTACGGTCTCATGCCATTCCATCCTTTAAAAAGAGAAAACAAAGAGAAGGTAAGTTCTTTAGCATCTTTTGATATAAACTATTTGTTTTCTGATTTTTTTTTTCTAGTTGATTCTTTCTTAGCATTTTAAATTATTTCATGATTCAGATTCCAGAAGTTTTCAGGAGCATTTTACAACCTACAAATCCTATGCATCTGGGTAGCTTTTCTTCTGCATCCAGCAAGGATGTAAGTACCGGGTCCTCTTATCTATTGCAATATTGTTTCTTCCAAATGCATCTTGCACATGCCATCAATTTTAATGATGAATGCAATCTGCATCAGATTTATATTGGGAAATAGATAGAAACTGTGCTAATTCTGCAACTCCATGACACATCCAAACTTGGAATATTTGTTTATTATGCAATTATTCAATTTAAAGATCGTGAGAGAAGGCACTTGCCAAATGTAGACAAAATTTTATTCCCTCCGAGTTTCCTCACTTATGATGATGCCAACTTGTGTTTCAGGGGTTAACTATCATTTGCTCAAAAAGAGGTGGATGTACATCCTTACGCAATCACTGTGACTGGCTCCATACTATACAGGACCATCCGGATGCAATACTTTTCTCGCTAGTTCCAATTACATCGCTTTTGCAAGGGGTTACTGGCAGTGGCTTTTTGAGTCATGCAATCAACCTATATCTTCGCTGTGAGTAACATTGGTCAAAATTCTCAAACCTACTCACTATTTCAATTTGTAAGGTCAATAGGCATTTATGTCAAAATGGTAAAAATAAACTCAACAGCTTGCCGTTATCTTTGCAAGAGTAACTTCCATTCAAATTAAAAGGAGCTTACGCTTTAGATACAGATGCGAGATTCAATAGATAGCTTAGTCCAACAGGGTCCTACCTTTTAGATCAGGTGTCATTTAGTCGATAAACACCATTATTTAACATGATAGAATAATACATCTGTTATATCTGTTGGTCTCTTTTAGCTCATGTAATCACTCTTGAATCAGCCACTCGTGTTGACCAAGGAGGTAAAAATTTAAAATGTTCTAATTGTGGCATTTGAGAGGTGATGTCAGTTTCAAATGAATAAGTGATTAAAAGAGTTTAAAACATTATGTCATGATTTACCAGGATTCAGCTCCACAACGTTGAGTTGATATTCATCAACCCATGTTTAATGAGTAGTGGTTCACAGCAACCCATCTTTCACGAACATGAATGGTCCATGCAGCACTTAGTACATCTAGGTGAAGCTCATAGCAGTGGAACACATTAATGCCCTGAAGGTCACCCATTTAGTACTAACATGGCCCAGGCACACTTGACTACTAAGTTTCCCCAACAATCAAAGCCCACTTAGCTTGCTATGGCCACTTGCAAACCCTGCAACAAGTATTACACCTCATAAACCCTTCATTACAGAGCTTCGCAAAGAAACACGCTCAACAGTACAAACAGTCGGGCCTAAGAATTTCCATGTATTCTTAAGCAAAGCTTTAATTGGGTGTTTCTATGCACAGTTTTATTTCAGTACATGCAGAGAATTTGTTTCTTGTGTCGCCTCTCGGCTATATTAAAGGGTTCAAAGTTTCCAACATCTCCAATATTGCACTTGCGTCATATTATTATTCTGTGTGCTTCAGTCCTGTTGGCTTATATGGAATGCAAATCCTGAAATTATCAAACATTGATTAAAGCTGAACATAAAGAGGAACTTGATTTTCTCTTCTCAGTGATATCTTTATTTATTTTTGCAGACAAGCCTTCAATTGATGATTTACAATATTTCTTGGAATTCCAAGTTCCTCGGCAATGGGCTCCAGTTTACGGTGACCTGCCACTTGGACCCGCAAGGAAAAGAGCTTCATATCCTTCAATGCGATTTTGCTTTATGGGCCCAAAACTTTATGTTAACACATCTCAGGTGATTATTTTTTACTCAATTTATTTGAAAAAGATTTTTCATTATATGTTTGTTCATCTTACTGACAGTAGAATTCATGCTTAGCAATTTTTCTTAGATTAAATTCACATTGCACATCCAAATTTGAATTTCAAAAAGTCTATAACAATTGTAAATGAATTTTAAATAGTCAATTCATATTCTATATGCAAATTTGAATACCAAGCAGTGAATCACGTTGTATATGCAAATTTATATTTGAAAAAATAAACAACAGGTGTATATGCAAATTTGAATTTCAAACTATCAATCACAACTGTATTTCTAACAAGGTGCAGTGTGGCTTTAAGAGCACTGACTTGAATGTATAACATAGTCTAAACATTTGGAGGACTTATATCAATATGTACAGGTTTCTGTTGGTAGAAGACCTCTAATTGGTTTACGGTTCTATCTTGAGGGTAAAAAGTGTAACCGGTTGGCCATACATCTCCAGCATCTTTCTAGCCTTCCTCGGATTCTCCAACCATATTGGGATGAGAACGTCTTCCTTGAGCCATCAAGGTGGCAAGGGTCAGATGAGAAGGATAGCCACTTTTTTGTTCCTGTTCAGTGGAAGAACTACTCACATATATGCACAGTTCCTGTCAAATACGATCCTGATTGGGTTAGAGGAGAAGGTGGTGTTTTTGTAGTGACTGGGGCACAACTTCAAGTCAGAGGTGGTTGGTCAAGACGTGTTTTACATCTGATGCTTCTTTTCACTCGGTTGCCAAATCACAGCATTCAGAAGTCTGTTTGGGGTCAAGCACCAGCAGTTTCACAGCGCTCAAGATTTTTATCCACACTCAGCTCTACTTTTTCATTATCAGCACCAGCACCAAAGCCAGTCCCAGTTGTGCTAAACTCAGGCATATACCCCAATGGTCCACCAGTACCTGTGCAGTCTCAGAAGCTCCTAAAATATGTAGACACTACTGAAATCAGCAAGGGACCTCAAGATACTCCTGGTCATTGGTTGGTGACTGCAGCTAAACTGGATATTGATAGAGGCAAAATATCATTGCAAGTCAAGTTCTCTCTTCTCAATTACTGTAACTAAAGGTCATTTACTTCTCATGGAAGATGCTAGGAAGGATGCTTCCATTCTGAGCTCACTTCCTACATTCATCCATGCCACAAGTAATGAAAAATAGCTGTAAATAATGCTATTCAAATGAGCTCTCAATTCTTTCATGTATTACTAAACTGACAACTCCAAAATATTTTTTAGGCATATACAAGAGCTTTCATGAGATAATATTTATTTGAAATGTAGTGAAGCATTTGCTCAAAGAACATTTCATCGGGATATTCTGAATCTGATACTCATGTGCAAGTTCCTCCCAAACACAGCAAGTATATTGGAAAGATTCTTCCAGATCTAGTTTGAACAAACCCTAAGGGCGTCGAAGTTGGAATGAAGAATAAGATTAAGGCTGACATTGTATACAGCTAGTGGGTGGCATTTAGTAAAATGGAGGTGGATACAAGTATGTGGATCTGGATATGGTTAGCGGTGTCATTTTGCAACAGAGTATTTGATGAAGGCACATCTATATTATGTTTACACTTCAAAATATGCTCACTGGGAGATGTGAGTACGGGTTAAGGATGGAGTCCACAGTCCCTGAACCTACATTTCCTGGTGTTCAACTCATTCCTCAATGCATAAGAATCTATAGGTCTGGTAAATATTTCTCCTATATATGTAGTTTGATAAATGAGAGGAAGGTAGGGTTCAGATATAGATATGTACTATACACAGTGAGTGGCTTCTGAACAATATGTACTTTCAATAGAAACATTAGTTATCCCAGATTCTCAACCATTATATGTGATGTACCTAATATGGGATTTTAGAACATCACCATTCATATGTCGAGTTAGCTGTCATCTTCTATGTGAAATTTCCTTTTACATTCTACCCTTATCAGAAGTGAACAACTATTCTCAGTGATTCTTTCCATTGTAGCCCAAAATTTAGTCCTTCAATGTTATGAAATCTTTTGACCCCAAATTGTTGCAGTCTATTTTTATTTTTGATAAGGGTAAACAAGCATACTGAAAGGGCTTCATAACCTTTAACTGAGTTAACATTGAAGTATGAAACAAAACAATACCGGAAACCTCACAAAAAATAGGCCATTCAAAAACTAAAAAACAACAAAAAGACGCGTGCAATTTAGGCAAAAGCTAGTAAAAAGGCAGGATAAAAATCCCTAGCTCACTGATCAGCAAGGACATTCAGACTCTCAGTAGCCTCCCAATCAACCTTCAAAGCTTGTCTTAAGAGCAAGGGACCTCTTATCAGTGTCCTCCATGATGCCAACCTGCTTTATCTTGTAAAGCTCCCTTGTGTTTTTGCTCAGCTCATCTTGCAGAACAAATCTATTTTTCACATTGACATGGTCCAGCCTAGAACTATTAATGTCCCCTTGATCACTTAAAGAAGCCTCCACCTACACCTCTTGCACCTCCTGCAACATCAGCTCCATTGTGCCAATCCTAAAATTCAAGCTTGACACAGACTTCTGGAGATTAGCAGACTTTTGAGAGGACTTTTAGGAAATCCCTTTGCTTGTTCTCCTTGGTCAAATAATTTTACAGGTCTCATAATTCCTTTTTTAAACATTTTTTTGTCATTGATAATCCCTTTCCTAAGATGCAATTCTGAGTTGAACACTTGCTCCATGGCTTCCAGTTTAACATTGACACTAGAAGCATGGTGATTAGAAATCAGTGAGAGGGCAAGTTGTAGAACAGGGAATAGAGGGTTGATTAACTTAAGCAGTAACAATGTCCTTATCAGCAAGGCTCATGGAAATGTTACTGCTTGATTTGTGGCCAGCTTCCACATTAAACTTTGTTCTTTTCAAGAGAATTATATGGGAATTGCCTGCGTAGCTTCTTGACCAAGGGAGAAGAAAACAAAGCCTGACTATTTGGAGATTGCACACCCTAAGGGCACTTTGGATAGGGAGTGTGGGGGCTGAAATGTCCCTTTACTGGTTTTGTATGATATTTCCAACCTCTAATCAGATCTTTAAGATCAAACAACCAATATTTCAAAGATCCACCAATTTCTCAATAAACCCCAAATCGGGTATGCCAAAAATAGTGCCAAAAGCTTCATAGCTTCACCTATTATTAATAAATCTGAAAGTGGACATTTTTACAGAAATTTGAGCAGCATAACAACTTATAAAATGACATTTCCAGATCTGTATAACATGCACACAATAGCTCCCAAACGGAGGACAAAAACAATGCTCATCGAGCTCCCGAAAATAGCACAAAATAGCCCGGAATCACCACAAAAACTTAATAATCTATCACAGAAGTATAATCATATCCAAATAAATATTTTCAGCTCTATTTTAACATTTAAAAGTCTGATATACAGCAGCAACCCAAACTGATATGAAATACTCAACTGGAAACACCAAACTCTTACAAAATATACACCCGAAAACCCTCAAATCTGCACTGTTCAGCACAAAAGTAAACTCTGCATGAGCATGCACATGTAATGGCTTCAAACTCCCGTCCTTAGCTTTCCTAGAAACCTGCAAACTCCCGTTCTTGGGTCTCCTTGGAAACCTGCAAACTCCCGTTCTTGGGTCTCCTTCTCCACAGGTTTGGCAGCCTCTGAAGAATAACAAAAAAATGAGCAAAAATCAAGTTCTGGAATGTGCCCAAAATGCCTCCAAACCCCTTAAAAGAGGGCATAACCCTAACTCACGTCCAAGAGGGGTTAATAAAACATATTTTAATAATAATCTTCATTTATTAGTCCATTAGCTTCCAAAGATTATCCCCTTTTTCCAAAACTTCACCTTTTTGGGCCTGCCTGCCTTAGCAAAGATTATTATTTTTTAATTATTTGAAAAGGGGACATGACAAGTCCTCCCCTCCCAAACATTGCTTGTCCTCAAGCAATGGCTGAACAATAAACCAATCAATCCACCTGGATCCCAAATGTAGTCATGAACTATGCTACTACCAATTAACACAGGCTCCTGCAATATCCTCTGCAATATGACCAAGAGGAATCCATAATCAAATTGACAATTATAGCTCAACCAAACTCCAAAATCACCACTGCCACAATCAAAAACCCATGAGACACAAACTCTTAGAACATCAGAACCCAAGTAAAAGGCACAAATCAAACTGCGAACACAGTAAATACCATCAACGTATCCCATTGGCCTATACGGAATGTACAATCCAACTCTGCAACAATGGTGAACGCTCTCGAATGAAACTGTACCAAGTATGGAGAATCCACACACTGTACAACTCTTGCAATCAACACAACTCTGCAAATCACTAGCCACTGTCTCATAACTATAACTCCCATGCACTACTGATGGTAAAAAGACATTACAAGATAAAGAGCAAGAAATGGAACCCAAACCAAGTTTGTCTGCCATCAACTCCTCAGCACAAGGATCAAATGCTAACTGATGTACATACCTTGCAATATAATGTTGATAAAAAAACCGACCTCAGTAAACAGCTCACCATGAACAAGTGATACAACCCACTGTGACTGATCACCAGCTAAGTCAGGAGATGTCATAGCCAAAGGAGTAGAATCAATAACAACACCCGCTGAAGCATCACTCCAAAACTCCTGCTCTAAGTCATGTATTATCAAGCTATCAACTGCAGGACCTATCGCCATGTCATGCCCATCACAAATCTCATCCCGAGGCATTAAACTATCCCATAACTGATGATAAGCACTAGGAACCAAAGTACATCTTTGTATCATCATCTCATCAACATGGTCATGAGCATATCTCACAATGTAATGTCGATAGAATGAACCAATCTCAATCAGTGGTTCAGACTGCAATCCAGATGTAACTAACTGCAATTGATCACTAACCAAGTTGGAACTGACTACTACCTCTGAAGACATCGCCAAGGGAGTAGTATTACTAGCAGGAACCATGCCAACTGTCGGCTCACCAACATCACACATGGTCTTTGATACATCATCTCTAGTCTTCGTGCCATTAGTACTAGAGGTCACCACCATGTCAGGCATACCACAACAATCTGTTGCAGCACCCAACTCAACTGAACCTGACTCTAGTGGGGACAAACCCGATATGCCAACGTTAGTATCAAGGATGGATGCATCCCCATCTCCACTGTCTCTGACAATCTCGGCCATGGACATCCTCGGATCACCAAACACCACAGCTTGTGACTGTATAGAATCAGATAAAGACTATAGTCGCTCTAACTCCATGGTCACCTTAGCCAAATGAAACTGTGACTCCTTGAAAGCCAACTGTGTACTCTCAAGAATCTCAGAAGTCACCTCAAGCTGCTAAGTAAGCTCACTCACCTCATCTTCCTTGGCCAACAATGCATCGTATGCTGTACTACCCCACTCCATAAGATAATCTCTATCGGCTACCAACTACATATAATCTTGTCTTAGAATCTGGATAGCCTCCCATAAAGAGTGGAACTTTGTCAAGGAAAGATAACTGCCTCCCTGCTCATCACTAGTAGGAGAACCCCATCCATAAACGGCTAACAACTGACAAGCAGCATCAAAATGCTGGCAAGCGATAGAAATGTCTCGCTCACTAACTCTCAACTGATTAGACACGTGATGGCACTGGTTAGATTGTCTCCTACAAACCTCCTCTGATGCACTGTCTAAAGGAGTATCCTCAAAGTTACTAGTCTCTAGAGTATTACCATCCATATCCTGTGAATCAACTCCAAAGCTTATATCAACATATGGAGTATCAAAAACTATAGCACTAATGTCTAACTCCTCTGTACCAAAAGAAACTGCCAAGGAAACTAAGTCTTCAAAACTACTCACTACATCCTCTTGGATGTCATCAATGCCAATATGATCCTGGGACTCATTGGTACACACTGCCAAATATGAAAGATCATCAACACATTCCAGCAAGTATGGTCGACTGGATATATAAACAAAGCCCAACACCAGTGTATAAAAACTAATACCAACATTGGACAAGCTGCTAGCACAAGAAAAGACAACACCATGCAATCTGCTAATCAAATCCATGATAGCATCCAAACAAACACTGCTACCAAAATGTGTTAAAGATCTCCAGTCAACTGAATCCCAAATGCCAATATAACAATCTCGAGTCCATATCTGTAAACTAGAATCAGCTGGTAACTCAAGCAAAATCCTCACTTGAGTAATATGACCAATACCAACTAACTCCACATACCTATCATGATGAGATAATGAAGTCACAATACTGTCTTTGTTCACTTTCAGCTAGCTGGACAAATCGTGTGAAGTACTACCAGCCTCAACCTCATGTGACGAAGCATCTAACTGTGCCTGGTACTCTTTCTCAGCAAATTCATGAATGCTCAATGTCTGCTCATCTCTACCAGGTATCTCACCATCATGCACAACAACATCCTCATAATCATCATCTGAACCCACTACACTGTAGTCACTACCTGTTGTAACTATACCATCCTGAATACCTGTGATATCACCCTTTAACGACCTGCATACAATTGTCTCAATTTGAGTATCAAGTTGACCATTACTATCAATCTGCGTAATATCCTTTCTCACTACCTCCTATGGCTGAGTAGAATCTGAGACCTCTATTTGGCTATAAGCTAGTTTCTCAAACTCCTAATGCAAGTTCTTGGTAATTGTGTCATCTGCCCTGTGAGAAAATCTACCAAATAGAAATCCAGTCAACTTATCCACCTTAACTGGGTCGGACAACATGTCATTCATTATACGGTGGTGCTCAACCATCTGTTCAGACATGTCATGGCTTATTTTCCTAAGTTTATCTCGAATGTCTAAATAACCATCCTTTCTACTGTTCTGACTCTGGATATCAATTGTCCAAGATCGTGTCCTCTGAGACTCTGTACTATACCTGTCCATTCTGAATAAAGTAGAGTGTAACCCCAATAGCTTATAACTTCTTCAAACACCAAGAACTAACATGCAAATGATTAGAAGTAGCATGCAACCATAGATTTTGACATGCAGCTGATTAGAAGCAACATGCAACCACCAAATTCACCAAGAACTAACATGCAAATGATTAGAAGTAGCATGCAACCACAAATTTTGACATGCAGCTGATTAGAAGCAACATGCAACCATAAATTATGACATGCAAGATCTGGGTAGTTGTCAAAACTGACATGCAAGATTTGGGTAGTTGTCAAAACTGACATGCAAGCTTCTACAAACCATTAGGCTGGCAAGATCATGGCTTTGATACCACTGAAATGTCCCTTTACTGGTTTTCTATGATATTTCCAACCTCTAATCAGATCTTTAAAATCAAACAACCAATATTTCAAAAATCCACCAATTTCTCAATAAACCCCAAATCGGGTATGCCAGAAATAGTGTCAAAAGCTTCACAGCTTCACCTATTATTAATAAATCTGAAAGTGGACATTTTTACAGAAATTTGAGCAGCATAACAGCCTATAAAATGACATTTCCAGATCTGTATAACATGTACACAATAGCTCCCAAATGGAGGACAAAAACAATGCTCATCGGGCTCCCGAAAATAGCACAAAATAGCCCGGAATCACCACAAAAACTTAATAATCTATCACAGAAGTATAATCATATCCAAATAAATATTTTCAGCTCTATTTTAACATTTAAAAGTCTGATATACAGCAGCAACCCAAACTGATATGAAATACTCAACTGGAAACACCAAACTCTTACAAAATATACACCCGAAAACCCACAAATCTGCACTGTTAAGCACAAAGGCAAACTCTGCATGAGCATGCACATGGAATGGCTTCAAACTCCCGTCTTTAACCTTCCTAGAAACTTGCAAACTCTCGTTCTTGGATCTCCCTGGAAACCTGCAAACTCCCGTTCTTGGGTCTCCTTCTCCACAGGTTTGGCAGCCTCTGAAGAATAACAAAGAAATGAGCAAAAATCAAGTTCTGGAATCTGCCCAAAATGCCTCCAAACTCTTTAAAAGAGGGCATAATCCCAACTCACGTCCAAGAGGGGTTAATAAAACATATTTTAATAATAATCTTCATTTATTAGTCCATTAGCTTCCAAAGATTATCCCTTTTTTCCAAAACTTCACCTTTTTGGGCCTGCCTGCCTTAGCAATGATTATTATTTTTTAATTATTTGAAAAGGGGACATGACAGGGGCTAACACTACATGACTTCTTATTGGATTTATTGAGGGTTTTAAGATTAAGAGATTCATTAGGAATAACTCCGTGGCTGATTAAAGGTTTTCCAAACAGCCGAGAATCAACACTTAATGGATAGGGGTGTTGGTTTTGTCATCCTGATAGAAAGTAGAAGTGTAAATTTCAAGGGCAATAACATAAAGAACAGGATACTCATATGATCCAGCTATGAAAAATGATAGCAAAAGAGTTTTCTAAACCTTCCTTTGAAGGTTACAACCTCATGATTTGAAGGCATACCTCCTCCCAAGGTTTGGAAGAAACGTCCACAAGATTCTATTTCCATTAGATGAAATCATTAATCTTTTCATTGCCTTAGAAGAAAGTTCATTTCATGAATATTTTCACTGGCTTTGAAGAAAATGTATATCTTCCTTCTTCCTCTGACAATTTTAAAAAAATATTGATCTCTTTCGTAAGCATTCCAATTACCATGGCACATCATCTTCCTAAAATTCAATAGTTAATCCCCTCGAGGTAAGAATTTGATCCTTCAATGCTTTGGTAGTGGTCAGTCCAAGGTTATTGGATTTGATTTTTTGAAAATAGCTGATCAGGCTGCCCCTTTTAAAGATATTCCACACTGTGGCATTCTTTTTAAGAGTCACACAAAATGATGGCTGCAATCTAATCCATTCAACCCCATATTATGCCACCTTTAAGTTGGAAATCATCTTTCTTTCAAACCAGAGGGAAACGAAACCAGTGTACCTAGGAAGACTAAAATCAACGTTGGAAATTTGACAAGATACGGATAACAACTTTTCCATAATATGGAAGGAAAGATGAGACCTCAAAGACATTGCTGAGCATGTGTTAGCTAAGAAAGCTCTTGAAAATTTGAAATTTCTTGAGATTGATCTAAGATGAGCATTGGTACTTACCACCCTGGACAAATTACAAAACTCATGTATGCCTTGGATAAGAACACACCTTTCCATGGTTACTCGCCTCCACACTATTACAAAGTTTGAAGTGACCCTTTAGCCTTTGAACTTAGTAAACCCTTTGAACGTAACAGATGAGCGGCACTAGCTATGGTGAAGGGCTGACCCCATTTCATAAACCTTTGCTTGCAATTCCCAATTAACAAACTTGTTAGCACAACAAATACCCTTCCAGTAGACATGCTGGATATTACTGTGACCAGAGTCTTCTGCACGGTGATCAGTGAATTTCCCCTATTCGGCGATTTAGAGGATAATCCATTTAGGGTTTCATTTTTTCTTGTTGCAAGTTTCCTTCACAAGACCAGCCGATGAGTACGCTTGTCTATTACTATTGTCGGGTGAAAACGCTGTATACACAGGGAGGCAAATAAATCACATCATTCTTTAAGAAGGAGACCAAATATTAATATCAAAGAGATAATTTAAAGTGTGCTTGGGAAACACGTACCTTATGCTGAACTTTGCCCTTCCTCCCAAAACAAGTTAATCCACTTTGCCATCACAATTCATTGAAAAACAACACACAAGATAAATTGCATGGGACATGGCTATCCTCCCTACAAAATGTATCGTGGATCAAATTTAAAAAATTCGAAACATAGTGAATTTTTTTGAAATTTTTAGCATTTGATCTTAATGATCTACATATTTTGTGATCGAAAACAACAAAAATTTTGAAAAAAATTGATTGTGTTTTTGTGATTCTAAAAAAAAATATGTTTGACTATTTTTTAATCTTTAGTGCAGTTTGTCTGAGATCAGCTAGCACCAATTGCACGAGGTATTGTTTTTATTTGAGGTCAACCATGTGAGACAATGCAATGTGTAGTTATCGTATTTGTTGTATTTGTCTGTTGAAATGGAAAGTTATAACACTTTCTAGTTATTATGTAAATCAATTGATTGTTGGAACCTTTGAAATTTATTTGGCATTGTGTGTTATTTCTTAATAAAAAGATTCTATTCAACATAAATTAGAAGAAATTCATAATTTAAACAATTACAAATCTAGAAGAAATTCATAATTTATACAATTATAAATCTAGATTGTGTAGGATTAATGGTTTTTATATAATTTTAAAAAAAATGTTTTTACATTACTTATATTCATATTTTTTTGTTAAAATTATGAATCAATTCATAAGACAACATTCTAGTTATAAACAATTCCAATAAAACAAGTATTCAAGAGCGCAACCTGTAATTCATAGTCACAATATTGAATATTTGTTAAAATAGTGTTGTCACAAAAACTTGCACCCTTGTCCAAAGTTTTTACGTAAGGACAACCTTGTGAAACACGGAAACAACTTCCAAGTTGTGGGACTTGAACTATGAGGTTGAATCTTCAGAGAAGGTCGGCTTCCTCTACTGTCAAGATGCACTTAAACTACTTGTGAAGAGGAAAGGGAGAAGAAATACATGAAAATAACTATCTAATCTATACTAAGAAGGTGATGCACCAAAATAGGGTGTTCAGACCAATCTCTGCCCATACAAGCACAGTACAATTATCATGACAATCCAAAGATATAAATATTCAAACTTGCTTTAATCTATTAGCTACATACAAATCAGACAACCAAATGAGTGACGCAAGGAAAAAGGCTTCACCTCGTATCATTCATAGGCCAAAAGAGATACATAAATGTAGTTTATAGATATCCATTGTACATCGATGAGAGGCAGACAAAGCTTGCATAGTACATTGGTGGTTAAAGGAGATAAGATAGGATGTCATATAATTCAAAGGCAAAGAGGGAATTTATAATATCATGTTGGGGCAATACTAGAGAAACAGAGAAGATTTGACCCTAAGAAAGAGTACAACATCTGCCTTTATAGTGTAAGCATAACTTTAGATAGCCTCCACCCTAAGATAAAATTCAACCACTACAATCAAATCTATAGAGCATAATCGCTGCAAAACTGGAAAAGATCTGATCATAGCGCAAATCCATACAGGAGAAGATCACTTCCTCACCAAACAAAGCTCTGAGAGGTCAGGAACGATGGTCATTAACTTATAAATAAATGGATGAATCAATAGGCGGCAATAGAGTGTCTCTTTGCATTTATCAGACCTAGGGAATGATGAAAGTGGTTGCAAGAGATTGGAAAGATCGGATTCATCATTAAGGAGTTACTTCCACTGTCATCAACTTGCCAAATTAGTCATATTATTTGGTCAACTAGAGTTAACCATCAAGCCTTGCCATGTGGACCAAACATCTCTTAACATTCTACCACTCTATCAGCATTCAATTTTGTCTTATGTTTGACCGCCCATGATCGCAGCTTCGCCACCATCTTTCTTCAATAATAGTTCTTGCTTGCAAAATTGCAACCCCTTGTTTATCGTTGCTTCGCAACCTGCCTCTAACATTTTCCAATAACCACCACGACCTTGTGAAGACTGAGGTCCTCACCACATCCGCACTGTCACCACCTTAACTTGAGGTTGACCTTCTAACCTTGTTACCAAGTGGGAAATCGCTTGATTGCAACTCAAACTTTACCTCTTCTTAACCTACTGCAACCATGTGCTAACCATAGATCTGAAAGATCTAATGGTGCGAAATGTATCTTTAAAACATTGAAGGCTTACCTTTTTTGCATTGTCGCAACTTAAACCACAACATGTCAATATAACCCTGCGACCAGGCGAAAACAAAGCAAACGTGCCTTTGTCATCCTAACCTTGGTTAAGCCAATAAACTCTGCAACGATGTGAACACAAGGCACTTGTGCCTTCGCCATATTGACCTGAGTTAGCACTTAACCAACCTCAACTAGGCGAATCACACAGTCACGACTTGAAATGTTCTATGGCATGGCAGGAAATAAGGAATATAGCCAATGTTAAGTTATTTTATAAAAAACCCTAGGTGACCATTGAATGGATTATTATTTTAATTTAATTTTTTGGTGAGAAGGTGTTTTGGCTAACAAAGAGTACCATAAGTTTTGCCTAGTCAATAAAAACTTAGGTACATTTATGTCTCAAGCTTGAACACAAAAATATTAGGGTGGATTCTACTAATACTCTGAAAGTATATCAAGATCTAGTACTTTCATGTCTCAAGCTTGAACACAAAAATTCAAGGTGGATTCTACTAGTGCTCTAGAACTATATCAAGATCCTTAAGCATTTGCCTTTGTCAATGTTTTTAGCTAGTTGGCAATTACATTGTCTCCATTAACATCCTAATATGTGGTCTTTATACTTCGTCCACAATAATTGAGGTATATAAACATTTTGATTCCCAACTTTCTTTAATTGATGAAAGAATTAGATGGACCAATAAATCCAGCCTAGAAACAAATAACAACAATTATATAAATTTGAATGAAACAAGATGAATCATTAGTAAATTTAGGCCTAAATTTCAACGTGAAAAGATCAAAATTGTGACCAAAGTTGGTTGAATTGGCAACTAAACTTGTCGATCTTTTTTAGTCAATTTTTCGACACAGACATTTTGCGTCAAAATTTTGACTTCGTAAAGGTGGAGTTACCAACATGAATTTCTTTGATTTCCTTAGTCCAACCTGAACTATTATTTTCCCATTTGCAAGTGTCGCTAGTCAAAATTTCGACGTAAACCCCTTCACCTGCGATGGCCAAATGGCCAATTTTGCATTGAAATTGTGACCAACACCCCTTAATTTTCTACACCAGTGTGATACATTCAACGTCAAAGGGAAGACATGTGCGTCAAAATTTTGACCAACGCCAGGTAGAAATTTAGATGAGCTATGCCAATTATTGTAAAAGATTTGCTCTCATAGGAGCCTTCTAAACTGCACAAAATTTGATTCTAAAACATAATTGCTCGGTGCATGAGAGTCAGGGTATCGTACACATTTCTACCTCCACACCATTGTTTCATTCATCACATGATTTATTTTATACAAAACAATGGGAAGGAGGAAGAAATGTGCACAATATCTTGAGTCTCCACCAAGCAATTATGCTTTACAACTCAAATTTTGTGTAGTTTAAAAGGCTCCTATGAGAGCAAAGTCTTTGCAATAATTGGCACAACCAGTCTAAATTTTGGTTCTTGAGACACCATTGCTTGTGAAGACTACAGGGAAAAATAAAATTAGGAAAGAATTATTTATCAAGAATGAAAGCCAATAATTTCACTTCAAACAAATAAATGTGACAAAAAAAACTTACAGTCCCAATCACATCATCATAAGAGTGCGTGTGTAACTATAACTATAACTATGTCCAAAACCAACATAATTTACAAATATGCACAATTCAAATATTATCCCTTGATGTTTTCTTTAATGCAAAGTTTTAAGTCAACTATGTTATCACCCTGGATGATGTAATACCAAACTATCACTAGGCTAAAGGCTGTAGCAAGATTTACAAATGCAAGGAGAACTAACCAACCAAAGTAGAAAATGACATGAAAAGTTAACAATCTATCAATTGACACCTCTAAATGAAATATTTCTAGCAATTGAACTGTACGTTATAAAAACAAAAATTGCCTTAAAATTGACACCTCACCAGCTATAGTTCATTTGCATCCGTAATGGCTTCACAAAAGTTGAAAGCTTACAATTTGTCAAGAACACAAAAGGCACTCGTAGTTCAGCTGCATCAATAAAAGTAAAGTAGTTCAGTTGCACGGTGAGGGCAAGAGACTGTCAATATTGATTGTGGAGTTGTAGATAGGTAAGTGATAAACATAAAAAGGTAGTACAAGGCACCATTTGCCATGTTCTAATATGATGAACTACCTTGGAGTTGGTTCTAAACCTTGATTGCTTAATGTTGGATTTGATCCAACGGTACCATTATCTAGAGGAGGTCCCACACCCCACTTTCTTGCTGATTCTGAAGGCGCTAATAGAGCATCTTCGCTAGCTGATCTCCCTTGCGAGCTCAACTGAAAGAGAATTCTTGATTGAAGAATGCCAAAGATAGTCACGATGTGCCTATTGCTAATAGGCACATGGTGACTATCTTCGACATTCTCCTATAGCTCTTGTGGTTCTAATCTTATAACATGAGGCTTCCTCTTCTTTTTTCGAGCATAAGGCTAATGCATCCCTATAATAAGAAATAAATGGGTTTAATTTTGATTATGTACAACACAAAGAAAAGCAAAATGTAATAGCAATTTTTAATAGAGAAATGAACTATATCAACTTATAAAGCTCATAATAATAATAGGCCATAAACAAGAGCTAAATTCTAAGTAGACAAAGTCTGGACACATGAAGCGTACCTAATTGATCAAAACCAAATCACTACCAAGCCTTTTAACCACTCCTTAATAGCACTTTCTCTATCACCAAGTTTGCAGTAGGGTTTCTATTTATTTTTGGATCTAACATTAATATGGCATCTCCATCCAAAAATTTCTTCAGAGCCTAAAAGGTTTATATATGAAGAGACCAAAAACTCAAAATCTGTCATGAGAAATAGAGCTCCAACACTAATAGTTTATATAATCTGTGAAATCAAAAAGTACTTGTATATAAACTGACACTATAAGTTGGAGAAGTAAGAATAGAATTGCAGTCCAAATGCTTGAGAAGTAGTCGAATATGTTATATTTGTAAAATATACATGTTAAATTTGGAGTCTTAATTAAAACTATACATTAAAATTTGTAAAATTGAATATCTTTCTCCTTTATTTTTGACATGGTAATTTTATAAAAATACAAAGCTCGTTGTCTTAAATCTGCACATATACACATACCTATATAAGGACTACATAACATTAATATTTAGTTTACACATTTATAAAAAGGCTTTAGAATCTTTCAAACTAATGTAATCTTTGGGTATAAAGCTAAATTCCATGACTATTAAACAAATATATATTGATCAAAAAGTTGGTTTTCATCGACATATAACAGGGCCACTACCATGCAGACTGGTATCATTGGTTGTAGCATCTAGGTATAGACTGAAGAATAGTAGGGCATTTCCTTTGTAGGGCTTCACTGCATACAAAAAAGAGGTTTGAGAGTAGAGAACATTGACAAGCAACATTTGGCATTTATCATATTAGACAAGGACATTCCACCTAATCACTTTTTTAGTAATTTCAACTTAGAGACAGCATAGCGGTACTGAGACAAGCTCACTGGATTAGCCAAAAGTTTGTCTTATTGCCTCCTTTTTGAGCCCTTATCCCCACTATTCTATTTATTTTTTCAATGTCCATTCAGCTTCGCCTTGATGTCAAAACATAGACATATATTCTTGTACTCCACATTACATTACATTTTTTGTTGTTTTTTGCAACAAAGCTAAGTGGATTGTAACATTAAGAATGAAATTTATATGAACATGATAACATGTCTAGGTGCATGAAGCTCAGTAATCAATTCACCTTCCACAATTCATCTTCTTCTTACCTCTGAATGAGACGAAAATGGAATAGATGATTGAAACTTGCAACACAGCATTGGACACATGCCAGTTGTCTACAAAATGAAGGATCATAAACTGACAACCATCTCATTCAAAGGAATCAAGGATGATTAAATGTATCCTCAAAATATTAGTAGTCTAGTCAAAGTAAAGCTTGAATTTCTTTTCCCAAGACTTTGACAAAGCTGGAAGAAGATAAATCCCTTTAGTTGCCTGAGTTATTTAAAATCTTCCAAGAGATCAAGTAGCTTTTAGGGTTCTAGAAATAGAAGTACACAAAATAAACAGCAACAAATTAAATAGCTTACAATTTGGTTTACATTATTACTTCCATTGTAACAAGTTATAAAGCTATCCTCAAAAAGTCACCTTCCTACTCTATATAAACAGGGTTGCACCATTTTAGACAAGATTTGGCTTTCTTTATTCATGGAGGGGTTGGACTGGGTAATTTCTTGCCTTTCTGAGGTTGATCCTTGTAATCATTATGCTCACCTCATTTAAAAGATGAATCATTTTATCTCTAGGGTAATTAATATAAGTTACATCCTTCCCCATCCCTCAAAAAATGAGCATACCAAAATCACTATGAAAAATTTACCAAACATATATCTTAAAAATAGCTATTCTCAACGAAAAAAGATTGTTGGGATTTACTGGAATCGAGCATCCATGTGGTGATCTTACATCTAAAGATCATTTGAAGTGAGCAAAGGTGGTTTTTCCACTGCAACCACCCCATGGTCTTTAGATAATTGTTAGAATTTGGAAACAAGATAGTATCATTATGTCCATCACTCTGATCCTTCTCCTTTTGTCATTTTTTGTAGAAAATCATACTCCTACAGAGAATTTCACCTGCCTAATCCAGCAAAATAACTCTTGCTCTACATCCTCCCAAAGTTAAGGTATTCAACACACAAATGATAAAATGAATGAAAAATGTCATCTCGACAGTGTCTCAGAATTTCTGAATGAAAATTCTCCCACCTGCATCCAATTTTTCAATTATGATTTTAAGTTATTTGACTATTAGGTCTCTTGGTTGATCATTACTGAGGCAAATTTCGTTTGAAGAAAAAACATTAGAAATGATACATTCCTTTAAGAAATGGATGTCAACCAAAAAACTAGAATTAAATGGCTAAAAAATTAAAAATAATTGTTTGGATCAAACTTTCTATCTTGTATGCTTTGGCTCTTGGTGTTCCATTTATATCACATTTTCTTTAACCTAGAATCCTACCATTGAAAAAATTCTCCATCTGGGACACACATAAATTTGTTCCCATATTTGAGCTTCCAATAAGTTCCTTAAATTTCCTTGTCACACTAATTATGCTTATTGATTCTAGATAGCTAGGATTATGTCTATTATTGAAAATGAATACCTAGAAAAACTTTTTGTGAGAAGCAAACAGCCAGATATCCACATGTAACACAAATCAAAATACCTTGCTTTGATAAACAATCACCAGAGAAAAGAATTTAGAGTCCCAAATATCAACTCAAGATACTGAATATTATTACCATCCAAACAAAATCCATCCCTATACTTTGAAGATCATTTCTGCTGCAACAATCAAAATCTAAAATATTACATAATCACAAACTGCCTCTTGGATGATGGCTCATATAAAAAGTGGAGTTAATAAAACCAGTGCCTATGCCTTCACGTCAGCCAGATACAGGTTCGATCTTTTTGTTCAAAATGCCTATTTCGAACACACTGGAGTAATTCTCACATCTACACTCAACTTTACCCAAAAGTTAACAAAATTATAGAAAGCCATTTTAACTAGGCAGAAGCATGAAGGATGGTACATTATCATTAGGGCCACTAGCTACCATGAATTTTTTAAGACTATGGTACATTTAGCTGCAAGTGAAATTAACTATGTTAAAATTTTATGGTTTTGTTTTCATCTTTAGTAATTGCTCTAGATCTTTGGCAAAGTGTAGGGATATGAATTCCAAAGAAATTCCTGAGATATGGGCATTACACTAGATTTGGAATCAATGTCGATTTTAGATTTAATTAAGATGATAATGTTAATTTAATGATCCTGAATTCAGTGTCATGACCAATATGCATCTCCTAAAGCACAAAATTTTGAAATTTATCATCAGAATCCTCATCCCTAACCAAATTATTTCAAGTTGTTAATTGAAATAATATATACTGGCTGTAAGATTTAAAGAACTTGATATGAACTTTTAAGCCATCTTTTATAACAATTATTATATCTATAAAACAATCTACTTTCCTATAATAAAGGACCCTTTCTATGCAAAAAATATATAAATATATTCAAATGTCCAAATCCCAACATGTATGATGTCTTTATTTTTACTATTTTACCAATCATTTACATAGGCATGGTCTCAAGGGTGAAGTCTCTATAGGTTCCAAGCTATTTACTATTTTACTATTTTACCATTCCCAAGGTTTGTATATATTTACTATTTTACCAATCATTTACATAGGCATGGTCTCAAGGGTGAAGTATTTATAGGTTCCAAGCTAGACCTCAGTTACTTTAAGGAGTCACATAATCAAGGTATTTGCAATTATTTGTCCCATTGGGTCTATCCAGTACATGCTAGGAAGGGTTGTAAACACAAGGACCAAGAAGTATTCAAAAAGAACATTATCTTCCCAAAATTCTATAGATTCTGCAATAGCAAATAAGTCACTACTTTTCAAATCATTTTCAAATAATTTCACTTTTTATCAGAAAGAGATATATTCCAATAGAAGACATGGTTCACTATTACATAGAATTTCAGCATCAGTTAGGCATGAAGTGACACTTGAGGAGCTAAATATTGATGCTTCTGGACAAAGTGGAGATTTAGATAAGCCATTAGAAGGTGATAAATCATATGTGTCTAGCTCATTATCAGAAACTGAATCACTTGCTGTTGAAGATCCTTCCAGTTTAGAACAATCAGTACCCACTAGAAATATTAGTAGGAATGGGAATCCAAGAGTGCCAAATGAAGATTTAGTTCATGGTGCAACTTTTATAGGGATAGTGAGAAGAATACAGTCATTTGGCACTTTTGTTGATTTTGGAGCTCTCATGGATAGACTAGTACATGAATCCAAGCTTAGTGATATAGCTTTGTGCACTCAAGGTCATCATGAGGCATTCCACAAGAACCCTGCACTACACCACCTTCCTAGAGAATTCATGAGTAAGATAACAAGGTTTTAGGATGTTAAGAATATTATGAATCTAGAGACTGAGTATGAATTTACACATAATGTTCACACTATTCTTATCTAAGAATCTAGACACTGAGTATTTATCTAAGAATAGTATCCTAAAACACTAGAAGATAATAAGGTTTTAGGTTGTGTCTAGACACTGAGTATGAATCTGTACATAATGTTCACCTTTCTCTTTCTCCTTCACAATCAAAACACTCAATCTTAAATATCAATTCATAACACAATGTATAACTCTTTAAAGTTCTTGTTCAATTTTATAAAAGATATTTCTTCTAAATTGAACATAATTCATATTATATATATAAACTAAGAAAATAAATAAGAAGTAATCTAATTGACTTTACCAAAAAAACCTAATTCTATACAAATAAAAGAAAATTCTTAACAACTTAAAAAATAGAATAAAATATACTAGAAACAAGAATTATGTGAAATTAAGACTTAACTGTTAGAAATGGTTATTATGTCTGATGCTGATGGCATTCCTTCACCCATTTCATTCTCTATCCAAAATCTGCCCAAGAAGAACATTTATTTCAAACAATATGCAAATCAATTCATAAAATGTACTACAATTAGTCAAAAAAAAAAATCTCCCAATTACCTATAGACATCATCTAGAACCTCTTTTATCTCATGTTTGAAATGTCTTGTTATACCCAAGCTCTCCAAATGATTTACCATTGAGAGGCCAAGAATCAAATTGATAGGATAAGCACCGAGCACTGCACCAACAAACAAATGTCTCTTACATTTACATGATCATTATAAAAATATCATCAAACTATATAAAAGAATATTTAAAGACCAACCTGCATCATAAGCAGAAAGAGATGAATATCTTCTCTTAATTTCCAAGAACAACATATTTATCCTTGTAATATTATCATCTATGCACATTGAACCAAATGATTTGTTCTCTCTGTTCTCTTTCTCAACCTACCATATAACGAGATGAGTGGTTATCAGAGAACAACATATATAGTTAAATGTAAAGAGTATAGTAGGTAATATAGTTAAATACATTGGAGGAATCTTCAACAGTCATAGATTTGACTTTCCTGATGTGTTTTTGTATTGAACTTCTTTCTTCCATTGAAGTTGAAATTAGAGGCTCCTAGATTAAAGATATTATTACAAATCAGTTCAAGAAAACTCAATGACAGAATTGATTATGAAATAAATATATGAATGAGTATAAAATTGTAGATTGTGCACTAATCGTACCCTTCCAAACTTTAAATAAATTGGACTATGAGTAACGAAAACACAAATGCTTAACCACAAAATTATTGTAGTATTCAACTATGTTCTTCATAGCCTATAAAAGTTGACTAAGGTTGCAATGTTTATAATGACTATAGAAAAAAATATAAATTAAAACAGGTAATATTATCATCAATAGTTTTAAATGTAGAATGAAATGGTTGTAAGTATGCATTTCTACCACATGCAAATGATTTTGAGATACAAACCTATGTAATCCAATCTCCCAAGGAATAGACAACACCACTTATCGCTTTGCCAAAACAAGATTTTTCATAAAGCGATGTTAGAATAGTTACTAAAATGGTCATAAATTATGTTGTTATAGTAAAAGAATACTTTAACTTAAGAAAAAAACTACACAATATTAAAACATGAAATCATGCTTTAAAAACTAAAAAGGTACCTGTAACGAAGAACTTTATTTCGACTTACTAATTGGTTGTCACTATTAACTATAAGCTTATCTTTAAAGTTTGAGCTTCACTTGATTTTGAGAATAGTTAAATATTCTCTACTATATAGGGCCAACCACGTGAAGGTGGAAGCTCATTTGGCCTCTCCCTGACCCCCCACCCCCACCCCCCCCCCCCCCCCAACATCACTCTAAATTCCCCATTAACATTTAATAACATTCATTCATTCATCCATTTTTGAAATATAACATTCAATCATTATAATCACATAATAAAATTCATTAACACATAAAATTCATTAACACACAACATTCATGAATAATTCATTAACACAATATTCATTAACACGCAACATTCAAGAGTAAGTCATTCATGAATAATTCATTAACATAGTATTCATTAACAATATACAAGAGTAAGTCATTCATGAATAATCATTTCTTTTTGGCTTTCTTGCTGTTTTTTTTTTTCATGTAATTTCTAAGAGGAATATCAATATCCTCTTCATCACCCTCCTCTATTGGTTCTAACACATGTCTCCTCCTCATCCATTCAGGAACATCATGAGGCCGCTGCACCAAAGGGGGGTCCACTGCAATAACAAGTACTTCATGAGTTAAATTCACACCATTTTATATTAATGAATTACGAGTTTTTATTTAAGTAAAAGAACTATAAATCAAAAAATTTATTTAAAAGAACAAAACATAGATTTTCTTTACCTAAATGTGCGACATGATCGACATGATCAGTCTAAACATCCTTTGGCACTCGTTCAGCACAACATGATTCTATATCCTCAACACAAAAAGGTTATAGCAAGTTCAATTAAAGATGTTAAATTGTATTGATAATTACATAATTAGTTTTAAATAGCAAATGAGCACCTCCATTGACAGTACAATGCACATCAGGGGCTTCATGATGTTGCGTATGATCTGTTGCACGATTAACAGGCTGCATTGCAATGTCATGCACATTATTATCAAATAGATTGTTTCTCAAGTATTCAATTTCTAATATTTTTTTTGGCATATTTACCCGTGCACATGATGCAAGAGACTGTTCGATTGGGGCAATGGAAGCTTGTCGTAGGCATTTAGCCATGACTGCATAGCCTTGCTTGAAGGCAATTTTTTTGTGTTCTTCCATGGCCTCCAGATTAAAATCAGCGCCCTGCATTTTTTTATTAATTAACAAAATTATTTGCATTTTATAAATAATTTTTCTCTGCAATTAATTTACTACTACTTACAACACGTGCTTTGATTTTCGAATATCCCCCAGAGCCAAATTCTTGTTGCCCAACCTTTTCTAGCCTAGCATTTGTTGCCTTTGATGTGTCTTGCAACCTATGATAAGTTTGAAATATGTTAGATGATATAGATATAAAAAAGATTAGTACTAATTAGTGGATTATTACATTAATGTACTAGTAGTTAATACTATTGCATACCTTTTCGAATTTGCTAGTGTACTTTCTTTTTGACATTCTCCTTTCTCCTTTGCATCCAAAATGAACTCATTCCAGTCCCTCACTGAAATAAAGGGAGGACGCTCGTACTTCGGATTTAGGATGAGACTCTTTCTATATGAGTCCCTCACAACCTTAAGATGTTTGGAAGCTTTTTGTAACAATTTCTTATGATAAAAAATGTTACTACCAAACTTATGCTCTATATCTTTGATGAGCTCATTTTTTTTTTAAATCTTGGAAGTTTCACCTTTTAAGAAAAAACACAAAATTGTTAGATATAGCTAGTATAAGAAAAGACTCGAATGAACGAAAAAATGTTGCACCAATATATGATATGAAAAAAAAATAATGGGATAAAATTAGTTCAGTTATGATGTTCCACTTTGTACGTATGGTGGGCCCGAATCTTTGCAGCGTGAGGTCATAAAGCCTCCTATAAAATGTAGCATTTCTTGCAAAAAATGTCATGGGATAATTAATAGTAAGAACCATTAAAATGAATCATGCAAAGAATGTTTTTCATAGTGAATAACAAATACATAAAATGAGATACATTTCATCTTTTTGTGATCTATTTCAGGGTTGGAGGGTCAACTTGACCAAAATTAACCAAAAAAGAAGTTTGGAAAAAAATTTAAAATGTCTAAAACTAGTCAAACTCTACCAAGGTTCTGTTGCTAATGTTTTGAAACTAAAAAATGTACTATGACTATATTAATCAGTATACCTAGAAATTAATATAGTTCATAATACATATAACTTGCCTTGACCTTCATTTTTTGTCATTCTTAATTGATGTTGTCACTGATCATACTTGGGATATTATGGAAAATAAATATTGCTAAAATAGACAGTGAAGCTGAAAGTGAGCACTCTAAAACTCTAACAGGCAGTAGCAATGATGTTGGAAATCATTGAAAACTAAACATTGAATATGAAAGAAGACTCCCACTTTTGGTTCTCTATAGAAAAAGTTGGTTAGTATCTTCTACTGAAAGCATGATATTGCAATGTATCGAATGGCACATCTCAATGGTACACACACTTCCACTATTTAGATCATACAATGCCAGTAGAAATATTTAGATCAAATTTGGAACTCACATATCCAATTCAAAAACATTAAAATGCAAAATAGACTTGTGTAGGGTTGTGCCCTAGCATAATAGACTTGTTAAATATCAATAGAGGAAATCATGAACTCTAAATTACAAGTGATATAAATGTACATGTTGCTTTTGGTCTCCCATCAATGTACCTACAATATTACCATTTGAGCAATCCAAATTGAAACCACCATGAGTACTGAATCAAATACTTCATAGCTCAAATTGAATTACTAAACTAGAGAATTACTAGTATAGACAAAAGGTCATTGATAATTTAGATGATCCTACCAAACCCCTAATAAAAAGGAATTCCAGAATAATTAAACAACTTGCACAATATGACATACTAAAGAAGGTCATGAGGCATCAAACCCCTTGGATTCACCACTTCCTATCATGTTTACATCTTGCAAGAAAATCCTTATTACAATATTAAAAATAATTATTTAAAGTACCCAGAATCTAAGGACATTTCAAAGGCATTGATTCATCATCGTCAATCAACAATGATGTCTACATAGCTCCTATGCTAGAAACACAGGTAGCTCATGGAAATGACAATGAATTGTCACCAATACATGCACTATGATCCGCATCTGGCAGCGTACCAGACGGTGCATCTCCTACCACAAAAAAAATAATACACTATGTGATGCACCCAAGATTAAAGTACAAATTATCAACTCATAATTAACACAAAACCAAATATAGCAAAACAAGGATTTACTAGTTGGATGTCCCCTTGTTGCTAACATTGCAGTCAACAATCTCGTATGCACGTCCGTCAACCTCGTAGGAGTCTCCTGCACTAGATGACCTAAACAATATATTGTTAGCAAAGACATTCTGAAATAATAAAAGTAAGAGTTAAGGAGTTTTGAATGTTTGAAATAAAAAATTCTTTCTAACTTGTCAACTAAAAGATTATTTTACCAGTGGCAGTCGGAGCTCCGCTACTACCGGCCTCACCGTGTTGTCCTTGATTAGGTTGTGGATCAGTTGCTGAAAAATCTTGTATAACAAGAATTTAATAGTTAAAGTTTCTTACAACTCTTTAAAAAAATTGCATCAATAAAGTATTTTTGCACATATTACATATTTTACTTCACAACATAAAAGATTATAAAATATAAATCTTTATTGAACTTATAAAATATAAATCTTTTTTGTTATAACTAAAGATTCATTACTACTTACTTCATAACGACGAGCTTGCACTCTCAAATCTGATAGCCTCTTCATCATCTCCTCGGATTCCATATTTGCCTCATCCAAAATTTTCATTATTTCAAATTAATTTTTTAAATTTTTTTCTTCAACACTATTGTTACATTGGGAGTTTCAGCAATATCCTCATCAAAAGGCATAGCTAGTGGCTCTGTACTTACTACTAGTGCTTTACCCTTATCCTGAATATCAAATTGAGAGAGGAATATCAATAAAACTATCATAAAAACTCAAATATTGTAATAATATAACATTTTTCAACTATCTAATTTGTATAATTTCAATAAGGTTTACCCTTGTTGAAGAAGGGGTGGGAGTAGCATCTTGGTGGCCTCTATCATCTATCGAATCCATATCATTCTGTTACAAAGATTAAACATAAAAAATTCAACTAACCAAAAGCAACAGACAACAAAAAAAACTTATTAACAAAATGGTATATAGTACCTACAACCCTCATGATAATAACTTTGTTTGTATCTATGTGATTTAAATGGTAATCTATTAGTAGTTCTTCCCCTACACTTATTGATCTTATTGCACAAACAAAAACTTCATTCCCCTCACGCACCTCGAATATGCAATTGGGTTGCTTACTAGTTGAGGAAGGTCGTGTGCTATTTATAAAACTTGCAATATTACCTATTGATTTTGGTCTCCCATCAATGTACATAGCAAATCTTTTACTTTGATCATTTTCTTTCCATTGTATATAATTAGCTGATAGTGCATACCTACGCATACTTTTTTTATATCAAACAATCCATATCCAATCATTGTAATTGTAATATGGACCGACATACTTCAACAATTCGACAACTTTGTTGTAACATACCTTTATCCCATCCATGGAGAATAGGCCCAAACCATGTAATGAGGATGCAACAATGTGACATATCCTCTCATTAACACAATAATCTATGTTAATTGGAGGTAGCTCATTGGGTACCCATTCTTTCTCAATGTGTATGTACCGAAAGGGCACCTTGATGTCGCCTTTGGTCTCATCATCATAAGAACATGACCCTCCATTAGCAAGGGAAAATTGCATGCGTTTATCAAATTTTTTTCTAATCTTTTGACCTCTAGATGATCTCCCTATTTTACCATACTACATGTAGAGCTTTCATCTACCATTTCCTCATTTTCCTCATTCGATGTAGATAGATCTAACAAGTACCTATTTGTTGGGTCCTGCAATCCATCAAATGGAAAGCGAAAGTGACAAATATAAAATATAGTAAGTTGATAGTGATTATACAATTATATTTCAATACGGACCTTCTTTGTCTATATATACATTATATGATTCTATAATATTTCTATTTATAACATACGTGCTCAATGATAAATAAGAAGAATATAAGAAAATTATGTCTATTTATTGACTTATACCTGTTGATCCATGTCACTATGCACGATCCATGCCAAAGGGGTCAAATTTTCTATGCATATGTTAATCATTTATCTTAAGTTAGCTAAAAATTACATGATACGCGTAAACATGAACAAACTTACCTTATATATGGAATGCAAGATCATCAACAAAAGGAGTGATGATGTACTTGTAGTCAATTGACTATTTGCAAAAAGGGTGATAATCAGACACAATATACAAATTGGTAATTATAAATAACATATGTTGTAATCATTAGAAATGAACACAATAAATATGTAATCAAATTTCCTGCATATGTTAATCATTTCCCTTAAGTTAGCTAAAAATTACATGATACACATTTGCTACAAATAACTTAGAAGACAACATGAACAATAGGCAACATCATAAACATGAACAAATTTCCCTTATATATGGAATGCAAGATCGTCAATAGAAGGGGTGACAATGTACCTGAAGTCAATTGACTGTTTGCAAAAAAGGTGATAATCAGACACAACATAAACATTGGTAATTATAAATAACATATGTTATAATCATTAGAAATGAACACAATAAAAATGTAATCAAATTTTTTGCATATGTTAATCATTTATCTTAAGTTAGCTAAAAATTACATGACACGTGTATGCTACAAATAACTTAGAAGACAACATGAACAATATGAAACACCGTAAACATGAATAAATTTACCGTATATATGGAATGCAAGATCTTCAACAGAAGGGGTGACGACACTTGTAGTCATTGATTATCTTCATCATCATCATCATCATCATCATCATCATTGCCATCATCGCCATCATCATCGCCATCATCATCGCCATCATCATCACCATCATCATCACCATCACCATCACCATCATCATCATTATCACCATCACCATCACCATCACCATCATCATCATCATCATCACCATCACCATCATCGTCATCACCATCATCTTGATCTTCATCATCTTCAATATCTTCTTCTTCCATAACATTATACTTTATCGGCCTTTCTCTTGGATCATGTCTAACAACAAATGACCAACCCTGTTTATGTGGAACCTTTGAGTAAAACACTTGCTCGCATTGGCTTGGAAGAACATAGGGCTCATGTCCAACTGGCTCAAATGATCTTGTATTAATCATTGTAAATCCATTATCATGTTGAATAACCATTTTATCTAGATCATTTTGATTTGGTCGTAACATGTACCATTTGATGACGAATAGAACTACTTTGAAGGTGTTAAATTCACACTCAATTATATCATCCAAGATGCCATAGTATTGATTTTGAGATTTTTGAGGATGTATGTCATTTCTAGATGATATATTGGTGACCTCAAAAACTGCAGTTATCCTAGAATCACAAGTTTTCTTTGTGTAATCCAACTTTTTTATGCAAACTTTGTGGCCATGATAGTACATAGCTTTGTGGTGCTTGACCTGCAATTTTTGAAGTGTATGTAAATTATTTGCATTGTGAGTTGATACGAAACATAAGTCGAGTTATGATCATTAATAAATTTTTACGTACCTCTCCACCTCTTAAACCCTTTACTAGATCAACTACCATCGACATAACATTGGAATCTCCATTACGATGAGCTTCTATAACCAATGAAGCAACACTTTTCCATGTTAATGAGCAACTATTTTGTTGACATCTTTCAATCTATTCCGCCATCCAATCAAGCTTGTTTGCAATATAGAAATGTATTGCATCCCACTGTCGACCACCTATTTGAAAAAAAATACACCAACTATAAATAACTTATATTGAAGATTTATAAGAATTAATTAACTACAATAACATCTTAGATTTACCTCTCACTTTCCTCGATCTACCTTTTTCCATCAAGTACTCCCCTTTGAATTTGTTAATTAAGTTTGGATCCCAAATACGATCTACATGGATCTTTTCTGCAAACTTAGGAAGATATTCACTAATGTACACCATGGTCTGGTATACCATATATCCCTCCACCATAGAACCCTCAGGATGTGCTCTCTGTCAAACCAAGCCTTTCAAAAATTTTAAGTGCCTCTCAACCATCCACATTGACCTGGTTGGTACAGGTCCACACAATTCAATCTCCTTAACTTGATGTATAAGGTAGTGTTCTTGTGCATTGAAAAAACTTGGAGGTAGACACTTTTGCTTTTCACACATCAGAAGAGAAATTTTTCTCTTCCAATATTTTATATCTTCTTTATTGATTTCTTTAGATAACAACCACCTCATGTATTTTCCAAGATCATATATAACCCATTTGACATTGTTGGCAAAGTGGTGTGGGAGAGATAGAGGTAGAACATACTACAATATTTGTAAAATGATCTTGTCAATATTTTATAAAATAATGCAATTAAAACTACATGCAGTATATAAATATATAGTGAATACAAAATAACATGAATTACCTTAATAAATGTATGCCAATCGTGTGTTTTCAACTCTGATCCAAATTCACTTTTCTTTGATATGAAATTGTTTATGTTCGCAACAAATCCTGCGAGAAATCGTATTTTTTTATGACTTCTTTTATAGCATTTCTCTACTGCTCTAACAATAACCAACTAAAGGCACTTGTATTAATCTGGTCTCCATTGTTATTTGATAGAATACCATTTTTCATTGCATGGTTTGATTCTTCAATGTCACTACAAGTTTTGACAATTTTTTCTTTGTCATGCCTTCCATCCAAGATTTTTCATAATGTCTCTGTTACATTCTTTCCAATATGCATAGAATCAAACAAATGCACAATTAGGAGTTTCTCATAGTACGACAACTTAGTAAATTGCATAGGATAAACTTTTAGTCCTTTTGGAAGTTGGTCATTGATGCCTCGACGACCTTCACAAGCATCAATCACATCATCAGTAAACAAAACACAATATCAAAATATAAATTTGAAACAAAAACTATCAAATGGAATGACATTACCTCGATGATTTATTTTATTGTATTCCAACTTCCATAGACGAGGTGTCATTCTCTGTGGCTTTGACGTGGTCTCTTCTTTTCCATTGAAAAGATGTTTTTCAGTAATTCAATACTTATGATTTCTATGCAGAAAGTGTCTATTTTCATCAAACACCTACTTTCTTAAACTTTTTGAATGACGAGATTTCATCTTTGGACCACAAACTGGACATGCAAATTTTCTCTTTGTCTGAAGACCTACAAGATCGTGTATAATTGGATTAAATGTGTTAACTTTGATATACCAAAAAAGAGGTGTTAAGAAGAGAACATACGACAAAAATGTGTTAGCCTAGGGGCATCGTGTATTGTCCATACAAGCATTGCATAAAATTGAAATTGTCTTTGTCCTATTGGTCTATGGATTTCATACATAGTAACCCCATTCCATAACACCATTAACTCATCGATAAGGGGTTCAATATATACATTGATATCTTTAACTTGGTACTTACCTAGTTGAATGAACAAAAATATTACATAATTATTATGACCATTTTGATGGATTAGTAATCATAAATTAATTTAGATGACCACTAAATCAAAAAATACTTAAAACAATCAGTGTTAACATTATGTGCTCTCTCTTTATAGACAACCAAGGAGGTATATTATTGTTGATAATAAAAACAGGCAACATCAAGTAAGTAGATCTCATCTCTCCAAAAGGATTGACACCATCTATTGCCAATGAAAGCTTGAGATTATGAGGTTCTTCTTTAAAGTGTGGCTATTTTTCCTCTATTTCCTTAAATGTCAAACCATCTGCAGGCATTCGCATAATGTCATCTTGACTTCTATTGTGTGCATGGTAATCCATAAATTGTGCCAAGCTATTGCACCTCAATAATCATTGCAGACGTAGAATAATGGAAATATGTCAAAGAACTTTGCGAGGCACCTTTTTTGTTAATCGATTTTATTGATATCTACTAATATGACAAATAGGGCATTGTGTTCCAAATTCATGATGTTAATGATATATAATATGATCGTTCGGACATGCATGTATTGTTTGATACTCCATTCCAATATCTTTCATGATGGTAGATAATTCTCGGTACGAGCAAGGTAGAATGTTTGATGGTGGTAACAAACACTCACCTATCAACCGACGACCAAAAATATAATTTGTTAATTTAAAGAATATTAATTGCTACACAAACCCAATGTTAATTGTAAGGGAACTACGAGTAAAATAATGAAATAAGATGGCATACCTTAACATACGTGTCATTGCGATGTTGGATAAACCATTCATCACCTTCCAGTTCACCAACAATAATACAATGGCAAGAAGAGTTGTTTTGGAGCCTTCATATAGGGACTCGTGTGCCTTCTCAATTATAGGTACATCGAGCTCTGCATCAACATCATCATCATCATCGTCATCTTGATCATTGTGATCATCTTGATCATCATGATCATTTTGATCATCATGATCTTCGTCATCATGGTCTTATTCCATGGTATCATTACCTTCTACTTCAATATTCACACCTCCATGTTCCCTCATTTGGAAATCTGCATTCTCTGAATTATCATGGTCCATAACATGAAACTCAGAGATGTTAACCTATATGAAAATGATGACCTTATACTAACCATGACCATGATGTCATTATCAAATCATGTCTTATGTAATTTATATACTATTAAAATAGATACCAATGGATGATATTCATTTCCCCCTTCAATGTCACCACGTTGCCTGTTGGATATAATTGTTCAATTGTGTGTTGTCTTTGATGTCACACAAATGTCATATCAGTCATCAGATAGTGTCTACTGATCTTAGAAAGTCATCAAAGCAAAAGACAGTGTCTACCAAGCTCAGAAGGTCAGCAAGGCAATAGACAGTGTCTACTGAGCTTAGAAGGTCAGCAAGGCAATAGACAGTGTCTACCGAGCCCAAAAATTTAGTAAAGATAGCTTGCAGTGTCTACTGAGTAGACAGCTGGTTATCGAGCCTTCAAGGTAATCAAAAAAATTTAGTTCTTACCGAGCTCACTCGGTAATCAAAGAAAACATGACAAAAGCAGTTCTTACCGAGATCACTCGTTAATCGAAGAAAATATGACAAAAATAGTTCTTACCGAGTTCACTCGGTCATCAAAGGTAATCTGATAAAAGCAATTCTTACCGAGTTAACTCGACAGCCAAAGGATTTTAAGATATTGTAATGTTAACCGAGTCAAGAAGGTTAACTCTGAAAATTCTTGGAAGCAGTATTTACCAAGCAGGGTCGACCAGTAAAGGATGTTTATTTGTTTAAGAATAAATTCTATAGCCGACTAATGAATGGTTTATTGGTAAATGTAACATGTAAATGAGTCGACTTGATAATCTGAATGGTATAAGTAAGAAGTCAAGTTGCAAATTCAAAATTGTAGTATGTGGAGATATGAGAAGTTAATGTGATATGAAGACTGATTATTGTGGAAGCAATTTTGAAGAATGATCAGAGATCATTAAGAAGCAGCAGAGCCATATTTGATCAAGGAGGATCTAATGATGTTGAACAGAGACCTGTATCCAAAAAATTCAATTGCATCTTATTCAGGTCAATTCATTGTTGCTTTTTAACCATTGTAGCAGTGATTTCAAATCTCTTAACAGAGTTGGTTTAACAACCATTTTGTAAATCCTCTAACAAGGTGACAGTTCAGTTGAATTGTTCTAAAGACCTCTAGCAAGGCCACTCCTAATAGGATGATTAAATTCTCTAACAAGGTTACACCTAATAGTGTGTATTGTAACCTTTAACAAGGTTGGCTCCTAATAGGGCTCACCTCAGAAGAGTGAAAAATTGGTGACCAGTTACTCGGTGGTTTTTTTCATATTGGATTTCGACGTTAAATCTAGTATCTCTTGTGTTCATTTTATTTTCAGTTATATGCATGATTGCTTGAAAAGAAAGTAATAGTTTAATTTACCGAGTTACAGCACTTGTTTACCGAGTAAAAGCAGTAACTAGATCATTAAGACAGCTAAGGGATTTGTGGATTAATTTTTGTAAGTAACTGATTCACCCCCCGTCCCTCTCAGTTACCCTATCTTTAATTCCAACAATTGGTATCAGAGCTATTGGTGCTTACAGGAAAAGATTTCAAGGATCTAGCTAAAGATCAGGATGTCTTACAAAAGGAAAATTCCAAGACTTAATAGGAACACTTCTTAGCATGGCAAGGATTGATGAGGCTTCATCTAGCTTCCATTGGTGATACAAGACTATAGTACCTTGATGAAAAATATGAAGAACCTTCTGGTACATTATCTGTCAATGATATTGTTGAAAAGAAGACTTACAATAACATGATGATAGATATAGAATCTGCTCTGAGTTATGAAGAATTTGATGACATCAAGGATTGCAAAATTGCCTTTGAAATGTGAAACAAGCTGTAAGAAATCTATGGAGGAGATGATAATGTAAGAAGAGCCAAAGCAAAAAGTTTGAGAGGACAATTTGATCAAATGAGGATGAGAGAGGATAAAAACATTGAAAAGTATGTTGAAAGAGTTAAAGCATGTGTTAGTGCAATCAAAGCATCTGGAGGAGATATCAGTAAGGAGACAGTTATAAGTAAAGTTCTTAGAACTCTACTTCATATTTATGCAATCAGAGTTTCTACAATTCAAGAAAGGAGATGTGAGGCAAATCATAAAATAAACTTAGAGGCCATAGTTGGAAGATTGACTACATTTGAGCTAGACAACTATGACAACTATGTTCCAGTTGCCAAGAATGTTGATTCAGCATTTGAAGCCAAGCTTTCACTCAAAGAAAAAGGGAAAAAGATGAAGGAACCACAATCAGAAAGTGATGAAGAATTAGAACAAAGTTCAGACAGTGATCTTGAAGTGGTTGAAGCTCTACTAGCAAGAAAATATTCAAGAGGCAAAGGAAAATACAAAGGTAAAGTTTCTCTAATCTATTTCACTTGTGAAGAAATTGGACACATTGCTACTAGGTGCCCAAATAAGCAGAACAAAGATGAGAAGAAAGGTCACAAGTACAATGGCAAGAAAGACTTCAAATCATTCAAGGATAAAGGTAAGAAAACATGTTTTATGGAAAAAGATTCTAATGATTTTGATAATGAAGAAGAAGATGAAATTGTCTACATTGCTATAAAAGATGAATCTGATAATGATGAGGAAATGGCACTAATTTCTCATACGAGCAAAAATGACACATGGATCATAGATAGTGGTTGTTTTCATCACATGACTAGTGATAAAACTAAGTTTGAATACTTTGAAGACTATGATGGTGGCAGTGTAAGATTTGGTAACAATGAACCTTGTTGTATAAGAGGAAAAGGAAGAATCTTTCTAACCAAGGAACTTGTATGTGATAATGTATATTGGGTAGAAGGACTAAATCACAATTTTTTGAGTGTGGCATAGCTACTCAATAATGGTTTCAAGGTAGAATTCATGCATGGAAAAGCAAGATTGATGGATGGCCAAGGAAAGCTGATTGGATCTAGCACTCAAAAAAAAGGTAACTTATTTTATCTTAAACTTGGTGATTGTTCATGGTTCATTGCTCAAATTGAAGAAAGTTGGTTATGGCATAGGAGGTTGTGTCATGTAAACTTTGACAATTTAATAAAGATCAGTAAATTCAAAAAAGTAAGAGGTATTACTGACATAACGAAACCTGAGGTTGGTCTATGCAAGAATTGTCAAATTGGTAAAATGGGAAAGACTAGTTTTAAAAGCAAAAACTATCAAACTAAAGAAGTTATAGAAATTGTGCATACTGATTTGTGTGGACCTATTGGCATTGAAAGTTATACTGGTGAAAAATTCTTCATTCTGTTTGTTAATGATTATTCAAGAATGATGACTATCATGTACCTTAGAGAGAAATCAGAAGCATTTGAAAAGTTCAAATGTTATTTGGCCAGAGTAGAATAGGAAACAGGCAAAAGACTGAAATGCTTAAGGTCTGACAGAGGTGGTGAATTCATTTCACATGAGTTCAATAACTTTTGCATTGAAAGAGGAATCAAAAGACAAGTTTCGGGACCTAAAACTCCAGAACAAAATGGAATAGCAGAAAGAAAGAACAGATCTATAATGGATTGTGCAAGAACCTTATTGATTGAGAAAGGCATTGCTATCAAATACTGAAAGGAAGCTATCAGCACTGAAATTCATACCTTGAATCGAGTATAGCTGAAAAATGACTCATTCAAAACACCCTATGAATTATGGTATGGCTACAAACCCAATGTAAGTTATGTAAAGGTATTTGGAAGCAAATGTTATATTTTGAAAGAATCTACAAAAGGTAAATTTGATATAAAAAGTGATGAAGGAATATTTTTGGGATACTCTTGCAAAAGAAAAGCATATAGATGTTTGAACTTATCTACTCACAAAGTCATAAAAAGTGCTCATGTGAAAGTTGATGAGTTTATAGAAAGAACAGAAGAAGAAAGCAAGAAGGAACCTAAAGACTACAGAAGATTTATTTACATTGAACTTGATACAATACCATGTATACCTATCAATCATGAATCTTCAACTCCCGAGTCTTCATTAACCAAGTCACAAGAAGTTTAAACCAAGTTAGCATCTACCGAGCTACAAGAACTAGACTTGCAAACAGAAGTTACCAAGTTAGCATCTACCGAGCCCGAGCAACCAAAATCAAAATCAGAAGTTGAGATATATAAGGATAACAATACAAGTCATTCAAAAGGAAAGGAGCCCGTGTTAGCCAAGTACGTCAGAAAGAATCAAGCACCAAATTTGATCATTGGTGATAAATCAGAAGGAACAATGACAAGAAGTAAGTTGAAAGACACTTGTTTACTTCCTAATTTTGAACCTAGAAATGTCAAAGATGCACTAGACAATGAAAGTTGGATTGAAGCTATGAATGAAGAGATAGAACAAATAGAGAAAAACAAAACATGGACTCTTGTACCTAGACCTAAAGACAAGAATGTGATTGGAACAAAGTGGGTATTCAGAAATAAACTAAATGAAGATGGTAAGGTATCAAGGAACAAAGTTAGACTAGTATGCAAAGGATACTCTCAAGAAGAAGGTGTAGACTATGGAGAAACTTTTGCTCCTGTTGCAAGATTGGAAGGTGTCAGAACCTTACTTGCATATGCTGCATACAAAGGATACAAATTTTATCAGATGGATGTCAAGTCAGCATTTCTCAATGACATATTGGAGGAAGAGGTTTACATTGAGTAGCCTGAAGGTTTTGTTGATCCAGATAAGAAGAACATGGTCTACAAATTGCATAAAGCATTATATGGTCTAAAACAAGCCCCTAAAGCATGGTATGAAAGATTGCATAACTATCTTATTTAGATTGATTTTCAAAGAACTAATGACAACATCAGTTTGTACATTAAGGAAGGACCAGATAATAAGATTGTTTTGGTAGAAATATTTGTAGATGATACTTTGTTCATAGGAAATGATGATCTTTGCAAAGAATTTTTAGAACAAATGAACAAGGAATTTGAAATGTCAATGTTTGGTGAGATCAAATTCTTTGTTGGTCTTCAAATCCAACAGAATAAGAATGGCATCTACATCACTCAATCTAAATACATCAAGGAGATACTGAAAAAGTTTGGTATGGAAGATTGCAAACTAGTTGGGATTCCTATGTGTACTGGATTAAAACTCACCAAGGATGATGAATCAAAGGAAGTGGATTAGACATTGTATACATCTATGATTGGAAAGTTGCAATATGTAGTGCACACAAGACCAAACATTGCCCTTGCAGTAGGAATTGTAGCGAGATTCTGAGCAAAACCAAAAGAAAATCACATGATGGCAATCAAAAGAATCATGAGATACTTGAAAGGAACTGAAGAATATGGATTATGGTATAAACTTGGAGGAAAATTGGATTTAAAGGTGTTTACTGATGCAGATTGGGCAAGAAATATTGATGACAGAAAGAGCACAAATGGAGGAGCTTTTTTTTTTCGAAAAAATGTTGGTTTCTTGGACAAGCAAAAAGTAGAATTGTACATCTCAATCTATAGCAGAAGTTGAATATGTTGCAGCAGTAGTAAATTGCTCAAACATTTGTGGTTTAAACAATTATTGAAAGGTATGAAGCAAGAAATCATAGAACCAGTTGTTATGTTTTGTGATAACACTAGTGCAATTAACATCTCCAAGAATCCAGTGATGCATTCAAAAACAAAACATATTGCCATAAAGTATCACTTTGTTAGAGAATTGGTACAAGAAAAGGAAATAAGATTGGAATATGTGCACACAAAGGAAAAAATTGTTGACATATTCACAAAGCCTTTACCTAAGGATGCATTCTTGTATCTAAGAGGTAAGTTAGGGGTCATTCCCCTATCTAAAGCTCACTAAAATACAGTTTTAGTGATGCATCAATAGGAACAGAATTGAAGATCTATTAGTTGATGTAGAAAACCAATGGAGACATTGCATATGAATCAGTACATCAAGTACAATGCTATTTAGCTTTTTTGAGTTATCTTTGGCATGTGTTGTCAAAGAGGGAGAATATATATTGTCATATCTTTCTGAAATTTGAAAATAATAAGAGTTTGTGTAAGGAGAGATTATATGTAAGAGAGAGTTTTGTCATTAAAAGACTTGTTTAAGACTTTTTTTCAAATTTCATTCTGCTATGACATGTTGTGTTGCCATCAATGCCAAAGAGGGAGATTGTTGGATACAATTATTCAATTGTGTGTTATTTTTGATGTGACACAAATGTCATATCATTCATCAAATAGTGTCTACCAAGCTTAGAAAGTCAACAAAGCAAAGGATAGTGTCTACCGAGCTCAAAAGGTCAGCAAGGCAATAGACAGTGTCTACCGAGCTTAAAAGGTTAGCAAGGTAATAGACAGTGTCTACCAAGTTTAAAAGGTTAGTAAAGATAGCTTGCAGTGTCTACCGAGTAGATAGCTAGTTACCAAGCCTTCAAGGTAATCAAAGAAATTTAGTTCTTACCGAGCTCACTCGATAATCAAAGAAAACATGACAAAAGTAGTTCTTACAAAGATCACTCGATAATCAAAGAAAATATGACAAAAACAGTTCTTGCCGAGTTCACTCAGTCATCAAAGGTAATTTGGTAAAAGCAGTTCTTACTGAGTTAACTCGGCAGCCAAAGGATTTTAAGATATTGTAATGTTAACCAAGTCAAGAAGGTTAACTCTGAAAATTCCTGGAAGCAGTATTTACTGAGCAGGGTCGGCCAGTAAAGGACGTTTATTTGTTTAAGAATAAATTTTGTAGCCGACTGATGAATGGTTTATTGGTAAATGTAACATGTAAATGAGCCAACTTGGTAATCGAAATGGTATAAGTAAGAAGTCAGGTTGTGAATTCAAAGTTGTAGTATGTGGAGATATGAGAAGTTAATGTGATATGAAGACTGATTATTGTGGAAGCAAATTTGAAGAATGATCAGAGATCATTAAGAAGCAGCAGAGCCATATTTGATCAAGGAGGATCTAATGATGCTGAACAAAGACCTATATCCAGCAAATTCAGTTGCATCTTATTCAAGTCAATTCATTGTTTCTTTTTAACCATTGTAGCAGTGATTTCAAATCTCTTAACAAAGTTGGTTTAACAGCCATTTTGTAAATCCTCTAACAAGGTGATAGGTCAGTTGAATTGTTCTAAAGACCTCTAGCAAGGCCAGTCCTAATAGGGTGATTAAATCCTCTAACAAGGTCACACCTAACAGTGTGTATTGTAACTTTTAACAGGGCTAGCTCCTAACAAGGCTCACTTTAGAAGAGTGAAAAATTGGTGACTAGTTACTTGGTGGTTTTTTCCATATTGGATTTCCACTTTAAATCTGGTGTCTCTTGTGTTCACTTTATTTTCAATTACATGCATGATTGCTTGAAAAGAAATTAATAGTTTAATTTACCGAGTTACATCAATTGTTTATCGAGTAAAAGTAGTAACTAGATCATTAAGACATCTAAGGGATTTGTGGATTAATTTTTGTAAGTAATTGATTCACCCCCCCCCTTTCAGTTACTCTATCTTTAATTCCAACAGTTGCCTACAATGTTGCTCAGCTATTGTGATTAGATATCTTCAAGTCTTTAAGCCCTTACAAATTTTGCAAGGATAATAACATTTTCCATCACCTTTTCTTTTTAAGTTAGACCACAGTCTAGCAATTGTCTCCCTAATTTTTTGTGCATTGATATCGTCAGACATGGTCTTTCTTGAATGGAATGACTCATTGGTGGAAGAAGGATGATTTGTTTGCAACCTACAGATGGAGTAGCAAGAGGAAGACACATATAGAAATGAACACTAAAGCAAGACAGATAGAAAGAGGTATAGATAGAGAGATAGATTGATAAAGAGATAAAGAAATATAAAAAATGAAAAGAAACAAATACTTAGTTGACCTTCCATAACTCAAAGGACCAAATCTTTGCTGATTAGTTTAACATAGATTGGTGAATAGAAAATTCATAATAAAAATCTAATTTTTTCCCACACTTGTTCAAACCATATAATGAATGACAAAAAATGAATTGTATACGAGTCACTCCAAATCCTTAGCTTTTAATACACTTCATAGATGAGATTCCATTATATGGTTTGAATAAGATGTGGAAAAAATGGAAATGACAAAGTCACTCCAAATCCTTAGCTTTTAATACGCTTCATAGATGAGATTGATCATGACTTTATTGATGATTTTTAGTGATAAGGATACAAATAGAGTTTATTTGCTTTGTAAGCTCATGGTTTTTAAGTCATTTTGAAGGTCACTATGTTGGAATAGTCAGAACCAAAGGAGTGTATGGAACAGTCAGAGTTTTAAGTAATATATGAGATGTAAAATCACTTGTAACATCAAACAACCACTTTGATATGGCTTAGAGAACCTAAAAATCCAAACATTATAGGGAAGCATCCAACACAAACAAAGTATTTTTCACATACTTCGCATGGATGATAATTTTACAAACTTGGAGACAAATAAAGCTCACTTAACCTTGAACAAAACTAATATTTGTTCTTCAAAAGTAATGAAGATAGTAGACTACCCAAAAAACTTAACTTAGATTTGGTTGAATTTAACAAGAAGGTTCTAAAGACCATTCATTAGAGAAATCAATTCAAAGGTGATGTCTTGTTGCATATGGTAAGAAAATTTCACTTTCTAAAAGAAATAGAATGCTTACTAGATCTATGACACATTTTGATACAAAGAATTATAGTGACTAATCAAAATATCAATATGCTCAATTTGGTATTATATGTCAAATTTTATAGTGCAACTTGACTTCAAAAGGCATAGGTACTATCTTCAGTTTCTTAGCTTCTATTATTTAAGTAGACTTTGATGCAATGAAGCTTGAACTTTATTTTGAAAAGAAAAGAGTTGTTGGTTATTTAACTTCCACCAGTGCCACTTTTCCAATTTATATAAAAAGAATACCATCAATATTTGATAATAATTTCCACGATAAGATGATGTAAAAAGAAGTAGAACAAAAGTATAGTAATAGTCCAAATTGAGTTGAAGACAAATGTATGGTATTCATTGATTGTGAAGGATATCAAAATCATATATTATAGTTCAAAATTTTGAAATAGAAGATGTGAATGTTAATTTACTTTCTAATCCAAGATATAGTTCTACATATTTTTAATGGTTATATACATACTCTTGTCAAGAAATAAGATTATTATTTTTTAAATAACATTTAATCTTCAAAGCCACCCAAATGAAGACACACAATATTTTGGTCTTTTTGTTTCAATAATCCACTTATCCAATGAGCAATCATATCATTAAAAGCTTCATTACAGTATTTATAAAGGTCTTAAATTTTGTCAATTACAATCTTCCATAGAAAGAAAAGAAGTTACCAATTGCCCAGCCTAGATAATTTTGTTGAAGGAGATCTATGTTGTGGAACACTTCCAAGAAGTGCAAGTTACACTTCAAAACAAACACAGAAACACAAAGTCAAATGGTACTTTCTACTTCTATAAATTCCATTTAATCCTAATATTAACATAAAATGGAATGAGTTTAAATGACCATAAACAAATTGGCTTTAGAAACTTTCATTGATTCTTCAAAAAATTTGAAACATTTAAATTGAAACCCAAAGTAACATGAATATTTGGACTTAGTTATCAAACCTTATTTTAGTAGCATACTAAGGACTCGAAGAGCCTTACAGCAACCAAGGAGGGCGGAAGTAATCCACCATTGGTAAGAAATAAAGATTGCATGTGAATATAGCCTCAATTAGAGAGGATGATCTTAACAAGAAAATCACATAAGAAATAAGATTAAATATCAGAAACAACGATAAAAAACTTCAGACTTGCCATTATATCAAGCCATCATTTGGATAAAAAAGTGGATCATCACATACACAAAATTGATGAACATCAGAAACAGTGATGAGCATATTACTTTTAGATTGATTTATAGTTCTATATTTGATTGATACAATATAGAAATAATATTCAACAATATAAAACCCTTCACCAATCAGCAATAAAGACTTCAAGAGATGATACCAAACCCTATTGTAGCCCTAGGCTTCTTATAATTTTTGTTGAATTTTTTTGTGTTCAAATTCAATTAGGGTTCAAATACACTTTTCTATTTTAGTGTTAGCTGTCACTCTAAGAATGATGCCATCAATACTTCCTGATATTGCAGTCAATGTCATGAATCTCTCTTATCGGTGACTTGAAAACCTCACTTTTCTTTTCTAGATGCATGTTATGTTGCTGAAGTTTACCTAAAAATGTTGTCCTTAAAATAACAATTTTCTTGACATCTTACTTCTATTTGATAAATAATTGATTGTCTCATACATCTTTATATGCACATTTTTAGAAAATTTATGTGATTTGTTTTGCATGGTGCTTCCAAATTTGATAGTCTACACATACAATAGTCTACACATACATGTTCAGACTATCAATGATTATACGTTAAAAAAATGTATCACAAAACCACCTTAAAAGTGCATATAAATAGAATAGTCAATTAAACCTACCTGATGTACCTAAGAAGAGAAAAGTCATCAATCCTTAGGCTCAAATTTAAAAGATCAAAAAAAAAAATTATAATATGCAATGTCTTGCCTCAAGAAAATCTGTCATTATTTCCCTAGAATACTTTAGCAAGAGAAATGGCTCAAACAATGAGTGGTTTATAATATGTGTAGACTATCAACAATTGATAACTTATTATGAAATACATAATATAAACTACCAACAATTATGCATAAATATGTATAATACATAAAACTAATAATCAATGTAACCTACAACATGTGCCTATGGAAAGAAAGTTTCATCAATACATGAGAACGTTGCAATGTGCAAATTCTTCTATCAAGATAGTCTATGCCTATTGCCTAAATATGTTTTCGAAAATGTAGCAGTTTACCAAAAAATGGTTGGTTATAAGAATGTAGTTATCAACAATAAATAAGCATTAAGAAATTTGTGAATGCAATAAAAATTTGATTGAACATTAAAGATTGTGATGATGCATAAAATAAACTACAGTCATCTCTCACAAAATTGTGTCATCATGTGTGTGTAGTGTGCATGCTTGGACACTTAGACAAGGAAAATTGTTTGATGAAAGGTGACTACAATTATTTTATGCATTATAATATTCTCCAATATTTATTCATCACTTTTATTATACTAATTCATACCTGTATATTGTCGATGGCTATATTAGACATCCACTGTTTGATGAAAGAAACCAGATATATCCATCGTGATGCTAGAAACTAACTAACTAATTAACTCTCTAGCGCTCGTGCGCTCACACGCAAGCGCGCGCGCGCGTGATAGCTTGCTCTTTGTTACTATAGGGGAAACCCCTACTTTCCATAGCCTAGTTTCGTGAGAGCATCAAGTTCTGGTCTATACTTATATATAAAGATATATAAATCCACTAAGTGTATAAATTGTGAAAGGCCATTGCATTTTGTTTACTGGATCATTATGATCTTTAGTAATCATTTAACATTCTTATTTATCTCATTCGTTGCCTTTTCCTACCCATATATCTATGTTGATTACCTATAAACTACAAACTAATTAATGAACTATTTCTCTTCTAAGCATGTGTGGACAAACTTTTTCTGAAAAATGAGAGAGAGACAACTCCAGTTTGTTTCTTACATTATCATAACTTCAACATTTTTAGTGCACCACCAATTGTCTCTGACTCTCTGGATTTGCCTATTTACTATGCAACTTAACACCAATAAGAAAAATAAATTGCTTCTTGTTTACACCCCAACTACCATGCACTCTTAACTTGTTCAAACTGGGTAAGTGAAATAAATTGTTTACTATTCACATCCTAGCTATTGTATATTCTCAAATTTCTCATATTGGGATCTCAATGATCAAAACAAAAAAAATGTGTTATCATTTGTATTCTATTTCTAAAAATTTAGCAAAATAAGCTAATACATCACCTTGGAACATTACACTGCAGTACTAATTCTCTAAGATATATTTACTAGAGATCCTTCCCAAAGATGGTTTGTAGTCAAAGTTCATTAAATTTGATGCCTATATGAATCTGAAATTTAGATACCAACTTAATGCCTTCTAAGTTCTATAGTTAACATGTATCTAGATTCCAATGAGAAAATGGAGATTATGCCTTCCAATTGATCACTGACCATATTAATTTTGTATAGGTGATTATGCATTCTGAACTTGACAATAGCACTTATTGCTTTGATCATAGTACCCTGAACCCTAAACCCTATCACAGCCTCTTCTACTACATCCTGAGGACCTAAGGATGGATACTTGGATAAATCATCTATAGCTCCCACTTTGGCCATGGTCAATTTGTTTGCACTATTGAATTTTGAAATCTCAGTGAAGAAACTAGAACAAGTGATGTTGCATCTAATTGACTTGGCATAGGCTTAAGCTTCTCAAGCTCCCATTTTATCCATGGCCAATTGCCATATTGGATTTTGAAATCTTATTCAAGAGAACTAGTCAAGTAGAGTTGCATTTGATTGATCTAGCATAGGCTTAACTAAACAAAGAATAGATTTACAAGTAGTGGCAAACACCATAATGTCATACACTTTAAAGAAATATTTATCATCATCCTAAACAAGGTCACACAAAAGAAAATTCTTCAGATAATTCATCTAGTGTTGATATATTGAATAATTGTGATCTTATGCCATTTAATCCTCATAGATAGTATTCTTCCCCTCACCCTTGGGAAGTCAACCCTTGCAACTTCAAGACTTTTTCGACACTAACCTCAATATTTATTAACCTACCCTATCACAAATATCTCACCCAAGAACAATGTTGAATGTTCTTTATTATCAAAACAAGTAGTTGATTACTCCTCCAAATAGTCTTTGAACCAAACATAATTTGAATATAGACATATATTTGGACATCTTCTAGACTCCACATTCTTCTTTTGATACCCCTCACAATGCTTCCCTATTGTCTTGTATTGAAAAATCTACATCTACTCACTCTTGTCTCCATCCTCTTGGTAGTAAGATGATTTTATTAGACCCTTCTTGCACCTTTTGCACATGTTTCTTTGTGCATGACATCCCGCATCCTTGTGGATAGATATTAAATACCTTTCCCCATATTATTTCCCAAATGTTAGGTCTTATTGCATGTAAGATAATGTTAAAATATATTTCATAATGTTCTTACTTAACCTATATTAAGGTTTTGACAATTCCTAGGAAAATGATTTGATCTCTGAAAATATCACAGGGTCTTAATCCCTGCAAATGCCAAAGCAATGGATATTCAATACTCCACCATCTATACCAATGGATCTTTAGCAACATAATACAAAACTATGAAAAAAGAATTAAACTGTCAAAAATGTCAATATATAAGAATTATGCAGGAAATTCAATACTTTATTTGTTCAAAACAGGTTTACATTCATTCTCCTCATGTCATCGATCATTGCAAATTTTATAAACTTATAATAACTCCTAAAATCGACAACCAACTGTAACTACCCCTCAACTAACCACAAACTACTTATTTTTTCAGTCTATTACATTATGTTTATGATGTCAAGTTGATAACAAATTAAATTTCCCTTGCATATGAATATTGGAAAATTATATCCAAATGATTGTTTCACAATATAAGGAACACATTTTGCTGACTATTTCTTAGTTTACCCCATCAACCCTCTATTAGCCTTTGTTAGACATATTTTGACTCAAATTACTTTCATATGGTGTTGATCACTATAATTACATTATAGAATGACCTTATAGGTCATATTAAACTATATTTTCTATTGAAACATCAGGCAATCCCATAATGTTCCTTTATCTCTCAAGTGCTTCTGCAACACAAGGAAAACATTTTAAATGAAAAATATAGTAGTGGAACACCAATAAAAGGAACAAAAAATATAGGTTAGTGAATAGAAGATTAGGAATGAATAGTGTAAAGTTTGATGAGTTGGAAAATAAAATAAATGAATTAGAGGGAAGAAAATGATGCCAAAAGGATATATAATATTTTGACACTCATTGAAAAGATTATTGTCTAAGAGCAATGCCAAGGATGATCTAGCTGCAACTAGAAAAAAAATGTCAGTTCAAGATGATACCTTGGTTGAACTGGATAAGAAAATTGCAAAGTTAAAAGTAATAGAGGATGATTCAAATGCCAAGATAGAGACTTGAGTAGTGGACACACATTTAATATTCCTAGACTTATTGAAGTAATTTTGTAAATTCTATCATTCAATTTCTTACAGCCAAGCACTGATGTCAAAACTCTGGCTACTTTTGAATTCTCTTTCACCAAAACTGAATTGTATATGAAAGAGTAGGTAGGGAAAATGAAGAACCCACAAAAAGCAAAGATTTCAAACCATCACAATCTGATGCCCTCAATCTACCATAAAACCCTCTTCCAATTTTATCGACTCCAGAAGGAAAAGTGAAGGATGAAGTTAGCTGCACGGGTTGCCAGATCCCAATCATATTCACATTGTAGGGGAAACCCCTACTAGAGAAAGACTATACACTATCTCTAAAACATATAGCAAATAGCACCGCTTACTGTATAAAATCTCCACTATTTTGTAATATCCAAGAAAATTATTAGCAGTTGGCTGAAAACCCAATTGATATAGACTAAAATTTTACCTATTACAATGGTTGGCATCAAAGTCAGGTCTCATTTGACACATTCCTTTAAAGCGACTCGGTACTGGTGGCAAACCGGCATCACCAAAGCTTTTTTATTCTAGCCAAACACCTACATTTATATTGTCCAACTCTTTAGCGTGAATGTTATCACGGAGATTAATTTTCACTAGCCGAGTTTGGCCCTATACAATGTCGTCTCAGTTGTCACTAAATCTAGTCATCCTTGGCGAAGGCTATATCAACATATGTGCCTGATGCAAGTCTTCTCTTCAGGAACCCCCCTTGAAGCACTATGCCCTCATGCAAAATGTTGGAATGCTCTAGAACCCTCAACATTGACTTGCTCAAATGAGATGTGATTTTTGCCCCCTTTTTTTTGTCTTTATGCTGTCGTGTGCGTCACAATTGAGACCAAAATAATTGGTCGCAATTGCGACCAACATGGGCATGTTATTAAAAAAAACAAAATTTTGCTTTATAAATCGACCAACCAACCCATTCAAAAGAGTTGGTCAAAATTTAGGGTTAAATGCACTACTGAATAACATGTCAATATGCATATTCAAGTTTCATAATCAACAAACAAAGATGTGTGTGTGTGTGGAATTCATAAGTTAAAGTGGTAAGTGTCTCGTAGGGCTTGAATTTGTCATTCTGATCTGGTGAAATGACTCAACATGGAGTAGTGCTATCAAATGCACTCATTTTTTATGAGGGATTGGTGACACCTAGCAATTATCAATCAATAAGTGAACTAGCTATTATCAATCAAAAAGTGAATTGGGTAGAAGTGGTACATGATTCTCATTAAATAAATAAATAGTTTGAGCTCTTACATAAAGAGAATAAATTACGTAAGTAAATAAGGTTCACTTACATAATTACATTAATATTCCTCTAAAGTGTAACTTGTAAAAATAGGAACAGATTTTGACAAGACAAGACACATAAGGTAATCATTGTTGAAGATATCTAAGAATTCAAAATTGTAACAAACAAATATAATTGAAAAATTCCCTCAAAAGATGTCCATTAGAAAGAATGGATGTATTTCTAGAAAACAATCGATTGAAAGTCATAGAATACATTAATAGATGGTCTTAGTAGATAGACAAAAAAAAAAAAAAAAAACCCAATACAGATTAAGATCATGGCTCATTTATTACAACTATGATATTAGAGAAAAAATAAAACGATAAAAAAATGAGGTTAACTAACTATGTATGAATGGGTACTAAAGTGAAATTAAATACATAATATATCTTGTTCATAATAACACCGCCCCTATGTACACTTAGAGAGGTGCAAAATAAGACATAAAAATAAAAATGAGACTTGAGAAGAATGCCTAATAAGGAAATCATTTACAAAAGATCCCTTCCAAATGGAAAAAAGGAGAAATTTTTATTGGGAAAAACACATCTTGAAATATTTAAATAGAAGACTAAACATGGGCTCTTAAGAATAACTTTCATCACGAAGATATAATTAGTGTTGCTTACATGGTAGAAAAAATAAGAGGGCTCACTATTAAGCATGAATGCTAATGGTATTCTTATGGGGGAGTATCCTAGCATTGTTAGTGACATGATTCAAAGGTTGTGTGTTGCATTCATGAAAGAGTTTTGCATTGATCTCAACATATTGGTTATTATGTGAACATTGGAAGTATAGAAGATAGAGTTTGGCTTCATGTAGTTTGAGGAATGAAGATGAGATTATGTGAACTTAGTATAATGTTCTACAAAAAAATTTAATGCTACATTTAAGAGAACATATAGATATATGAAGACTGGACAAAGATATAATGATTTAGTGAAAGCAACATTCAGATAGAGTCTCTATGTAGCAGTTACTTTTGTTTGGATTGTATCTCCTAACAGAGATGGAATCTGGTCATGCAGACTTGGAAAATGGCATAATAAATGATGAAAATGTTGTGGTTAATCACACAAATCTAGATGAGCATCACATGAATAGTTATGAAGACTGTGAGTCGACAGTTTGAGTATAATTATGAAAATGTTGTAATATTGTAATGTAACATATAAATGTAATATCTTAAGTTGGTCCTATATTATTATTGTAAATTGAGAAAGCCTTAAGGCTGACTGAACAAAAAAATTTAGGAGATGGTATCAAGGAAAGATGCTTCCCTTGTGGTAGAGTGTGCATTGTATCATCCAATGTGGATTTTTTTGTAATGTGAGTATGTAAACTTGTATGTGAACTCTAGTGAACCTGATAATAAATATATTTTGATCAAAAAAGTGTTTGGTGTAGTGAGGCATGGTGAGTTGACAAAGAAATGTATCTCAAAAAGAAGTTCCTCTTAGACAATGTTGATGAACCATTGTATTATTCAGTGAGGATAGTACTGAAGTTGTTTGGACAATGGGTCCATCTGTCTTCCTGAACAACTCCTAATAGTGTTGATGTAATGCCCTACCCGAAGATCCTTGGAAACAAGGATAAATATAAGCCAAAATAATAATAAAAATTGAACAAGTATGAGTGTACATGACTACATCATACACGGATCACATAGATCACAACGGAAGACTAACCCAACATCCTAACACCAACAGATCTTCAAATGCCACTACTAACCAAAATGACTGACAACAGAAGACACAAAACTAAATTCGAATCAAAACATTCTGAATTCAAAATGTGACACCAAAGGATTGAAGAGCACCTAAGAGGGTAGCCAAAACACTTCTTGAAAATTTCAGGTCAAACTGAAAAGTGTCTGTTGTCCACCTGGACAGGTTTTTGTAAATTCTAGGTGATACTTTAAATCAACATCGAATGATACTCTCTAGTATCGTACAACTTTTCTCAAGAAGTGGTGCAACACTTTCAGGGTTTGGGTGACACTTCTCTCAAGGAAGGGTGATACTTTATAAGTATCATACAACACTTCTTCAATGGGGGTGCGATACTAGAAAGTATCGCACAACATTTCTCTAAAAGGCATGTGATACAATCAACGAATACATGACAGAACTCTATTGGGTGTGCGACACATTATTGTATCACCCATGCTGGCACATGGTCACCCAAGAATACAAGAAAAACTCTTAAGGTCATAGTTCCTTGAGAGGAGATAGTAGCTAGAGATTGATTCAAGTAAAATAGAGTTTAGAACCTCCACATCGGGGAGTACTGGATCCACAATTCGAGGCGTAAACACTTCAACACATATTGGAAGATTGAACACAATCTAACCATCTAAAAATCAATGAAGGGAAAGTACAAAAGGTAACATCACAGTGTACTTAAAACAACATCGCAATAACTGAAAACAACATTGCAATGTGTAGAATAATCAAACTAAGTACGTGGTTCCTCCCAACCATAATAACATCATAAGACCATCATGTGTCCTAGCCATCCCCCATGTGTAACATCCCAAGCTACCAATCAGATCATCAATACTATCATATATATAAGGACATCACTACTAAAACATGCTACGACATAAGCATAAGGAAATCTAAAATGCTACAAGTAAAGTATAAGATAATCCTACCAACACAGGTAACATCATCTATCATATACTAATCATCATAATAAGGAAATGCTTCAATAAATAACACCATTAAACATGATATACAAGCATCCCAATGAAAGAATAAACCACAAGAAAGCATACTCTAGAACTCGAAGCACCAAGTGAAAACATCTAGCAACAATCACACTAGGACAAGAGACCGTCTCTGTACACCGGTCCTTAGCAGTGGTATAGGTAGCTACACCTCCCAACTCGCATCATGTTGATGGAGATAATGGTCCAACCACAACACACACAAAGCAAACATCCATGGCTAACACTCATGCTAGATAGTATGATGACTAAAACCAAGATATAAACAATGCATAAACTACAGGTCCTGGTTAGGCACTCAATGGGCTACTAAGTAGGGGTTGACATAACGGAGAGTCACTTGGCATTAACAAGCCTTAAGCTTGGAATGTGTAGATTCAACTCCCTCAATGGAAAGGCTCTAGTACAAATTATTATCTTAAGTTTTATTACCACCCAGTGTATTATTTAGTTATCACTTATTTAAAACTTCCTTCACTAACCCTCTAGGCACAATGATCACCGAGCTACGAGGTAGAAGCCCCCTCCATATGCTACCCTACCCTACCTATGATCATCCAATGCATAGGCATGCATTCTCCCAACCCAACCCCAATGATCATAACTTTCAAAAGTACCACAGAAGATTGCGACTCCCGAGTCACTCAATAAATGTATGCACACATACTCATGTGTGGTGCACCACCATTATGAAGATCATAACAGAAGGACTGGATGAGAACATGATGCAAAAACTCACTCAACTGAAAATAGACTCAGGAGGATGGATGCGACATGCATCCCAATGCAACATAAAAAGTGCAATAAAGGTATGACCAACATCCAAATGGATAAACCAGGTCCATGACCAAACTCATGCCAAGAAAACCTAAGAAAATAGGGTAGCACACAAAATGAGGTAAAAACTCCCAAAACTGAAAAACTTCAAAATTAAAACCCATTTGGTCTATGGGTACAAAACCCCTAAAAATCTAATAATATTTGGGTTCAGACACCGTATGAAAAAATGACTAGCATAATAGTGTGAAACCCTAAACCCCTATCCCAAAAATAGGGAAAATGTTCATACCCGAACAATCGGGTAGAACCAGCAAACAGAAACAGAGGGGAACACTAGTTCTCAGCCTCTAGACAAATAGCTACCAAAAATAGAACCTAAAATGGAACTGAAACAAGAAAACGAGAAAGCCCTACCTAATAGCAAAAGGGGCAAAAATTGAAACCTGCAAAATAAAATAAAATGCTCGTCGAAACTATTATAAATCATAGCATCGCAAGGTCTACCCAAGCTAGATCCAACAAGACTGACCTTGCAAAGATTCCACACTCATAGCTCTCAGAATGAACAGAAAAATGATCTTCTAGAAGAGGATTCTTAGAAAAGCTCTCAAATTTGTATTTTTAAAAAGTGAGAAGAGAATAATAAAATCCCTTTTTCAATACTTATTCACTTTTCAATTGAATAGTTGATTAGGGGAAATAGCTAGTTAGACTAGGTAGACTCTAAATCAACCCAAATGAAAATAGTTTATTCCTTGTAATGGGAATTCACCTAAGGAAAAGCTACTAGAAATTAAATTCGAGAAGATTTGAAGCCCGAAAACCTAAAATCACAAAAATCACTAAACAACTTTCACGACAATGTGAACCTCTAAATGCACAGACACACGTACTGGTCTAATCACATAATGCAAATGAGTTCGGATTTACTAATGACCAAAAGGTTTAAATTTAAACAATTAAAATTAGGATACGTCAACCATACAAGGACAACATTGGTAAAATATGAATAATTGAATCACTAACTCCATGTGTCACTGCTAGGGATATAATTTGTGCACATTAAAACAAATGATCAAATGCAATTGCATATAATATCATATATGAAGCATTAATGCAATAAATACCTAATTAATCCATTTACATCACTCATATTCGTATAAAGAATAAAGAGACAAGAATGAAGTAAATAACCATAGCATGAAATCCATCACATAACATAGTTGAAAAATATGTCCAAATACCAAATAATCAGATATGTCATAGATCTATTGTCATCTCAAAATGGCATCAACATGCAAATATGATAAATTGAATAGTATAGCAGTAAAGCATCTATGGTACTGAATCAAAGTATAAAATTCAACCCTCAAGTCATCTCAAATTACATATTAAAAAAAGTATCAAGTATCTCTCAAATCAAAACAGACAAGGTACCGGCTGCAAACATGAGAGGCACTAGATCCTCCCCCACTAGCATAGCCTTACTCTTGGAAGCTGGAGTAAAGGTAGGGGTACAATCCCTTTAGTCATGTAGCATCCTCCCAAGTCGCAAAGGTTTCATCACTCGGGTCCCATTGGACCCTTACCTGCTTGATGTCCCCACCTCACAAGGTCAACCTTTGGTGTTGTAGGATATGAATGGGCTCCAAAGTAAGCTTCCCATCCACTACTTGCAAAGCATCCCAATCAAGAACATGGGTCACATTTGAAATATACTGCCTCAAAATAGAAACATGAAAAACATCATAGATGTGTGATAGGCTAAGTGGCAACGTTAGTCGATAAATAATAAGACCAATCCTCTCAAGGATCTCAAATGGTCTGACAAAACGTGGCACCAACTTAGAGCCTTTCCCATAATGGATGGGGCTCTTCCTTGGATGCACTCGCAAAAACACCTTGTCACCAACAAAAAAGTGACGATCCAACCTATGGGCATTCGCATACTTCTTTTGCCTATCCTAAGCAGTAACTAAATGCTCCCTAATGTGAACAACCTACTACTCCATATCATGAAGCATCTCTGGACCCAAAAGAACTCAGTCCTCTAAGTGATCCCAACTCAAAGGGGTACGGCATGGTCTATCGTACAAGGCCTAAAAAGGTGACATGCCAAGAGAACTATGATACCCGTTGTTGTATGCAAACTCAAAAAGGTACAAATAGTCCTCCCACTTCACCTACCTATCCATAACATACATGCAAAGCATATCCTCCAAAACCTTATTCACTCTCTTAGTCTAACCGTCGGTCTCTAGGCGATAAGCTGAATTGAAATTGAGTTGCACACCCAAAGCATGTTAGAGAGACATCCATAGTGCAGAAGTAAACATTGGATCTCTATCTAAAATGATCTGACAAGAAATCTCATGCAAACGAACAATATCCTCCAAGAAAACATGTGCTACAGAAGAAGCTGTGTAGGATGCTCTCATGGGTGAAAAATATGTTACCTTGGACAACTTGTCCACTGTCACCATAATACAGTCATGTCTTTGTGATGACATAGGAAACTCCATGATAAAATCTATAGATATCGTATCCCACTTCCACTCTGAAACAGTATGTTGTTGCAAAAGACCCATCGGATGCTGATGCCCTGCCTTCATGCTCTGGCACTCAAGATATCTAGCAACAAAGTCAGCAACACCATGTTTCATCCCTACCGAAAAGTACAATTGTTTGAGATCAACATGCATTTTTTTAACACCTGGATGTGCAGAATACAATGCACGATGCACTTTTGACAAAACCAAGATACGAAGATCACCTGACACGAGTACATAGATATGCCTCAAGTGTCACAGTAGTCCATCGGACTCAAGAAAATAACCTAAAAATCTCCCCTCAAGGGTACGTCCAGACTTGATCTCTGCCCTCACTTCCTGATACCAAGTGTCACTAGGAAAAGCCTCCAAGATACGGCCTCGTAAATCCACTCCCAATGACATCATTGATACCTCATGTAGCCTCATACTTAGGGTATCTACGATGACATTCTCCTTCCCTTTAATGTAATAAACATCAAAGTTGTACTCGCACAAGAACTCCATCCAACAACGTTGTTGTGCATTCAAGTTTGACTGAGTAAAGATATACTGCAAGCTCCTATGATTGCTATGCAACTCAAACCTGTGTCCAAAAAGAAAATACATTTAACAGATAAGGGCATGCACTATGGTCGTGAGTTCCAAATCATGAGTGGGATAGTTAAGCTCATGGTCCTTGAGTTTCCTAGACTCATGTAATTATGTGACCATCCTACATCAACATCGCACCCACGCCTTCCAATGAAGCATCTACGCAAACCATAAAATCACCTGTAGGATTAGGCACTGCAAGGACTAGTGCACTGGTCAAACACTCCTTAAGAGAATTAAAAGTTGTCTCATACTAGTCTAACCAAACATACTTCTTCCCTTTCCATTGAAGAGAAGTGATAGGATGAGCTACTCATGAAAAATGCTTCATGAAGCAACGATAGTAACTCACCAATCCCATGAAACTACAAACTTTAGAGACATTAGTGGGTATCGGTCAATCCATGATAGCACGAATCTTCTCTGGATCGACGGTAATTCCATCACCAGTGATGATGTGTCCCAAATACTTAACCTTTGACTGGAAGAACCCACATTTACTCAAGTTGCCATACAACTGATGGTCTCTCAAGCATTGCAATACTTGACATAAATGGACTTCATGCTCCTCCACAGCCTTCAAATAGATCAATATGTCATCTGGGAATACAATGACACACTAATCCAAGTACTTACAAAATACTACATTCATCAAACTCATAAACATTGATGGTGCATTTGTTAACCCAAAGGGTACAACCATGAACTCATAATGCCCATACCATGTACAAAAAAAAAATTCAATGAATATCAACCTCTTGGATATGAAGCCGATGCTATCCCAACTTTAGATCAATCTTTGAGAACACTTGTGCTCCCTTCATCTGATTGAACAAGTCATCAATCGTAAACAAAGGATAATGGTTCTTCACTATCACCTTATTCAACTGTCGATAGTCAATCGATAGTCAATGCACAAATGCAAAGAAATATCCTTCTTCTTCACAATGATGACTAGTGCACCCCATGGGGATACACTAGGATGAATATAGTCCTTGGCCAAAAATTCCTCCAACTATAATCTGAGCTTAATTCAACTCCTGAGTAGTCATGCGGTAAGGAGCTCATAAAATTAGCTCTGCTCCTGGTACAAGATCAATCCAAAAATCAATGTCACACTATGGTAGCATACCTAAAATCTCCTCAAGAAATACATCTACATACTCACGAAGGAGTGGACGATCATCAAGTCTCACCATACAGCTCTCAGTTTCCTTAAGATCACTAACAGACACAAGAAATAACTGACAACCCTTCCACACACTCCGCTTCAGCTCATTAGTTGAGATCATCCGAAGTGAGACTGGTCTCTAGACTCCCAAAAGTTCCACCTATCCACTTGTGTCATCAACACATTGTGTCGTCTTATGACGAAAATCAATATTTGCCTAATGGGCACCTAACCAATCCATGCCCAACACAATGTCATACAATCCCAGAGGTAGAATGCGTAGATCCACTATGGTGGTGAAGGTTCCCAAATTCAAAATACAACTCCTAACCAACGAGTCAACAGCCACTTTGGAACCTGTGGCTAACTCAACCTGCCACCTATTGACCGGACGCACTACCACTAGCCCAAATTACTAAACAAGAGATGGTGATATGAAAGAATCTAAAGCACCAAAGTCAAACAAAACTAAAGATGAAATACCATGCAACATAAATGTAGCCTTGACTATTGTACCCTGATGATGAACTTGACAGTTGTCAACCGTCGCAAAGACTCTATGATTCCTACCAGCATCTCCTACAGTAGGTTCAGATCTCGTTGTGCCCTTACTAGGTCTTGAAGATGGTTTAATGGAGCACTCAAAGGATTTATGGCCAAGCTGGCCACAAGAATAACAATTTCCTCCAAAGTTGGAACCTGTTTCGTGACCTCCCTAGGTAGTACTAGGATAAGGTGTACTACCCCTACTAGAATTTTGCTAAGTACTCTAGGGAGGATGATCCTATTGAGATTTGTGTCCTCAATTCTAGTTATCTCCTTTCTTTCCTAAGGTACCATAAGATTGTCCACCCTTGGTCCAATAACTCTTCTTATTCTTACGGTGATAGCCACATTGAGAGGGTTTTGATTGGGCTTGGCCCTTCCCAGAAGACTGAGTAAATTGATTCTCCTACCCTAGATTTCGAGCACTCTAGTTCTAAGAACCAGATTTACCACTATAACCCCTAGCCACATTGATCTCTATGATCCTCGCCTTCTCCACAACAAGTGCAAGTATCCTTGACTGATGAGCACAAACATCTCTAATGATGGAGTCTCTAAGGCCCCTCACAAAATGTTGAGTGGTGAGTGCCTCATCATGCATGTAGCTTGAGTACTACTTCAAACTAAGGAATTTCTTCTCATACTGATCAACTATTATGAAACCTTGTCTAAGCTCATGGAACTCATCAATGTAAGCCTCACAATACTATGGTGATAGAAATTTCTCTCTGAATCACTCCACAAAGATCTCCAGGTGAGATCTATGACACTGATCTAGAGCCTATCACTCTCTCAATCCCACCAAATGGAACCATGTTCCCTCATCTGTGTGATCGCACAACAAAATTAATGCAGCCTATCATATAAAAGGAAAATAATCTATTACACTTGATGGAAAGACTAATACTGATGATGTTTACTTTGTTGATGGTTTGGAATATAATCTTTTGAGTGTTGGACAACTAGTGGACAAGGGATATTAGTTGTGATTTACAAAGAAGACATGCATTATCACAAACAAACATGACACATTGATTTGTATTGGTACAAGGACAAAAAGTAATGTACTTCAGTTGAATCCTACTGAGATGACATGTTTTGTTGCTAAAGTGGATGATAGTTGGTTGTGGCATAAGAGATTTTATCATATCAACTTTGATAATATTGTGAAGGCAAGTTCTACATTTGCAGTTCGATATTTGCCTAAAATTGTGAAACCTACTAACATGGTGTGTAAGGAATGTGTTATGGCAAAACAAAATAAAAGTTCATTTTCAAGTAAGAAAATTACTACATCAATGAAATTGGAGATTGTGCACACAGATTTGAGTCCTCCTACTAAGACAAAAGAATAATATGGTGAAAGGTATTTTGTGATTCCTATTGATGATTTCACTAGAATGATGTGGGTAGCATTTCTTAGAAAAAAAATATTTTTTGTTTTTGAGAAATTCAAGATATTTAAGAGTAGTGTTGAAAATGAATCTAGCTTGAAATTAAATCTTTGAGATCTAATATAGGTGGAGAATTTACTTGAAATGAGTTTAATAACTTTTGCATAGAAAATGACATTAAAGACAACTTTTAACCCCTAAAACATCTAAACAAAATGGAATAACAGAAAGGAGGAACATAAGCAGCAAGAGAAATGGTGCTTGAGAATAGTGCATCTAAGATATTTTGGAGAGAACTAGTAAATATAGAAGTTTACATTATGAACAAAGTACAAATTAGACAAAACATTGGTAAGACACCTTATGAACTTTGGTTTGGACATATATCCTCAGTTAAGTATTTCAGAATCTTTGGAAGTAAATGTTACAATAAGAGAGATGATGGTAATGAAAAGTTTGATTCAAGGAGTGATGAGGATATGTTTCTTGGATATCCATTGAAAAGTAAAGAATATAGATGATTCAATTAGAGAACTAAGACTATTGTTGAGAGCATAAATGTGAGAGTTGATGAGAAGTTTAGAGTTCAAGAAAGAATACTTTACTACAATTCTGGTGAAGAGACTAATACAAGGACTAACAGAGAAGATATTGATAAAGAATATGTGTATGAGATTGACACTAATTTTTAAAATGAAATTCAAAAAGAAGAAAAAATAGAAGAACCAAGATTTGAACCTAGAGTTGAAGAAGGAGTTGAAGCGATGACAACTAACAGAAATTTGATTAAGAATCACCCTATTGATCATATTATTGGAAGCAAAGGCAGAGGAGTTATGACAAGAAATGAGGTACAAGAAGAATTATGTTTGATTTCTCAGATTGAACCTAAAAGTGCTAATGAAGCTAGTAAAGATGATTTTGGGATGAAATCTATGAAAGAAGAACTGGAGCAAATTGAAAAGAACAATACATGGGAATTTCCTAGACCTGAGGAAAATAATGTTATTGGAACTAAGTGCGTATTCAAAAATGAAATGAATAAACAAGGTGAGGTTGTAAGAAACAAAGCAAGAATAGTATATAAAGGCTATTCACAACAAGAAGGAATTGATTTTGAGGAAACATCTATACCTATTGCTATAGTAAAGGTAGTAAAAATATTTTCAGCGTATGTAGCTAACAAGAACTTCAAAGAGTATCAAATGGATGTCAAATCAGCTTTTCTGAATGGTGCACTAGAAGTACACGTGGAGCAACCTCATGGTTATCCTTTTATAGATGAAGGAGATATGGTTTACAAACTGAAGAAAGAATTGTATGGATTGAAAAAGGCACCTAGAGCCTGGCATGCAAGATTAGATAAGCATTTGATAAATTTGGGATTTGAAAAAGGTAATGTTGGTCGTACTTTGTATTTGAAGGAGACTGACAATAGTTTACTAATTGTTGAAGTATTTGTGGATGAAAAAATCTTTGGAGGTGATAATGAAGAAAGTGAAGTGTTTGTAGCAGAGATGAAGGAATTTGAGATGAGTATGATTAATGAGATGAAGTATTTCTTGGGATTGCAAATTGTTTAGAACAAAGATGGTATCTTCATATCACAAGCTAAGCATCTTAAAGACTTATTGAAAAGATTTGGTTTGGAAAGTTATAAACCTTTTGGAACACCTAAAGTAACTTGTCACAAATTGTCTAACAAAGATGAAACCCCTACAGTTGAGTAAAGAAAGTACAGATCTATGATTGGTGGATCGCAATACTTGACACACACTAGACCTAATATATCTAATGCAATTGGAATTGTGGAAAGATTTAAAGCTAATTCTAAAGAGTCACATTATGCTACAATAAAGAGAATTTTTAGATATTTAAAGGATACACCTGACTTTGGATTATGGTATGACAGATTAAATGATTTTATTTTATGTGCATACAATGATGGAGATTAGGAAAGAAGTGTAAATGAGAGAAACAATACTAGTGGTGGAGAATTTTTCTTGGGAGGAAGATTGATTTCTTGGCTAAGCAAGAAACAAGACTTTATTTCATAGAGTATGATAGAAGTTGAGTATGGAGTAATTGTTAGAAATAATAGTCAACCAAGATAACTGAGAATGGGGGGTGTATCAATTATCCAATAATTAAAACATTTATCAACCTTAAATAATCTTAACCATTCAACCAAATTAAATAAAAACCATAACAAGATGCACATATACAATTACACTAGATATATTAACTAGGGAGACCCCTGATCAGAGGGAAAACCCCAGTGGGAATGATGCCCATAAGATGATGTACTAGTATAAATATTCCTTGTTAGAGGATGGACCCTATTAGGATTCTATTACAACATTTAGTACATATGAGTCCCTATTAGGAGACTTTGAATCCTTGTTAGGAGATTCCATACCTGTTAGGAGTTGTGTCAACCCTATTAGGAGTTGTGGAAGATAGAAGGACCTACTATCCAAACAACTTCTAAGGCAAGACCATTGAACTCACTGTACAAGTGATCTCTCAACTAGTCCTTGCAGAATAATTATCTGTATTATACTTTAACTTCTTTCCTTTGTCCTATCAACTATAAGAATCATTGTTAGACCTTGTAGACTAGGTCACAAACCTCGGATCCAAGTATCAAACTTCAGATCACACAATAAAATCTTGGCAATGAAGTTTCCTTCACCTTCACTCTGCTCTGCTTATCTTTGCATTCTACTCGTTGTGCTACTTACAATCATTCGCTTTCCATCCATACATGATAAAGGAGAATGTCTTTCCTTTATACTGAATCCATACAAAAATTCTATGAGTCAGTTGTTACACCTTCTCAATTAATTATTATAGGACCACATTAAGAACACATTACACTTAGTGATAACATTAATCTTTCACTTTGTTACTTGAATAAAGTTTCATACATGTAATATTATGACTAGTGAGCTTAGCGACATCATCTCCAGAATGTCTTCTTCTCATCTTTAACTTTGGCTTCTCAAAATAACAACTATGCTAAGACATATAACAAGTTTACCAAAACATACTTTTGTAAACTCTATCTCAAAACAATCTTCACTGAAACTTTCATAACTTCTTCCAGACTTAATTTCTTATACTTTTGAGGTTAACTACATATACTAGACACTTAGTATAATCTCCCTTTAACCTCAGTAGTGAAAGTACTCAACGATATATCTGTACCAACTTGATCTCTCCATTCTTCTGTCAAATACCACAAAAAATTGCTATGTTGACATCAATGACAAACACAATCATGAATGTAACCACTCGTACATTTGAGGTCATTTTTTGACCAAAATTTTTGACCATCAATTAATGAGGTTTTGATTGGTCAGATTGTAGAAGGAAAATTTTCAATTTTTAAAAATCTAAGCCTGTGTTGGTCAAAATTTTGACCAACACGGGCTTAACTTTAACGTGCAAAATTGTTTTCAATTTCATTGACGTTGAGCGCGTGAAGTAGTTGGAGCTACAGAACCTTGGGTCGACCCATGCCAGTGCTACTTGATTTCCCGCCACTGGCTCCTCATTTGGAACATTGGACTCCATCTCTCACATCTGGCTCTGAATCTAGCACTTAAACTGGTATTTACCTCATACATTTTTTTCGATAGGCTTTCACTTGGGCAATAGCCCACTGGCATTTCCTCACGCACCTGCTTCCTCAGGGCTGCCGAGATTTCCTTAGCTTCGCCAGCAGCACCGGCTTGCCACTCTCCTGCTCTACACATGACCAAGCACCTCAGGGGAGCTTCAGATGCTACGGAGCTGCTATGGAGCTAGGCGGAAGGCCACGAGGCAGTCGATAGGATAACCGCTGGAATGCACTGTCTCTCTACAGTTCGATCGCCCAGATATCCTATAAATTCGACTCCTAAGGGGTTTGTGTAAGGGATCACTCGTATGTTTCTGATTAAATAGGTATTCTTGCTCTGTTGGTTTCTTTCCATTCTGTTTACATGCTTACTGCTCCTTGATAACCTTGCTTAGATCATGTTCTTTTGCTTCCTACAGGCACTAGGTAGATAGTAGAAGAGGTGGACAATATCGGCTTCGAGTTCTTCCCATCAATTTTGGTAAAATGGCATTATGTGATTCCATGTTTTTTTATTTTCTTGTCTTTGACATCTACCGCTATAGGTTGTTCTATTTATCGAAACCAGTTTCAAAAATTTAGAAAATTCAGATGTTATGTTTGACGTAAATGATACCAACTTTTAATACTTTGTTATGTTTATTTAAGAATTAATCATTCTTGACAATTCAAAATAATGAAAATATGAGGGCTATGATTTATTTTTTACCATCGGCTACAGATTGGTTACCCTAGATGGATGCCCTGTTAGGTACCCTTCGTAATGCCTAGATTCTATCAACCATAGTGAGTGCATGGGCTTTCCAGAGCTAGGATACACTCGAACTCTTCTGTGCTTTTGTGGTCCTTCAACAGTCATAGGGCCAACACAACTTGACATGGTTTTGTCCCCCGGGGCCCTCGACCGATGCTTAATGTCGATGAAAGTGGCATGATTCCAATCAATTTTTAACAACCAAGAACCCTCGTTTACATGAAAGTGACTATAAATGAGTTATTTGCATAATATAAATATAGATATTGTATATATTTCATTGAATACGATTGTAAAATATGATACTTTGTAGAAATCCTTTATATTGAGAGGCCTTTACTCTTTTAAATCTGTAAGTATATTGAGAGGCCTTTGCTCTTGTAAATCTCTAAGTGTGTCTCATTTCTACTCCAAAAGTATCTCTAGGATCTTGATAATTAATCTATGAAATATGAACATGGATGAGTAGTAAAATAATAAATTATATTAGTCATAATCCAAAACATGTCTGTAGATTCTAAACATAACCGCGAAATATTGTTTATTAGAACTATAAACTATATATGATCGCACTTCAGTTCATCATGGAGAGTCATGTCTCATGCAAGACACATCTATCCATACATGTTTTACCAATTCAGATACGAAGTAAATCTATTTGATTTTCAAACTTTTATTTTTAACAATTGTTATCGAATTCATATTACTTCAGTGCAAATGAATAATGTAGCAGTCGAATCCTAATGGAAGTATCAGGCTATTTCAAAAGATGCTTTAAAGACTAAACAAAAAAAACACCCAGACCAATTCAGTATAGTCAGGTGAAGAAACAGAGAAATGGCATATTCAACAAATTTTATCAGATCCTCCTGCTGCCTTGTATAGTTGACCCATATTCAAGCTAGGCCAAATGTAAATAGAAATGTTTTCACATGATTTCAATTTTATTTTGTCACTGTTGTGGAAGTTGATTTCCTTGAAGTTTCCCAAAGCATTTTCAGAAAATTCATTATGTGCATAGCCTAAGATTATTATAGTCTACATGAAAATAAACACATCTTTATGAAGCATTGTATCAGATAGTTCATGTGCCTTGCCTAAGGTTCCACATTTCCTCAAATCATTAGGGTCTACATAAAACACATATTTTTGAAGCCCTCTATTAGATAGATTATGCGTCTCACCTATGGTTCCATATTTAATTTTTCACATGTTCATCTTTCCAAAGGAGATTTTTCCCTCTGTAGCATAGCATCATTCAGTGGGTAAGGCATTAGGGAAAAGATGAGGATCCAGAGTAGAATGAGCACCGCACATGTGTCCAAATTTTATTTTAGTTTCATGAAAATAATTGAATTACGTTATTAATAGTTAAAAACTAAAAGTATTAAGAAACCAGCAAATAGAAGTAGTGTTGCATAATTAAAAAAATTAGGCATGTGCCAATCCTTGATCTTATAATTCATTGGTTATTACTAGTGATTTTGAAAGGTTGTAGAATTTAAAAACAAATTCCCAATTTTAAAAGACTGTTATGTTTCAAGTGAATGTACTCGAGAGAATGAAACATTAATTGCCAATTTTATCTGCAGTCATTCAATATGTTTTTCTAAAACTAGAGAAAAATTTGAAGAGTATTTTAAGCTCCATTTTTCAGTTTCCTTGGTGATTGCAGTATATTCATATGGCATTTTTAGCAAAACTCGGTTTGTGCTATATTTATATGGCACTTCATTTTGGTATTGATGTTATTCTTGAGAAGCACAATATATTTACAAACATAGAGAACTCCAGGCCGATCCTAAAAAATCAATTTGGGAAGTAGGCCTAATTAGCTCTATTTTACAAAGTACCTACCTTGCTTTCAAATAACACAACTTGGCCAACTATTCAGACATCCCAAGGAGCACATATCAACACCAGACCCACCATTTGTTTGGTCACAACCATTCCAACCTTCATTCTGCAATCAATCTATCAGTTTGATGTCACCCAAGCACATAGAGATGCTAGGATAGGGCTTGGTGTTTCTCTCAACTGCCAAAACCGTCATGTCTATAGCCAAATAAATCTTAAAGTAAATCTTCTTGGCTAGAATTCTCCCCAAGGCCATAATTTTGCAATGGTTGGAATAAGAAAAGAACGGGGGATGGAAGGCATCACCTTTCATTATATAGGTATAGTGGACTAGCACATTCTGTAATCAAAGTAATGCTTGGTTTCAAGTGACATCTACAGTTTCATTTTTTATTATTATTTATAATTTTATTTTTTTTAGCTTACTTTAATTTGTTGTGATTTCAGCTTGCTATTTCTCATTATTGTATTCTAGCCCAATTTAATACACACTTTCTTACAAATGTAACCTTGTTTGTTTCTCAATAGTTCTTGGCTCACCAAGGTGATATTTTGTGCCTCCATTCTCAATGCTCAAAACCATGTCTTGTAAATTATCTTAGAAGATGAATTGCAGCATATGCTTAAAAGCCTCATTTCAATAGAGTAAACATAGCAAACAAAGATGTAACTCTCATTTCCAAAATAAGAGAATACCATTAGATGCTATACTTTCAAGTTGCTTGAAATGACTCTAGACTGGTCTTGAAAGATGTTCAAGCAATGATAATTTTATATTGGATCTCTTTTGTATCAAACTCTTGCTTTGTCTTAATACACCTCCTACATTCACAATGCCATTTTGTTACTATTGAATCTATTATTTTGTTACCGTTGATCTATGTAATGCAGAAATATTACTACAGCGTGTGTAGCTCTTCAGGCACCTTTTTAATTTGTATATTTGAAAATTAATCAGCCTATATCCAATCATACATTTGTTTTGACCTCCACTACAGATTTTAACACCAACGCCTATCGGCTATACTCTTGGACCCTGCCGAGGTACAAGCGCTAGTTTATGTTTTCATATGTTTGGTTGATTATTTCATTTCTTCCAGTGGTTTGAGTTGTCTCACACTTAGACGCTTACACTAAATATGGCATGCTCTTCTTTCATGAGGTTTATTGAAAACCTAAAGCCTTCCACCGGTAATGCCATTGGTGTAATGCCATTAGACTGAATTACGTTGCACATTTTACTATCATAAAATGCCATTTGCGTCCCCTACTCTTGTCAATCTCTGATGGGGACACAACCCAAACAACAGAATGGACACAATAGAAAAGGGGAATTTATTAACTGAGAAAATAAGCTAGTACAAACAGTGTAGAGAAAATAAACTTCAAAACATGCCCTGAGGGCTTACAATAGCATAAATCTGGAGAATATTTCTCCTTATAGTACCTCCTCTCAAAATCCACCCCCAACTGCCTTTTACAATGCCAAAAATCTCCTTAAATAGACCCCGGAGGGTTAAGGACTAGGAGTACATTCTAGAAAGTGCTAGTAGGCATCCACCGACAAAACAGAAGGTTCCAGAAGCCGCGTTAGAAGTCGGTGCAAATCTAGAAGAATCCAGAAATGGTAGCCAAACTTCCGGGAGGCATAACTTTTGAACCGTAGCTCCGATTGACGAACCGTTTACATTTTCGAAAAGCTCTCGAAGCGCTCTATAGCCCTATGGACAAGCTTCGCTTGTCTCCCATTTTTTGACCCTTTTCGAGGTCATTTAATGCCCCAAACCTGACTTCGAAGCATTCTTAGGAGGTCTCCAAAACCCGAAAAACTGCAATAACTTTCAAACCGTGGGGCCTTTTGACCTGATTCTTTTTCTGGAATGCTCTAAATCTCAATTACATTCATCTGGCCAAGTTGCACCTTCTAGGTCATCAAAATGATGGTCAAATTGCATGTTCCTATTTTTTCGAGATTTTCAAATACACTGATGGTTGAACTATGAGAGTTGGAACCTTTATGGGTATCCAAAAATGTAAAGACATAAAATAGAAACTAAGTCTAAGTACATTTTTTTTTTGGGTGACACAGGATTGCCCTTATACCTCTGGATGCTCCTGCATCAGACACCCAGGGTAGATTGAAAAGTGACCCTGTCACTTTATGGATGGTAGAGGAAATCCCAAATGGGAAACCTCAGCTGCTGAAATCCAAGTTGAGTCCTCGATCGGTCGTCCTTTTCATTTGACCAAATACTCTTCATACTGCCTGTTTCTGGTACTCCTACCCACACGATGATCTAGAATGTCTTCTATTTCCTCCTTCTTAGAAGCAAGAATTGGACATGGCTCTAAAACCAGCTCCTCATCTGCACCATCATCATGATACTCCGTTAAATCTGCAATGTTGAAAATGGGAGAAATGTGAATACCATCTGGCAGCTCCACCTCATATGCATTTCCTGAGTTATGTTTCTTCAAAATTTTGCAGGGGCCAAATTTCTTCATTTTCAGCTTGTTGTAAGTACCAACTGGAAATCTTTCTTTTTGTAAGTGCACCATGACAAGATCCCCTACTTGGAATTCCTTATGTCTCCTCCTTGCATCAGCCTTAGCTTTATACTCTTGATTCATCTTGATAATGTGTGCTTGAACCTCCTCATGTAGACGCTTGATGTGTTCAGTAAATTCCTCAACTTCAGCACTTGTTCTCTCCCCTGGTTCTATCTTCCTCAATTCTGGTGCAGTCCTTGGGCTATTTCCATATACAATTTGAAATGGTGATTTTCCAGTACTTCTATTTACAGAGTTATTATAAGCAAACTCTGCCTGTGGTAGAATCAAATCCCATCCCTTGGGCTTATCGCCAACTAAACATCTCAGCAAATTGCACAGACTTCTATTTACCACTTCTGTTTGGCCATCAGTCTGTGGGTGATGCGTGGAACTGAATTTCAAGTCTGTTCTCAACTTCTTCCACAATGTCCTCCAGAAATACCCCACAAATTTAGTATCTCGGTCAGAAACTATACTCCTTGGAAGACCATGTAGTCTTACCACCTCTTTGAAAAACAAGTCTGCAATATGGACAGCATCATGAGTTTTGTGGCATGGAATGAAATGTGCCATTTTGGAGAACCTATCAACCACCACAAATACTGAGTCATTACCCCTTTGGGTCCTTGGCAATCCAAGAACAAAATCCATACTTATGTCCTCCCATGGCCTTGATGGAACAGGCAATGGCTGATATAGGCCAGTATTGTGACTAAACCCCTTGGCAACTTGACAAACCTGGCAACTCTGTACAAACTTCTTCACATCCTGTGTAATTTGAGGCCAAAAATAATGTTCTCTAAGAATGGCAATGGTCTTATCCCGACCAAAATGTCCTGCCATCCCCCCACTGTGTTTCTCCTTAATCAGATTTTCCCTCATGGAACTCCTTGGAATGCACAATTGACTGCCTTTGAACAACATGCCATCCTGAATCAAATAGTCTAACCACTTGGTTCTATCTACAGCAACAGGTTCTTTACAAGCTTTTCATGCTTCAGCAAAATCAGGATCCTCGGGGTACAAATTCTTGAGTTCATCAAACCCAACTACTTCAACTTGCATTGTTGTAAGCAACAACTGTCTCCTACTTAATGCATCTGCAACCCTATTAGATTTTTCACTTCTATGCTTCAACACAAATGTATAACTCTGCAAGAATTCTACCCACTTCATATGCCTCTGATTCAATTTACCTTGGCTATTTAGGTACTGTAATGCCTGATGATCAGTATACAAAACAAATTCCTTTGGCAATAAATAATGCCTCCATTTCTTTAAGGCCTGAACTATTGCATAGAACTCTTGATCATAAATAGAATACTTCTTCTTTGCATCATTCAATTTTTCACTAAAATATGCAATAGGCTTACCTTCTTGGCTTAATACAGCCCCAATAGCGCTACCACTAGCATCACAATCCACCTGGAATACTTTTCTGAAATCTGGAAGTGCCAACACATGCTGTTCAGTCACCTTCTTCTTCAGCAATTCAAAACTTCTCGCAGCTGCTGCAGTCCATTTGAACTCTTTTCTATCCCCTCTTATTGTATCAGTTAGAGGTGCACATATGCCACTGAAATTCTTAATAAACTTCCTGTAAAAACTAACTAGACCATGAAATGATCTTACCTCAGTAGCAGACCTTGGAGTAGGCCATTCCAAGATGGCTTTTACCTTCTCTGGATCCATTTTGAGACCTTCAGGTGATATAACAAATCCCAAATAGACTAACTCCCTTTTTGCAAAGACACACTTCTTTAGATTAATTAACAGTTTCTCTTCCCTTAGCCTTTCAAGGACACTACGAATATGTAGTAAATGTTCTTCCAAAGTCTTGCTGAAAATTAAAATATCATCCAAATAGACAATAACAAATTTTCCCAAGAACTTCTTAAGTACCTCATTCATGAGCCGCATGAAGGTGCTTGGGGCGTTCGTCAATCCAAAGGGCATGACTAACCACTCATAAAGACCCTCCTTGGTCTTGAAGGCTGTTTTCCACTCATCTCCTTCTCGAATCTGTATCTGATGATAGCCACTCTTCAGATCTATCTTTGTGAAGTACTGAGCTCTACTCAAGCAGTCCATAAGATCATCCATCCTTGGTAAAGGAAATCGGTACTTGATGGTATCCTATTTATAGCTCGAGAATCTGTACACATCCTCCACTCTCCATCCTTCTTTGGTGCAAGTACTGCAGGTACTGCACATGGACTCAGGCTCTCTCGAATTAAGCCCTTCCTCAACAGCTCCTGAACCTGTCTATTTAGCTCCTCTGTTTCAGTAGGAGTCATCCTGTGAGCAGCCTTGTTACGCAAACTAGCTCCTGGAATCAGATCTATCTGATGACTGATTTGCCTTACTGGTGGCAATCCATCTGGAACATTATCAGAGATAATATCTCCAAATTCCCCTAGTAAATCTGAAACTTCAAATGGCATTTCACTACTACCTTCTTTATCTTTCCTAGGAATCAAAGCATAGCACATACGCTGATGTTTAATGCCATCTAAAAACTTCCTTCCATCAACAAGACAAATCCTAGCACTGCTACATACCTTTTCACCTTCCTTTTTCATGGGCTTCAATTTGTGGCGAACTCCATCCTTTGTTAGAGAGTATGTGTTTGCATGTCCATCATGTATTGCATGTCTATCAAACTGCCATGGTCTACCCAACAATAGATGGCAAACATCCATCGAAATAACATCACAGAGAACTTCATCATGGTAACTCCCAATTTTGAATTTTACTAAACATTGTTCACTTACCAGGACCTTATGATCATCTTTTACCCAAGAAATCCAATAGGGCTGGGGATGTTTCTCCCTCTTGAGCTTCAGCTTAGAGACCATCTCTTCTGATACCAGGTTATCAGTGCTACCACCATCAATGATCACATCACAACATTTATCCTCACACTTGCATCTGGTACGAAACAAACTCCTCCGTTGTCCTGGTTCATTCTCGCCACTTAGTAGGACTCTTTCATTTACCAAGGCCTCTCCTCTTTCTGCATCCTCTGAATGTGATGATTGTGCATCCTCATCCACATGAGCAACCCTAGCTTGGCCCTCAGCTCTCCTATCTGTCCTTCCTTGTCGTTGAGGGCATTCAAAGGCACGATGACCTTCTTCATTGCAATGGAAACAGGTACCATGGAAGCCTCCTCTTCTGTCCACGTCCTCTACCTCTTCCTCTTTGGTTTCCAAAATCTTGATCATGGGAGCGGTTGAAACCCTCATTCCTCTGGTTCCTGCTAGTACCCTCATCTTCATTTTTCTTTTGAGTTTCATTGCGGCCTCCAAATGATCTACCGCTTCCCCTTCCTCCTTGACCGCGCCCTCTTTGTCTTCCTTCAAACCTTTTACTCAGCTTCTCTTCAACTCGTAGGGCAAACTGGTATGCTTCTTCAACGCTGGTCATTCTTACCAGACTTAATTCCTCCTGGATGCTAGGTCGTAACCCACTGATATAACGAGCAACCTTCTCCTTATTTGCTTCTGCATGCCCCGCTCTAATCAGGAGTCGATAAAACTCCTCTGTATATTCTTGGACTGATCTTCCTGCTTGCTTTAACCCATGCATCTTCTTAAACAGATCAAGCTCGTAGTCCACAGGAATGAACTGCTTCTTCAATTTGTCCACCATGCGATCCCATCTTGTGATCTTCTCCTTTCCTCTTCTAAGTCTTTCCAGTTGAACCTCTTGCCACCAGATTTTGGCATGGCCTTTTAGTTTGGCCTTTGCAAACTTAACCCTATCTGGGTCCCTTATATCCTCATACTCAAAGTATTCATCCAGTTCATTGATCCAGTCGATCACCTCATCTGGTTTCAAATTTCTCGAAAATATACCCACTTCAATTGTAGGTCTTTTCCCAAACCTAGTAATGGCCCTAAAAAGCCTTTCCTCTACAGGATTCAGAACTTCCCCGTCAACTTCCATTACTTCCTCTTCATTGTCATCCTCACTATTGTCATCTGCGGCAATATTTGCTCCTCTACGAAGCTCCTCTTGCAATGCTTATACCTGTCTCTAGAGGGCTCTAACCTCCTCAGGATCAATAGCTCTGGCCCTTCCGCCACGCTCTCTTCGTGGAAGCATCTTCTAACTTGAACCCACAACCACACAGTCCTGGTGCAAACTGCCTCACAGTCGGCGCTCTGTCTACACACTCAGGAAAACCCGCTCTGATACCACTTGATGGGGACACAACCCAAACAACAGAATGGACACAATAGAAAAGGGGAATTTATTAACTGAGAAAATAAGCTAGTACAAACAATGCAGAGAAAATAAACTTCAAAACATGCCCTGAGGGCTTACAATAGCATAAATCTCGAGAATATTTCTCCTTATAGTACCTCCTCTCAAACTCCACCCCGAACTGCCTTTTACAATGCCAAAAATCTCCTTAAATAGACCCCGGAGGGTTAAGGACTAGGAGTACATTCTAGAAAGTGCTAGTAGGCATCCACCGACAAAACAGAAGGTTCTAGAAGCCGCGTTAGAAGTCGGTGCAAATCTAGAAGAATCCAGAAACGGTAGCCAAACTTTTGGGAGGCATAACTTTTGAACCGTAGCTCCGATTGACGAACCGTTTACATTTTCAGAAAGCTCTCGAAGCGCTCTATAGCCCTATGGACAAGCTTTTCTCGTCCCCCATTTTTTGACCCTTTTCGAGGTCATTTAATGCCCCAAACCTGACTTTGAAGCATTCTTAGGAGGTCTCCAAAACCCGAAAAACTGTAATAACTTTCAAACCGTGGGGCCTTTTGACCTGATTCTATTTCTGGAATGCTCTAAATCTCAATTACATTCATCTGGCCAAGTCGCACCTTCTAGGTCACCAAAATGATGGTCAAATTGCATGTTCCTATTTTTTCGGGATTTTCAAATGCACTGATGGTTGAACTATGAGAGTTGGAACCTTTATGGGTATCCAAAAATGTAAAGACATAAAATAGAAACTAAGTCTAAGTACTTTTTTTTTTGGGTGACACAAGATTGCCCTTATACCTCTGGATGCTCCTGCATCAATCTCGCACCATACTACCCATTTATAGAGGGCCAGTTGAAGGAGACACTTCACATTTTGCTTTCAATACATGAACCCCTTGAAGATTGCTCCGCAGATGTCCAATGCTTGCAGAACTGCATTGAACATAACACCTTTTTTACAAGGCAAAAATATCCTCCCATTTCCTCACTCATAGACAATTTTCCTTTGGTGTGTATCCTAGTCATAAGTTGTTGAGTGTTCTACCTTGCCTAAATTTGGTCTTGTTTTTGGGCTTCTTCCTCTTGGATCTAAGACACCTTTGGGGCATATCTTTGAAAGGGTTTTTGAAAGGTTAGCAATTTTTGTGTCAGAAATGTGCTAATTAGTGCACTGTAAAATAAATTTTTTAATTTTCAAAAACACACAAAATTGGAATTCCGCTCTTCACACCTCTTCCAACTTCTCTTTATTGTATACCGAGTTTGACTCATCTCTTTATCAGAAATTGCTTCACATTGCACTCTTTACCTGATTGCATTGACTCTTATACTGAATCCTAAAGTGGTCTAGCTGAGTTACAAAATTTTTGTATACAGTCAACATATGTGACCCATTTATAATGGTCATTTTGTGAATTAAATATTAACTCTTTATTAGTTGATTAGTAGTTTAGAATAGTTGAATAAATTAGTTTAGAGGAACTGCCAGTTCAAATGCTCATTGTGTAATAATTAATCAAGCATAACAAGTCATACTTGGCATATCCAATTCATGCCTTGTTCTGTTTACCATGATAACTAGCATTTCTATTGTTTTGCAAGCTGGAATAACATCTATAGTGCACCATAGAAAATAGATTACTCTACCTCTGTCTGATATTTTCTTTTGAATATTCTTGAATGTCTATTGTTATTTAATGAGTTGCATAGGCTTTTTTAAATTTTATTTGTCATATGTTTCTGCAATTATGATTATTTGAACTTAATTTGGTAAGGATAGGGCCTATTTTAGTACAGTTGCTATCAGAGCAGATATTTCTTTTGAATTTTTTTCATTCTCTGTTGAATTTTTTTTTTTTTTTTGGAGGGTTTAGACTTGTGAGGCAACCTAGCAAGACACGAAGCCTACATTCTCTGTTGAATTATAAAGCACTGTCCGTCCTTAAATTTGATGGTAATGAGTGCAACTATTGGTGCATCAAATTGATATCAGTTTTTTATAGGAAAATATTTGTGAGGGATTGTTGAATCAAGATATGCAGAGGTAGATGATTACGATGCCTTCACAGCCAATGATAAGATAGCAAGAGGAGGCTAAGAAGGAGAATGTTCAGGCCTTGTTTTACACTCAAATAGCTCTTATCAAGAGCTTATTTCTAAATGTGTAGATGCAAGATTCGTACAATTTTCCTCTGAATCCTTTTGTTCTTGCCACCTGTCATATCACATTTGTTGCGGGAATATTTGTAGGTTATTATGGCCTCAACCTTCTCTGGCCTAGGAGTTGATGTTGGTCTTGGAGCTACTATTGTTGGTGAGAATGGCTATGTTGAACAAATGTTTGTGCAAATTCATTCCCAAGATGTTCCACAAGGTAATCCCTCTCTTGATATTATCCTCAATGTTAAAGATTTTTATAATGTTTGTGCTTGGTTTGAGCAACAAACATTGATACACTAGTACATTTGAGGTCATTTTTTGACCAAAAAATTTGACCATCAATTAATAAAGTTTTGATTGGTTGGATTGTAGAAGGAAAATTTTCTTGTTTTTAAAAATCTAAGCTCGTGTTGGTCGAAATTTCAACCAACACGGGCTTAACTTTAACATGCAAAATTGTTTTCAATTTCATTGACATTGAGCGCGCGAAGTAGTTGGAGCTATAGAACCTTGGGTCAACCCATGTCAGTGCTGCTTGCTTTCCCGCTGTTGGCTCCTCATCTAGAACACTGGACTCCATCTCTCGCATCCGGCTCTGAATCTAGCACTTTCTGCACTTAAATTGGTATTTACCTCATATATTTTTTATGTTTTCATACGTTTGGTTGATTATTTTGTTTCTTCCAGTGGTTTGAGTTGTCTCACGCTTAGGCGCTTACACTAAATATGGCATGTTCTTCTTTCATGAGGTTTATTGAAAACCTAAAGCATTCCACCAATAATGTCATTGGTGCAATGTCGTTAGACTGAATTACATTGCACATTTTATTGTCACAAAATGCCATTTGCATCCCCTGCTCTTGTCAATCTCGCACCATACTGCCCATTTATAGAGGGCCAGTTGAAGGAGATGCTTCACATTTTGCTTTCAACACACGAACCCCCTGAAGATTGCTCCGTAGATGTCCAATGCTTGCAGAACTGCATTGAATAGTTGATCTTTTTTACAAGGCAAAAATGCCCTCCCATTTCCTCACTCACAGGAAATTTTCCTTTGGTGTGTATCCTAGTCATAGGTTGTTGAGTGTTCTACCTTGCCTAAATTTGGTCTTGTTTTTGGGCTTCTTCCTCTTGGATCTAAGACACCTTTGGGGCATATCTTTGAAAGGGTTTTTGAAAGTTTAGTGACTTTTGTGTCAAAAATGTGTAGAAGGAAGTTCCCTTGGAGCTTATCTTTTCATGTCCTAATTTGGCCTATCATGATCCTTGCCTTGATGTTTGAAGTACTCCCCCCCCCTAAGTGTATTGTCCAAAATTGTAGTTGAAAAGAGGGTTTCCCTTGAAACCCTCTTTAACATTGGCCCAATAATAGGTCGCACATCAAAAGTACCCTTGTTAGTTTTGGTTTGACACCCTTTATTCAAAACTAGACATTAGATCGTTAGGTTCTAGGATCTCATTCTACCACTAACTCTTTTTCTCACAGTTGGTATGAAAGAAATGATTTTTGCATACCCAAGCCCTTGTTATAATGTTCATCAAGTGATTATATTTTGATGGAATATTTTCCTCTTTAATCCTACTCCAACATCAATTACCTGAGAACATATTATGGATTTCAATATCAAAGCTTCAAGTTTCCTTAATCCTCGTTAAGTAACTTGTGAATGAGTAATTAGAAACTCTGAGGCTTGGACACAAGTAATAATTCAATTTGGGTTTTACTAAGATTGTGTTGGCTTTATATACTAGTAAAATATTATCTTGTAGGAAAAGATAGAGTCAAGAACATAGCTTCCTCATCATCCACACCAACGAAAACCTGACACAAGTATCATCAAACCCATGGGAAAGAAGAGAAAAGTTGATGAAAGAGTTTGAAAAGGTAGTGCTAACAATGAAATATATGAAGGATGATGTGCTCCAAGTGTTCAAGATAGAGAACTTGGTTTGGTTTTGAATGGACATAAACATCAAAGAATGCAACTTAAGAGGAAATCAAGGAAGATGTACACAAAGGAAATGTTTCTCAATAGGAATACTATACCAACCTTCTTAGTCTAGGATAGTTTAGAAATGCTTCTTTCCTACATCCATTCATTTTCCAAAAATCAGCAACACCTTGGACAATAATTACTCACCAGCTACATGATTTTGTTCCCTACCAGACAATACTATCATTGTTGCCTTTGATTCAATCAACACAACCATAGTCTTCCAGACTCCTAGAAGAAAGTACATGACTTTAAATAATAAGGTCTTTACCCTTAGCGAGTATCAATCCATGGAGCATGAATGCAAGCGATAAGTGAACACATAGTGGATAATCCTCCTCACCCACTATCTCTAGGAAAAAATTCATATTACCCATCCAAGGGATCATCATATTTCAGTTATGCTTTGCTATCATCATTCAGGTGGTTTGGTTTGAGGACAAAACTTCATTCTTTTCAAAGTTTTGATGTTTGAAGAATTTCTGAATTGCATTGTATGTGCAAGTGCCTTTGCTGATTTATATCAGTTTAATATATCGAGAGGTCACTTCTATTTGCATCATCAAATGTATAGATTCATTTATTTGTTTAAATGTCATCATATAAACATCTCTAGATGGCTTTGAACTAACATTTTCAATTAGCATGCACTCCAATGCTTTTTGAACAATTGGTTTGTGTTCATTATTAAGGGACTTTGACTTTTCCATATGGGCTTGCCAAGGCTTTTTCCATTGGATCCCATGAGAGAGTAGTCAATCCCCACAAGGTTTGCTGCCCCTAGGTCCCTGATTTGACATTGTAGAAAAACAAAATAATTTATGGAAAAACCATGTCAACCAATCATATGCAATATGATGGACCCACAATATTTTTAACACTTGATTTTATGGTTATCCCAAGTGAATAATTTGTTTCTCCAAGAAATTTAGTTTTTCTAAAGGAAGAATTCACCATGATAATAAATGCACTTACCTACTATTTTCCAAGATTTGCAAGAATTTTATACAAATTTGTATTGAAATATGCAAATATTCATCAAAAAATAATTTTTTTTTTTAAAAATATTCACCAAGAAAATTAATGCAATTTGCAAAGATTTGCAAGCTTTTATAAAAGAAAGTTGGTGGCCTCTTTTGGAAGCTGTCACAAATCTCTAGTTAGTTTGATAATTTACATTTGGAGAGTTTGAATCTCCAAAGTTCATACATGAACTTAAAAATTGTCACCAAAAAGATCATATACATACTTCTTCATGCTCAATATAACCCGTTTGCCTCACATCGTAAAGTTTAAAAGAAACTGCATGTGAAATCCTAGAGAAAATTGTCTTGTCAATTTTATAAACATAAGTTGCTTTTTCATTTTTGAAATGGTGCAACATATGAAAGTATGGAGTAAGGGATGAATGACATAGAAAAGGAGACATCTTTCTGTACTTACAGTTAATCTTGACCTCTTGGGATGCATCTGGATGGAAAATGCCGAGACCATGAACAAATTCTCCAAATTCAATGACTCCGTTGCGATTTTTATCAAATAGATTAAAGATCTATTTAGTAATGCCATAAACATTCCTCAAATGAGCACTAGCCATGAAGCAATTGAAGCAGCAACCAGAATGGTTACAGTATAATTTTGTCAAATAAAACAATATTGTCAGTTGACTGCAACTACATATACACAGAATAATACATGGGATAAATAATAGCCATATTCTAGTATTTAACACATCATCTATTCTTAGTTAAACTCAGATCTCATAGATCTAAATCCATAAACAGAACACACCATGAATTTCCTCAAACTATTATGAATGTCAAATCATTTTAGAGGTGCAATGGACATATACAATTAGTCATTACTGTCTAATATCAGACTGTAGATATAGACAACCTATGCTCAAATAGAGTTGCACTAAGGAGCACGATAATAACTTAAGAATAGACATCAAGCCTCAGATGCCACAATTATTGAGAGAAGGGATTGGTTAACAAAAGAGAAGAGAATTGCCAATGTGAAAATATTGAATGGGGTCATATCTATGCATCATACTTTATTGTTCTAAATCAGTGGACAAAAAGTATCCACCTAAATTTTTCAAGACCGGTAGATATTGAAGAGTCCCAACTATATAAATCTAAAATGATCTCTAGTGTTATTCCTTAAGTTCATAAGAAAGTGCTTGATCATGTCCAAGTCAACAAAAAATAAAGGGTACTTGTGCAATGATCTTTTCTGGAATTGACACAATATTTTAGATTTTCTGCCTAGAGGAATTTCAACAAACAGTTGATGTGCAACCCAAATATCAATTATTGTTGCTACTGTAACCTTACTGTGTTGACTACTAACAGACTTTCAAGAAATACTCGGATCTCAATGTCAAGGAAAATAATTGAACACCATTGTAATATTCTCCACCTGAATAAATCATATATTGAGTACTTCGACTGGTGGAAATTTTATCAAATAGTTGTCTTGCAAAAAAATAGCTTAAGCAAAGCCACTAAGGTCATGCCACTGCAACACTCTCCTTATACTTCATTACAAAAATGGTTTCATTAATCAAGCATTTTAACAAACAGATGATATGCACCCGACTGCTGTAAGTTAAAGACAATATTGTAGTACATATTTAACTGGAGTTTCATAGCATAGAATGGACGCTCAACAATGGATTTCAGTTATATTGAAACTCACTTTACTGTTGCAAATGAATACAACAATTGCAATACAAACAAGCTAAGGAATACTATCACACATTACATATATACTAGCCAAGGAATGACTACACTTTAGGAGATTGAAAATACATACATACCTGTTGTATGCTTCTTTAAGCGTGTTCATGGACATTTAATTTTGATCACTAAGTTTTCTGTCATGTCTCATTGTTTTTTCAAAAGTGCCTAAATTGTGCCTTCTAAAATCTCCCAAAACATGGAGCGGATGTCATTGTATGTTGGGCACTCCATGATAAATGCCACTCTATCTCTACCGCTCCTATGTTGCAAAATATTGTCTCCTTTCATTCTTCCCTAGGTACCTACCTATTTCACTCCTCAAATGATGAGAACTTGTCCTAAGCTGCATTATGGGCACTTTAGCTCTCCATTCAGTATTTGCTCCTTAATATATGCTTTCTATTTGTGATCTTCGAGGGTTTGAATTCTTTGATATAATTGTCTTTTTTGTGCCCATTTTTTTTGACCATACAAGACTTCTGAATTTTCCTTCACGGACTTCTTTATTCTATCATTGTTATCGAGATTTTTTTTGCACATCAACTTTCCATTTTTTGTTCTTTTGGCATTTTGCTTCATCCACAATCTCTTCCTCCTTTCATGTCTCTCCTCTGTGAAATGTAGGCCAACGATTTTTTTCACAAATTAATTTTTCTTAACATCATAAACCTCTTTTGGGAGGTGATGATGGATAGGGGTACAAGAGGAGGGCTCAAGATATATGTAACTCTCCTTTATAGATATACAACTACAGCCTGCCCAGATTTTAATATAACTAGATGGATTTGTGGGTTCAATTAGGTAATTAGATGTTCCATAATCTGTTGGCTTGCCTCGATTTGATTGTTTTGTCAAGGTCATCACCACCAATATGTAGAAGTGTTGAATCTTCAGGTTGTTGTATGACTGTTCATGGGGAATACCAATTGATGCTGCTGTCTACAGTCAATGAATTAAAGTTATAATTTAGACTATCAAAGCATCACTGTCCCATACCCTTTTGGCTAGACTATCATACCACTAGAATGACCCCTTTGTTCTATTTATGTTATACCTTATAGCAATGGGTTGTTCTAAATTGCTGATGTTTTAAGTGTTCAAACCTGTAATGAATTTTAATGATGTAGTTTGCGTTATTTGCAATAAGTGAAATTAGTTGTGATTAAATTAGTAATATATTTAAAATTGAGAGATGTTCAACATGTTTTTTGATGTCTATGTGTAACTGATAGTGCAATTTGTGATCTATTTTACTATTATTGTTAATGTTGACTTCCAGTGGAAGTGTTTGATTTTAATTCATAAAAGTTCATAAAAGTATAATCGTAGATGTCTAGCTGATGTAGGAAATGATTTAGGTTCAATGTTTATAAAAATTTGGTAAACTCCTTTTTGGATTGTTTTAAAAAATTGTATCCTATTGTTCTAATAATATGCAATGCTTGCAGGAATGTCATCCATGGTAGTGATGCAGTGGAAAGTGCAAAGAAATAAATTGCCCTATGGTTTCCAGAGGGTGTGTCTGACTGGTAGAGCAGTCTGCATCCTTGGGTTTATGAGTCTTGAGATTTGTGATCCATTTTAATGTTTATATTTGAGAAGTTTTTAGGATGTTACTGAGGTACTTATTTCATCTCATATCCCAAGAGTAAAATGCTCTTAGTATTTTTGCTGGAGTCTACTTATTCTGTTATGCTAATTATGACGTACATGGTTCTAAATTTTTCAGTTAGGGACTTATCTATTGATACTTGAAGTTGTATGTTCACAAGTATATCATCAATTATAATACATGGTTTTACCAATAATAGATTAATGAATGGTGGTCTGGCATATGGTGTTGGTGTTTATCTTGCTCCTGAAGATTGCTCCTACCTGAGGTATGAAAGATTATGTTCAAAGGGGATGTCTTGGTGGGGATTTTTTTAAATGTTTGAATTCCAGAATATTCTTTCCTTTAATACGCATATTCTTTATTTAAGAAGGAATGTTTGACTTACTATTATTGCTTATTCTTTATAGTGTTCCATTTTTAGACCTGGACATTAATGAGGAACAATGGCTCTGAGACCAATTGAATGCCCCTAGGGTTCAGAAACTATTTAACCATTTTTAGATCTGTGATTTGAAGTTAATTCTCACAATTACAACAATATTTTAATCATTAACAATACTTAGGTTACCCATAATACTAGTAGAATTCAGATTTATGGTTAATAAGCAAAATGTAATGAGTTGTTAGTGAAAAAAAAAAAGAATCATAATTTCTAGATTCTACACAACAGTTGAACAAGGTACATCAAGCAAACTAATTGCAATCTCTTGCTATAAAGTTTCAAAATTGGTTGAGCAACAAAATAAATAATGTAGATTGAGTCTGATTTATATTTTTTTCATGCATATCCTAATTCACAAACCTCAGAGGATTGTTTATATAACATTTACTATAGGATCGAGTTTAGATCTGTGTACCACTCTGTATGCCATTCTAGATAAATCCAAAAGCTGATAAACGCATGCCAGATCTCCTTCTACAACTTTCTATAGGACCTCAGAATTGAGGTAGTGGTAATGTCTCTCAAGGATGGTGCCATAATTTCCTAACCAAATCATGGAGGAATATGCCCTGTAATGGCAGTTGCAGTCATCGATTTACCAAGGATTAGACTCAACTGCCCAGGGAAATCTGCCCAGCACTCAACTGTCCAGGATAAAAATGAACAAGTAAATCTACAATAATGCTATTGTAAATTTTATGTTTTTTGTTGGTGAGTTATGTGCAGTTAATCCACGCTAACTACACTTCATATTTAATTTATATCAACATATTTTACATTTGTATTTTTTATACTAAATGTATTCAGTAATTATGTAATGTTTCTAATGGTCATCTTTAGTGAGTTTAATTTTATTTGTCAATTTCTATTTTCATTTTTAGTAATGATTGTTTTGTTTAGAGACCAGAACGTAGCTCTCAGGCATTGTATAGATATTGATTGAACTTGGCAACTTCAGTTGTTTGTAAATCCAAGCCTTCAAATGTCTGGATCCTTAAGATGAGAGCTTTTCATTTCATGAACCACAGATGATGTTTAGCTTCTCCCAAGAGTAAATTGATGCAGAGCCACACCTTGGAAAACTTAGGAGGAATCAGTCACTCAACTGAGTTGCTTCAAGGGGCATCTACAACCTTCAGGATCACACACTAAAATCAGATTCAATAAACAAAACTTTGAAAATAAAATCCCCCAAAATATCTTCTTGTTGCCTTCGGATAGACCCACACTTAGACATGAATAACTTTCGAACCAGAAAAGATTTACTCAATCCAACCGTTTATATTTGGCGTAACTAGGTTTCAAACAACATATAAAAATTTGAGAGAAATCCAACGGTTCAAACCCAAGATATTGACCCCGCATCAGAGTAAATTTTTCTGCAATTGTTATTGCCTAAACTGATTGCCATGAGAAATATATGAAGCATAATAGTAGAACCATAATCTTGAAAAAAAAACACAGGAGACCAAAGGAGACATAAAACTTCCCATTCCTCCCCAATTTCGAATCCTTTTTTTACATAAAAGATTGGCTTTTTAATAACCAAAGTCTGACTGGCCTTGTTGTCCAGTAGTAATAAAAACATTTTCTTTTCCATCTAAGAGTAGGAATCTGAAAGATGCTTTACCATCAATACCATGCAGCAATCATGGATATTCTTGTAACTGCTAAGAATGAGAATCTGAAAGATGCTTTACCATCAATACCATGCAGCAATCATAGATATTCTTGTAACTGCCTATTATCTGTCACCAGTATTCGATGGGATTCTCTTTAATTATTGACCACATGGAATTTCTATTACTAATTTTATCCTTTCTAAAACCAACACTAACATCATTAACCCTTTCCTCTAACTCTCTAACATATCTGACTAAAACTATAACATTTATTTAATAAAACACCTAATTCTATCCACTAAGACATAATCCTAAATTATTAAAATTGACCATTTAAAATATATGGAGAATCTTGGACCTTTGAAATGATTTAGTAATGAGATGTGCCTGCATCATACTCTCGGGGACAGAAAAATTCAAGTCCCATTGAATTGCTGCAATCTTTTTCCGGAGTTTCCAATTGTATGTAAGCAATAATGTCACCATAAGAATGATGGAATTGATGCCGCTTGCCAGAACATTCTGATTCCAAATTGTAGAATGAATACCTTCCATGGTACCTGTGTCGAATCTTGGAACAAATATATTTAACAGCCTCGTATCACCTACATAAAAATACCAAATTATCATACCAACATCTGCTTCTCGTTTGTATATCTCTAGCATCATAATGATCAACAAATACTTCATTCTTGTCATCAATAGTCTTCTCTTCAGCATCTGATCTTTGCACTACATCTTTTCCTTTCTGATCATTTGTGTCAACATCTCCATCATCTGGGAAAATATTGTCTGCAACCACATCTGTCACCAACTCTTCTTCATCTACAAGAACCTTTTCCTCACAAGGTTCAACAACAACCTCCTGTTGTTCACTCTTAGTCTCTACACCAACAATCACCTGCTGTCTATGCCCTTCTAATGGATTGTTTTCCTCTTCTTCCATTTCTTCTTTCATTTCTTTCTTCTCGACTACATTCTGCATATATTCCAACTTACTGGCTAGTTTTGCCACTATCCCCTTCAACTCTCTATTCTCTTTCTGGATAAGTTCTTCTTGCTCCTCGACTTTCTTCACTAACTCTGCATTGGTCACCATCTTGCTTGACCCTATTGAGGAATCTTGATTAGGGGCGTTCAACATATAACTTCACAACTTGCAACTCTTAAGCTCTCATACCAAAAATGATGCAGAGCCACACCTTGGAAAACTCAGGAGGAATCAGTCACTCAACTGAGTTGCTTCAAGGGGCATCTACAACCTTCAGGATCACACACTAAAATCAGATTCAATAAGCAAAACTTTGAAAATAAAATCCCCCAAAATATCTTCTTGCTGCCTTCGGATAGACCCGCACTCAGACATGAATAACTTTTGAACCAGAAAATATTTACTCAATCCAACCACTGATATTTGGCATAACTAGGTTTCAAACAACATATAAAAATTTGAGAGAAATCCAACAGTTCAAACCCGAGATATTGACCCTGCATCAAAGTACATTTTTCTGCAATTGTTATTCCCTAAACTGATTGCCATGAGAAATATATGAAGCATAATAGTAGAACCATAATCTTGAAAAAAAAACACAGGAGACCAAAGGAGACATAAAACTTCCCATTCCTCCCCAATTTCAAATCCTTTTTTTACATAAAAGATTGGATTTTTAATAACCAAAGTCTGACTGGCCTTGTTGTCCAGTAGTAATAAAAAGGTTTTCTTTTCCATCTAACAATAGGAATCTGAAAGATGTTTTACCATCCATACCATGCAGCAATCATGGATATTCTTGTAACTGCTAAGAATAGGAATCTGAAAGATGCTTTACCATCAATACCATGCAGCAATCATGGATATTCTTGTAACTGCCTATTATCTGTCACCAGTATTTGATGGGATTCTCTTTAATTATTGACCACATGGAATTTCTATTACTAATTTTATCCTTTCTAAAACCAACACTAACATCATTAACCCTTTCCTCTAACTCTCTAACATATCTGACTAAAACTATAACATTTATTTAATAAAACACCTAATTCTATCCACTAAGACATAATCCTAAATTATTAAAATTGACCATTTAAAATATATGGAGAATCTTGGACCTTTGAAATGATTTAGTAATGAGATGCACCTGCATCATAAATGAGCACAGGGTGTGTATTCCATCTTCTTTAATGTCTGGAAATAATGGCTTGATCAGAATTCTTAGGTCATGATGGTGTAAGAAATGGGGTAGATTGCCCTTTAGAGAATGGATGATTTTTATAATAGTTGTTATAAAGGATTTGTGCTGAGGATAGATGGAGCCCATGCCATTCCTGTGGGACATGCCAATGACAAATTTGATCGAATGGTTTTCCAAAATATTTTGGTTGAGAGGAAAAGAATGGGGATGGGTGTCTGTGGTGAAGTAGAGAAGAGCATGGTCAGTCAGATGACAAACTTTGCTAGCCACTGCAACACAATATAGGGAATCACTAACCTTGTGATCCAAATTATAATTTTCTTTTCATATATTTGATGCTAATAATTCTTCAATATTGGTTTGAAGAAAACCTTAATGAATATATTTTTAAAAATTTATGAATAAAAACTTTTGGTTGTTGAATAATTACTAACAAGTTTATTCTTCCTTACTAGAGGTTGTAGAAATATGTGCATGCATTCTTTAGAAAGGTTCTGGCATGTTTGAACCCTAGAAAATAAATCACACACATTTTTGGGTAGGGAATATTAATAACTTGGTTTTTTGATAATAAAGTAGGATTGTGAAAATTTCAGTGGATTTTTTTGGCCATTCTTGTGAAAAATTAAGGTAATTCGTTAATTTCTAGTCTATATGCACTGTCTGGAGCTATGAACCATATTAAGCTGGATTCTTGTAATATTTTAATGTTTGTGTAGCAAACAAATGCTATTTTGCCAATTCCAATACATGGTGCATCTTTGTGAACTTTGATAATGAATGCTAATTCGACTATACTATTGTTGCTTGGTAAATTGCTGCTCTACATCTTAAAAGACAGTGCTTTTCATATTTTAAAAATAGCCAAATTCTATTTTCCTTAGCTCCTAGGATGTTTACAGAGTGAGTGGAACTTAATGTTCTAATTGCAGGTTTTAGTGGACAGCGGTTAAAAGTTTGTGTGTCCATTTGAAGTAGATATGAGGGAGGTATGGTCACAGTTTAGTTTTTTGGAAGATTATTGATATTCTTATGCATTTATTTTAGAGTACTCTTATGCACTATACTTATGAGTTTTCTAATGTTTCTTTTATGTCTGGAAAATTTGATTAATCAATTCGCCTTTGACAATACTACAAATATGATTCATTACATTTGGTAAATGTATTTCACAGTATTTGTGCTGACATTTTTGCACATGGACACCATATAGCAGGGAAAGATATCCAAACATAGCTTTCAGGCTTGAGGTAGGTATTGCCTATGAACCAACTGTTTTTGTCTTTTTGTGAGCTATAATTGGGTCAGACCTTATGATGCTTTTATTCAATATTTTATATTTACTCTCTATTTGTTATGTATAGCAACTTGATTTGTTCTAAGAAAATAGATTGTGTAGTTTTACTGCATGTTTATTTTTGGGAAAGTTAAATGCATTGACATATTGATTGCATGGGTCACTTCATTTATGGATTATAATCTTGTGCTGCATATTTTTTATGATTATACAGTAGTATGATTACTCAGGTAGAATATGTTATCACTTTTTACTGCTAGCACTTTATTTGAACTCCTATTCAAGAACTTTAATTTACAGCTCTCACTTAGCTTCTCTTATTGATTCTTCTCATATATAGTCTACATTTACTTGTATTTCACCCTTAAAGATCAATTCCTCTGAACTTTTCATCATAAATGAATATAGAATTTTTGTTGAACAAATAAATAGTTCCAGAAAGGCTTATACGTAATAGACGCTAGCAGATCTGTGGCACACAAGAATGGCATTTCTGTGAGTATTGAGTGCTAGGCATTAATGCTATTTATTGCTACTCATTTTTAAATGACATCTAGAGTGAGTTGTGCTACTCTTGAAATGCTTGCATCATTAATGGTGATACGCTAATGTTTCTTATAGGATGGATGACATCCTAGCAAGCAAGAGGATATCATTACATTTTTTCTTCATCTTTATTCTCTTTTTATGCCTTGTAGAGAGTTGGGCCATATGAACCAGCTGGCTTCGTTTTAGATGGTTGGATGACATCTAGATATCCCCTAGTTTTTTCTTTGGCCATCTCAGAAATGTTTTTGATTTTTCTTGACCTAGGGGACAGCTCCGGTGACAACTTCTAGCCATCCCTGCATCTAGAAAACATCTTGATGATGCAAAATGGCAGGGTCTCCTAGCAATTGCAACCCCTTGTAGCTTGGGTTTTGATATTATGTATAGCTATATTTGTAATTTTTTCATATATAGTTTTATTGCTTTAGAACACAGGTTCAATTACATACCCAACCTTACAACAATAGTCTTTGCAATGATTATTGCAAAAACAAAAACATTTTAAAACAAATTCTAAGCATATTTGCTGAGGTAACCAACACATGGCTCTCTGTAGATGCTTATTTAACCTACTTATATCTTGACAGAATGATGATGGTGTTACTGTTACTTATATTCTTCATTATTGCATTTGTAGATTTGTAGGCAGATCCAAACATCGTAACTTTGACCATTTTTTTGTCAGAACAAATGATTTTCATTAGTTTCTGGAGATGGGGCTGAAGCTCTGGCATAGGCCAATTTTATTACCCAGTGGCTACTTACATTATAAAAGTAATCAACTCCTTAAAAAGTGTTTTTGTTAATGTCTGATGGGTTCTATGATGCCATTGTATCAATGGGTCCATTTCTTTGCAACAAGATGCTTGATATTGGCATTTTTGCATCAAAATCATGAGGTACTATTTGTCTCTAATAGTTGCATGGTGATAATTCAATTTTCTTTTCAAGAATCCCAATCTTCAAAGCAGAATATGAAGTTGGTCATCTTCGAATGTCCAATGGTTATGAACAATATACAACAATAGTCTTCTCTGCCAACATAACAACAGTAGTCTTCTCTGCCCAAGATAATACATATTCATTTCCTTTGCTATTCATAATATTCATATGAATTATATCTGATGTGCTTGCTGTTGGATGACATTGTATTGTGCATTGGATGACAAATTGAGAACTATCACATCTAAGGATGAAAATGTGTTTCTTGGACGTGTGTCTTGAGTTTTAGTAGTCAAATCTTTTTTCACAATTAGAGATACTGCATATTTATCAATAAGCACAATGATTCCATAATGTTTTGGATGAGTCTTCATTGGATTTTGTTGGGTTGAATGTTTGTGTGAGTTTTTAAACATTTAAAGAGGGTAATTGTTTTTCAGATGAATTATTGTACTTGTGATATTAAAACTTTAAAAACATGACAAAAATAGGTTTTTTATTTTTTATTTTAAAACTCTTCCATGGACTGGAAGTCTGTTTAATTCCTCAACACTTCACTGTGGATGAGTTTTCATTAGATTTTACAATGGATTGGATGTTTTTTGTGAGTTTTTTAACATTTTACATTGGAAATTGTGTTTGTCAATTGAATTATTGGATTTTGTTATTGAAACTTCAAAAACATTTAAGAAACAGGCTTCTTTAATTTTTTAGTGTGGACTGGAAGTCTGTTTGATTCCTCAACATTTAAGACAAGATTGAGTTCATAAGGTGCCTACAAAATTTGCAAATTCTTTTATTATTGAAAGTTGAAACCTAAACACACGTGTGGAACAACTGCTTCTTTTCAATGATTTATTTGACAGTATGGATTATTTCTATTAAGAATGGTACTCTTTTAATTTTTTTAGCAAATGGGTTATGAATTTATAACATTTCAAGATGAAAGCGTGTTTAGTGAATGCTTGTTTTGGATTTTTCTTAGCAAGAGTGTAAAAGATTTTGGAACCCCACTTGTTTAGTAGTTATAATGTATTGGTTGAGAGTACAAACAATTTTTGTGAGCAATTAGAATGGACATTACAGTATTTTTTTTGTCTAAAGAAGCAATCTGCTGAAATGGATTTTGATCCTTAGCATTGGATACATTTTTGTTAAAATTTGTTTTGTTTCTAGTAGAGATGTTACATTGAAGGAATGAGCTTACTCTTGTCCTATGTTTTGTCCAAAATTTTGTGAATGATTCACAGAGACGTGTAAAAATCATAAGCATTTATTTCCTTCACTTTTGAGAGAGAAATGAAGACAAATTAATTAGATAAATGATTCCTCAGCTTACCTACTCAAAGCAGAAAGCAAGCACAAACAAATCTAGAGCTTATGTTAAATAGACGAATGCAATCCATGTTAATCAATTAGATGATATTCAAGAAGTAAGCTTGTAATTGAACAAGTAGGCAAGCAAAGAAAGCAAACAATCAAGCTAGTCTTCCATTGAGATTCTTTCAGGTCAACTTGATGTTTGGGGCATAAGAAAGGAGTTCTCTAAGTGCATGTGCAAAGTCAAAAATCATTTGCATGATCCTTTTAGACAAGGAAGGTGGAGAATGTAGCGACGATTCTTTGGTGTATGATCTAGCATGTTGTTGAGGCCCGAGATATGATATTCCTATATGAAATTATAGTTTGCCACTTAAAACACCTAATGTCTAGTTTTCTCCCATTGCACATGTAACATTTCACCAGTGAAGGCTAAAACTAATAGAAAGTGAATATACATGGTTGAATCAGTAAGTAGAAAGTTGTCCCTTTTGAATGGGACACGAGTGCCAATATATATCCCCTAACATTCATTTAAGAAAATGTCGTTCCAATCCAATCGATTGCCTCGGACAATGCCTATGGACCCTTGTCCACTACCATGTTGTGCACTCGGTTTACTTTGATAAGTAGTTTACCTTAAGAAGATTTAAGAGAGTGAATGTTGATACATGTGTCAAATACTCAATCAAGAAAATGGCCATATTGAATCATTGAAATTTAGATAGAAAGTCTCATTTGTTTTTAAGGATTAAGATGAGAATGACATTGAGTCACAAGGATTAAGATTTATTTGCTAGGTTAAATGAGATTTTTCGTGATAAGGATTCAGATTTATTTGCTAGGTTAAATGAGGTTTTTGGTGTTAAGGATTAAGTTCTATTTGCAAGGTTAAATGACACTTTTAGTGTTTAGTAATTTGTTGACAAGCACTCCAACAAGGTTGATTCTTTGTGTTAGTAAATGTGTTTCAGATATACATTGTTTGTGTGTCTACAATTAGATTTTAGATTCTAAATGAACTACTTTACTATTTTTTTTTCATATACAACATAATATCTAGATTCAAGATTATTTAGAATAATTAGTGATGGAACGACTCAGGAGGCTGTTGAGAGAAGAGTTAATCAAATTAGGAGCATGATTGAGGTATGCCTTCTTCTTTGTGTGTGTGTGTTCTTTGGGCCTTAACGTGGACTATCAGTCTTATGCTTTGTACTTAGAGCACTTTAGTTTTATTCTTTATGTTATTTCTCCTTTGTCTACACCTAGTATCTCATCATGGTTAACACTCTGTCTCTTTTTTATCATATCAATATATTGGTGAAGAATTTAACTCATTAGAGAATTGTTCTATTGTCAACCTAGCTTGTAGAATGTATTTGACTTAACTTGCACATAGAATATATCTCTATGTGCAAGTTAAGTTTTATTGTAGTGTCAAGGAAACAACTGCATATCTTTGGCTTGAAGTGTCAAATGGATAGAAGAGCATTGAATCACTGGCCTTGCATAGAACTCGAGAATCAGCATGGGGAAAAGATGTCATCTATTTCAGAGACTGATCAAAGGTAGTATTTAATGATGAATTTTAATGTTTCTTTTGCATATGGTACCCATGTGGTGATACATAACATAATTAATTGTACAATTCATATTCTACAAATTTGAGACGCTGAAACTTTTGTGGATGTGCAAGCCATCAGAGCATACTGCAGGGAGGATGACGAACTTATTCTCAATAGTCAGACTTAGGCAAGTGACACAAATTGTAAAATTTTAACATATGGTTGTTCAAATTTTGTATCTCCTAAATGATCTCCTTTTAGCATATAACTTGTTGTGCATAGTTGCCAAGTTCACTTATTGTATCGGGCATATTAATGAAGAAGCATATTAGTTACTATCGGTGTTTAGGATAGCTTGATTAGTTACTGTCGATGTTTTTCAGGCATTCTATAAAATAGTTCACATGCCTTGCGTATGATATGACATTTTGCATGCATCTTGCACTCTCTCATTCGGCTGATGATGGATTACGGAGAGTGATCTGAAACCATGATGCTAAAAAACACACACAATCAAATCCAAAATGAACTTGCATTACAAATGGATTGTGGAAATCTGCTATCATTGATTTTGCATGCATGTCTACCAGGACAATCACAACTTAAACAATATCAGATTTCCACAATCCATTTGTAATGCAAGTTCGTTTTGGATTTGATTGTGTGTGTTTTTTAGCATCATGGTTTCATATCACTCTCTGTTATCCATCATCAGTTGGATGAGAGAGTGCAGGATGCATGCAAAATGTCATATCATACGCAAGGCATGTGAATTGTTTTATAGAATGCCTAAAAAAAATTTACACCCAGGCGTTGGTAGAAATTTCTACCTTCATTGGTCGAAATTTCTACCTTCATTGGTCAAAATTTTAGACCTTCATTGGTCAAAATTTCTACCTTCATTGGTCAAAATTTTTAACCTTCATTGGTCAAAATTTCTACCTTTATTAGTCTAAATTTCTACCTTCATTGGTCAAAATTTGTGACCTTCATTGGTCAAAATTTCTACCTTTATTGGTCGAAAATTTCTTCCTTCATTGGTCAAAATTTCTACCTTCATTGGTCAAAATTTTGACCAACCAGTAGGTTGGTCAAAATTTCGATCGAAAAATTTTTGACCAATGGGTTGGTCGAATTTGGTCAAAGTTTGGTCAAAAATTGGGTCAGAATTTCGACCAATAATAGTCAAAAAATGGTCTCAAATGTACTAGTGAACATATCATCATGATAATGATCTAATCATGTTTCTATAATACTCCCCCATAGAAGTATCATCAGCATTGATGCTTCCAACAATCTCCCCCTTTGGCATTGATGACAACATATATGAAAAAATCTAGTTCCAAAAATACCAACAAAAAAAGATTGTTAACCTTTCTTTTCAAATCCTCTTCATCAATCATTCTTCCCCATTGATATACCTCAGTGTGCTCTATATCAAACTATTTTTCATGTTTTACTTCTCCCCCATTGACATGAATGTCAAAGATTTCAACAACTATCAATCTCTGCAACAGTTGTCTCTGACTTACTCAAGTGTCCAAAGGCACTATTCAAAAACAACATCCAATAAGAGTCCTAGATGACTCTATCCATCACAGATACTCCCCCATAAAGGAAGCATCAACATTCAGTCCAGACAAACAATAGTGCTTTGTTACACTAGACTAATGCACTCTTGCATTATCTACGATGATGTAGGAAGAGGCATAACCTCTAGCATACCTCGCAAATACTCAAGTCTCTTTAGGAAGAGGCTTGGTGAAAATATCTACAATCTACTCTTTAGTGCATACAAACTCCAATCTAATTTCTTTTTCTACAACTTTCTCTCTCAACATGTGATACTTGATAGAAATGTGCTTAGTTTTGGAACGCAACACTAGATTCTTTGACATATTCATTGTACTTGTGTTGTCATAATGTATGACAACAGATTCATTGTATTCTATCCTTGTATCCTTCAGCATCTACTTCATCCAAACAACTTGATTACAATTGTTTGTTGTTGCAACATATTTTGCTTCTGTTGTACTTTGTGAGGTACAGTCTTGCTTCTTGCTTAGCTAATAAATTGATCTTCCTCCAAGAAAGAAGGCTCTACCATTGGTTCTCTTTCTATCATCCATACTACCTACCCAATCAACGTCAGTAAGTGTATAAAGTGAAATCATTAGATCTTTCATACCACAATCTGAACTATGGTGTTCCTTTTAGGTATCTAAATATCCTTTTGACTATTGCATAATGTGCTTCTTTAGGATTAGCTTGAAATATTGCAACAATTTCAACTAGATTTGCTATATCCGACCTTGTGTGAGTCAGATATTGCAATCCTTTGATCATAGATTTGTACTTCTTCTGCTCAATATTAGGTGTCTCATCCTTTGTAGATAACTTGTGTCTAGTTACCATAGGTGTTCCAACTAGTTTACATGTTTCCAAACCAAACCATTTTAGTAAATCTTTCAAATACTTAGTCTGAGAAATAAAGATTCCTTCTTTGTCCAATACAATCTATCATCCTAGGAAGTATTTCATCTCTTTTATCATACTCATATCAAATTCCTTCTTCATTTCTTTTGCAAACTTGTCACTTTCATCATCATCTCCTCCAAATATGATGTCATCAAAAAATATTACCAAAATCATCAATCCATCATCTATTTCTTTCTAGTATAGATTACTATCTACCATACATTTGCTAAATCCAAACTTTGTTAGATGCTTGTCCAACCTTGCATACCAAGTTTTGTGTGCTTGCTTTAAGCCATACAATGCTTTCTTCAATTTGCACACTATGTCCTTATCATTTGTTACAAGAAAACCTTCAAATTGTTCTATGTATACCTCTTATTTAAGTTCTCCATTTAGAAATGTTGACTTGACATCCATTTGATACACCTTGAATTTCTTATGTGTTGCGAAGGCTAAGAATAACCTTACTGCTTCTATTCTTCCCATAGGACCATATGTTTCATCATAGTCTATTCCTTCTTTCCATGAGTAATCTTTACATACCAATCTTGCTTTGTTCCTTACAAATTCACCTTGTTTATTCATTTTGTTCCTGAATACCCATTTTGTTTCTATCACATTCTTGTTTTCTGATTTGGGAACCTATTCCCATATCTCATTCTTCACTATCTGATCCAATTCTTCTTTCATAGCTTGCTTCTAATAGTCATCTTTACATGTTTCATCTGCATTCTTTGGTTCAACTTGAGATATCAAACATAGTTCTTCATTGATTCTGCTTCTTGTCATCACACATTTATCTTTGCTTCTGATGATCTACTCGGGTGGATGATTCTTTGTCATAATATCTCAAGAAGTAGGAGTTGTTGTAGAAGTTGAGAAAACCAACTTCACAGTTCGCCAAGAACACATGCATGCAAATAACCTGTTGCTAAAGAAAAACTAAAGAACGAAAAAGTGCAGTTTGGAAATCTCAACGGAGTGAGCAAAATGTATTCCAAGATAAAAATGAAAAAGAAAATACAAGTGTCCAACCTTAAAGGTAAACAAAATCCTAAAGCCTAAAAAAGCTAGATTGCACATTAATAATTAATATAAGGATTGATTATTAATGCACCTAAGAGAAAGCTTAAGCACTAAAGAGTAATAACTTAACTAATTAAATCAAAATGATTTAATAAAAAAAAATATTACTCTAATACCCCCCTTAAGCTAAGTGAAGGGGATAAGCTAACCTAGCACGGCTATGAAAGCAGGAAATAGGTCCTGTCAACAAGGCCTGATCAGGTGCCCAAAACAAGGAAATCGCTTTAAACCAAAGACAAAGGAGAAAACAGAGTGGGAAAAACTCCTCTCCAAAAAGAGATGAAAAACAACAAAAAGAAATGGGTCAATAGACTCTCTCAAAACCATAAGTACAACCAGCGCTCACATGAGAGAGAGATGAGACACCAAAGCCCCCCCAGAATGATGGAGCCCCTGTAGAAATGATCGGACCAATGGAACTCCAATGTGGAAGAAATAAGGGCACAGAACAAGGAAACCCCTGAATGAGAGGTGAAACTAGAAGGCCTAACTGATGCTCAAAGGAGAAAACATGAGGATCTTGAAAGGGAATCCCCAATGCAGGTGTCCTGACACTGTCATGAAAGAAGAGATGAATGTCCTCTGTAGAATCATCAACAAGTGTACCTGGAAGCTTGATGAATGGAGGGTCGGGTAGAGCTGAAGAAGAATCCCATTGAAGAGAAAAGACCTCAACAAGATGTGGTGTGGTAATCAAAATAGTGATCTCACGAATAATACAAAGGTTCAAGTGTCCTAACTACACCACATCATGCTCTCGTGAAAGAGAAGAATTGTGCTCTGACAATGGAGATGGTGGATCAAAGTGCAAGAAGGTGTAGAGACGAGTGGTATGATCAAATGTCCCTGTAGCAATAAGGCCTCCTATTGCACTATCCCAAATGAAGACTGAATCTGCAGTGAACTCAACTGTCTTCCCTGATCCACTGCATGTAATCTAATAAATCGAGAGAAGGTCTGCAGAAAGAGATGAAACATACAATACATCATTGAATGTGCCACCCTAAATGTCAACTGAACCTTTCCCGCAAACTATTAGGGCAGTGTTATTCCCTATGAGAATATGAGGAATTGGAGAAGCCTCAATAGTGGAGAAGACCCCTTGAGAAGCTACCATATGGTTAGAAGCACCTAAATCCAGTATCTAAGGGCCCTAGGAAGAGAATGCAATGGATGCCTGTAATGCATGACCCTATTCAAATTCTAGTGTAGATGTCAAAGATGTGGAAGAAGACTGAAAAGGAGACCCTTGTGAGGTAGAAGAGCATGGAGAGGAAACAATGCTCTTCTGAAGAAGAGCTTGCAAATCTGCAATTTTTTGCTCATAGCCACCAAATCTCTTCTAAAAATAATGTGACTCATCATGAGGTCCCTTCCGACAATAGGAATAGGTAGGAGTCTCAATTTTTTTTCTCCTTCTTAGAAGAAGATGATGAACCAGTAGAGTGCTGAGAAGAGGAATCTGATATCTGCTTCGGCTTCTGCATCTGTGTATCTTGAGATGACTTGGCAAGCAATGCCTCTGACTATGAACTTGTAAGTGAATCCATCTAAGTGAGCTTGGACTACTCACAAGTTAACCTATTATAGAATGTCTCAAAAGAGGGCATAACATGTCGTGCACCTAGTGCATCCGTAGTGGAGTAGAAGGTAGAAGTGAAAATCTAATAAGGACCTCGAAGCTTTGAGAGTATCAAAAAGATACACTCATCATTTGACTTTGTCTTTCTAGCAAACTGTAAAATAGATTGAAGAGACTTGAATTTCATCAAGAAGTCCTCAATGATGGTGAATGATTCAAGAACCAAGGAGGTGAGCTTTGCATCTATCTATAGAACCTTGTACTGATTCATTGTGCCAAACAAGGTGGAAAACTTGTCCCACATAGCCTTGGGTGTAGTCAAACCATCCAGGTGAAACAGTAACCCATCTAACATATTCATTGAAATGAGGCTCATTGCCTCATCCATCTTATTGTGATGCATAAGAACCTCATAAGGCCTCTGTAGAACTAGCAGAACTGCACTGAGGCATGACCATAACCCCTTTGCCATAAGCAATCTAGTCATCTGTCCTTTCCAAGTATGGTAGTTGTGAGGTGTAAGGTAGGTGACAAAAGAGTTTTCCATTGAGAGAAGAAGATGAAAGTAGAAGGGTCGTTTCTGAATTTAAATGACAGAAATGAAAATGCACCCCACACAATTTATAAATCCATCCCTCATAAACCAAAGATCCAACTAAGGAAAGCACAAAAATTGAGAAGAAAACCTAGACACTAGATGCAGAGAGGGAGGAAATTGAATCCTCCACTTCAACGCCAAAACTAGGAGCTCAAATAGCTGCATCATGAAATGAAACTAGCAGCATCATCTCTGGCTTGGAACCAATTTACTAGCACTTCTTTTGGATAAAAAAAAAAACCTTTGTATTCTTAAGTTATGACCAAAAAGAAAACTCCTCCTCCAAAGAATAAGTTCTCTGGAAATTACAGACACTGCAAAAAAATTGACAGTCGAATGGTCGTCAAATGGCCGTCAGTTGGAAAAAAACCAATCACCGGTAAAATAATCTGGTCGCCAGAAAATGATGTTAGCCCATCAAGAAATGACGTCTGCACCTAAAAATTTTACTTGTCGAAATATGATGTCACTAGCCAAAATGATGATGTCAGTAGCTGGAAAGTGGCATCACCTCTTAGAAAGATGATGTCTGCCTGTCGCAGGGTCTAGTGGTGGTTGCCAAGCGGTGCTCCATCGGCAACAGTGGCAAAGGGGTGGTGCTCCACTGGTGGCAGTAGGTGAGCGGTGCATCAATGGTGGCCAGGAGCAGGCCGAGCTACGGTGGCACACCGGTGGTGGCTAGGCATGGGCAACCTGTTAGTGGCGCATAGGTGGCTGCTGGGTGGCTACTAAAAAAATGCGTTAAAAGCATTTTTTTTGCTTTTTAAAATTTTTCTCTATTTTTGTGTTCGTATGGCCTCCAAGAGACCAAATATTTTTTTAGAGGCTACTGTGGCCTAAATTTACAAATTTTATATGAATTTTGACTATACCAAGCCTACTGAGCGCGATAGTGACATCCATTTTAGTCCAAAGTGCACAAAAAAAAGGCACCTCCTCTAGATCAAAGAAAAAAATCTTGAAAAGTTGAATTTTCTATCTTTAAATCATGGCTTCAAGATTTCCAAACCAGTCAGCAGCAGGGTCACTTTGATACCATGTAGAAGTTGAGAAAACCAACTTCACAAATTGCAAAGAACACCTGCATGCAAATAACTTGTTGTTGAAGAGAAACCAGAGAAGGAAAACACGTAGCTTGGAAATCTCAACGAAGTGAGAGCAAAATGTATTCCAAGATAAGAATGAAAAAAAAAATTCAAGCGTTCGACCTTAAAGATGAATGAAACCCTAAAGCCTAAGAAAGCTAGGTTGCACATTAATAATTAATATAAGGATTAATTATTAATGCACCTAAGAGAAAGCTTAAGCACTAAAGAGTAATAACTTAACTAATTAAATCAAAATGATTTAAGTAGTAAGAAAACAAAATATTTCTCTAACAGTTGTTATCTCAACTCTTAACTCTGTTGAAGGTTCTAAGCTTTGTTCCTTCCTTATCTCTCTTTTCATTTGGCAAACCATTGTTAGTATCAAAGAATACTTCATCATTCCTTGGTTTAGTAACAACATTCTCATCATTAGAATTGTAATCAAATACTCTTTCTTGTATCCTGAATTTCTCATCAACTCTTACATTTGCACTTTCAACAATCACTAATACATTTCGCATCAATTTGCGACGGCTATGTGTCGCAATTATGACAACAATGTGTCGCCACTGCAACAGTAATAGTCGTCGTTGTTTTTACTCATAAATTACGACATCTATCCTTTGTTTTCGCAATTACGACGCCTATCCATTGCTATGCAACTACTTTATTGTGACATCAACCCCATCGCAATGCTGGTGGCTGACATCGCAATTACGATGGTAACCCTAGAAATTGCGACAGCAGTTGGTGTCGCCGCCACAGCAAACCTGTCGCAATGTTGGTGGTTGACGTCGCAATTGTGGCTGACACCCTGGCAACTACGACAGCAGTTGGCGTCGCCGCCACAACAACCCCGTCACAATGCTTGTGGCCGATGTCGCAATTGCGACGGACACCCTGGCAACTACGATGAAAGTGGGCATCGCTGCCACAGCAACCCCGTTGCAATTGCGATGGATACAAAGTAAAACCAAAAAAAAAACAAAAAATTGTTGGCTTCCAGCTACTAATTAATGTTGCCATCTTTGGAAGATAGTTGGTAAACTAGTCTATCAGGGAGAGAACCAAACCTCCTATACCCTATGCCTACTTGAAAATGTAGGCAGCCACTTTTGATGCAAGGGAGTTCTGGTATTGTTTCCTCAATGGAATGACTCAGTTGTAGCTATAGGGCTATTATATTAGGTTTCATATTCCATTAACGTAAATTTCACTCTGTCCACTAATGTAAACCAAGATTGGAGAAGTTGTTAGTTCTACTGCAGTTCATGTGCTCTATTTAGTTGTCAATATCCCAATATCCTTCCTTACACTTTTTGTGGGCTTCATTCAGGGCTACATTGTTTTCTGAAACACACATGTCCCTGTTAAAAAATGAATAAGTGTTCTCATTACTTTTGGACTCCATTATTCTCACTGTTGAGAGTGGGAGCTATTTGTTGCAATATATATTTTCTAGACATGCTTACTGTATCTAAATTTTGAAATGCAAGTGTCTGTACCACTATTCATGCCTTTATTGAATTTCCTTCTAGTCCTTTGACCTCTAGTTAATTTCCCTGTTCTAGATAAACTGCATGTCTCACTTTCCTCTTCTATTCCTATATTTCCCTCACTCGAGGAAGACACTTCTGACAAATACCTATTCGCTGGTACCTGCAAATGGGAGAGATCTTAGAAGACATCAATCTTACTATTGATAAGTGTATTAAATAGACTATCTATAAGGAGTATTGACTTATACCTATCAATCCATGAGACTGTGCGGGATGCTCCGGAAAGGGGTTCAGTTTCCTGCAAATGTAATTCAATTATCGTGAGCATAATCACATCATAATCATAATCACATCCATCATAAGAATCACATAAAAATTAAAAACATTAAAAGGTACACAATATAACACTTAAATCAAGCTCACATTATAAAACTATGCAACCATATAAGACAAACTATGTAACCATATAAGACAATGAATAAACTATCTAACCATATAAGACAAATATATTTCTATCAAGAAATGAATATTAAATAGATTAAGGATTGATGGCATACCTCTAAATTTCATCATCATCATCATCCTCGCCATCTTCGTCGTCATCATCAACATCAACATCATCTTCTTCATCATCATCAGTAGTAGCATCATCATCTTCTTCTTCTTCTTCTTCATGAAAATTTGGGTCGGGAACATCATCCAATAACTGTCTATTGTGATCACCATCTACATCATCTTCTACTTCTTTGGTATCTTCTTCTTCCATCGCATTATACTTTATTGGCCTTCCTCTCGGTTCATGTCTAACAACAAATGACCAACTCGGTTTACGTGGAACCTCTAAGTAAAATACCTGCTCACATTGGCTTGGAAGAACATAGGGCTCATCCCTAACTGGCTCAAACGATCTTGTATTAACCATTGTAAATCCATTATCATGTTCAATAATAGTTCTATCAGGATCATTTGGATTAAGTCGTAGCCTATACCATTTGACAACGAAGAGTACTAATTTGAAGGAACTAAAGTCACAATCAAGTATATCATCCAAAATGCCATAGTATCGATTTTCAGACTCTCGAGAATGTAAGTCATTTCTAGATGAAATATTAGTCACTTGAAAGACTGCAGTTATTCCTGAATCTCAAGTTTTTTTTGTGTCATCCAACACTTTGATAGGAAATTTTTGACCATTACATAACATAGCCTTGTGGTGTTTAACCTACAATAATATGTGAAACATGTCAAAATTATTGTATCGTGAGTTGATAAACATGCGGGTGACTAATAAATTTGTACATACCTAAAAATCTCTTAAACCACGTGCTAAATCTATTTCCATTTGCGTAACATTGGAATCTCCATTACAATGAGCTTCTTTAACCAATGAAGATACACCTTCCCATGTTAATGTGCGACCAGAATGTTGACATTGTTCAATCCATACGATCATCCAGTCAAGATTGTTTGCAATATACAAATGTAGTGCATCCCACTCTTGAGCACCTATACAAAAAAAAAATAGACAACTTACAACCAATATATTTTGAAGATTAAAAAATAATTTATTACAATAACATCTTATAATTTATTACCTCTCACTTTTCTCAATGTACCTTTCCCCATCAAGTACTCCCCTTCTAATTTTTTAAAAGGCTCAAGATCCCAAATGCTATCTACATGGATATTTGATGCAAACTTAGGAAGATATTTAGTAATGTACACCATAGTCTGGTATACCATATATCCCTCTACCATAGAACCCTCAAGATGTGCTCTTTGTCGAACCAAAGCCTTCAAAGATTTCAAGTGCCTCTCAACCATCCACATTGACTTAGTTTGTACAGGTCCACACAATTCAATCTCCTCAACTAGGTGTATGAGGTAGTGTTCATGTGCATTGAAAAAAGTTGGAGGTAGACACTTTTGCATTTCACACAGTAAATGAGGAATTATTCTCTTCAATTAGTTTATATCTTCTTTATGGATTTCTTTAGATGACAACTACCTACATTAAGAGATTCAAGTCACAAAAAATATATAGATACGAGACTTTACAAAATAATATATAGTAGATTACATAGCAAGAAAAATAAATTGCGAATATAATAAATATATATGACAAATTGAACAGATGTTACTGCTTACCTCATGTATTTTCCAAGATCGTATATCACTTGTTTGATGTTATTGTTGAAGTGGTCTGGGAGAGATAGAGGAGCACGTACTACAGTAATTATAAACCAATCATTTCATTATTTTCTAACATAACATAACGAACAGTACACGTAGTTTATGAATATATTGTAAATACAAAAGAACATAACTTACCTTGATGAAAGTATGCCAATCATGCGTTTTGAGCCCTGGCCCAAATTCAGTTTTTTTTTTATATAAGATTGTTTACGTTCGCAGCAAATCCTGTGGAAAATCAAATTTTTTGTATGACTTCTTTTATGGCATCACTTTGCTGCTCCGTTAATAACCAATGAAGGGCACTTATATTAATCTGATCTCTATTGCTATTTGAGTGAATGAAATTCTTCAATGCATGATTGGATTCACGAATGTCATTACAAATTTTGACAACTTTTTCTTTGTCACGCCTTCCATCCAATATTTTCCACAATGTCTCTATTATATTCTTTCCAATATGCATAGTATCAAACAAATGCACAATTTGTAAGTGCTCGTAGTAGGGCAACCTACTAAATTGTCTGGGATAGCTTTTTAGTCCCTTTGGAAGGTTGTCAGTACTACCTTGACAACCTTCATGATCATCAATTATGCAATTAGTAAACAAAAATCACAATAGAAATATATAAATTACAAACATAAACCATTAGGTGGAACGACATTACCTCAACGATTAATTCTATTATATTCCAACTTCCATAGGCAAGGTGTCATTATTTGTGACTTTGATGTAGTCTCTTCTTTTCCATTGAAAAGATGTTTTTCCGTACTTCGATACTTATGATTCTTGTGGAGGAAGTGTCTACACTCATCAAACACCTGCTTTCCTAAACTTTTTGAATGACGAGATTTCATCTTTGGACCACAAACTGGACATGCAAATTTTTCCTTTGTTTGAAGATCTACAAGATAATGATATAATTGGATTATTAAATATGTTGGTTTTTACAATTAGAATTATCGTGTGTGACTTGAATTCACTATAACATACCACAAAAATGTGTTAACCCTGGGGCATCATGTATTGTCCATGCAAGTATTGCATGGAATTGAAATTGTCTTTGTCCTATTGGTCTAGACATGTCATACATAGTGACACCATTCCATAACTCCACCAACTCGTCGATAAGAGGCTCAATATATACATTCATATCTTTTACTTGATATTTACCTACTTGAATGAACAGTAACATTACATAATTATTGTGACCGTTTTACTGCAAGATTTGTAAGTATATGTAAATTAATAACTATCAAATGATAAGATACCTAGAACAATCATTGCCAACATAATGTGCTCCTTCTTTATTAACATCCACAGAGGAATGTTATTGTTAATAAAAAAAACAGGCCAGACCAAGTAAACAGATCTCATCTCTCCAAATGGATTGACACCACCCGCTGCCAGTGAAAGCCTGAGATTACGAGGTTCTTCTTTGAAGTGTTGCCACTTTTCCTCTATGTGCATAAATGTCGAACCATCTGCAGGCATTCGAATAATATCATCTCAACTTCTATTGCGTACATGATAATCTATAAATTGAGCGAAGCTACTACACCTGAATAATTGTCGCATCCGTGGAATAATGGGGATGTAACGAAGAACCTTTTGAGGCACCTTTTTTGTTAGTCGATCTATTCTATATCTACTCGTATGACATACAGGGCATTGTGTTGCAAATTCATGCTCTTTATAATATATAATATGATCATTGGGACAAGCATGTATTGCTTCATACTCCATTCCAATATCTTTCATAACAGCAGATAATTCTTGATATGAGCGAGGTAGAATATTTGATGGTGGTAACAGAAACTCGCCTATCAATTTACAGCAAAAAATATAAGTTGTTAATATAAACAATATTAGTGGTACATTATTCACCCTTTGTTAACTATAAAGACATATATGACATACCTTAACATACGTGACATTGTTATGTTGGATAAACCATTCATAACCTTCAAGTTCAACAACAACAATACAGTAGAGAGAAGAGTTTTTTGCGAGTCTTTGTATAGGGGCTCGTATGCCTTCTCAAGTAGAGGTACATCGAGGCTATCATCATCATCATGATCAGATACGCTTGGACTAAATGTGTCATGGATCAATGTATTTATACCATCATCTTCAATTGTGTTTTCTGGCGCATGATCGTCATCTTCCATGGGATCATTATCTTCACCTTGGATAGTCGCACCTCCATATTCCTCCACTTCGAAAACCATATTCTTCGGATTGTTGTGGTTCATATCATGTACTTCCCTGAGGAGATCAACCTATATAAAATTGATTAACATAAATAAACCATGATCATCAACTCATCATCAAGTGATTTCATATGTATATAAATTGTTAAAATGATATAATGAACAACTTACCAGTGGATGATAGTCATGCCCCCCTTCAATGTGACCATTCTCCCTACAATGTCTCTTAACTGTTTTGATTAGCAGTCTTCTACGATTTAAGCCCTTACAAATTTTGCAAGGACAATAACATTTTCCATCACCTTTTCTTTTCAAGTTAGACCACAATCTAGCGATTGTCTCCCTATTTTGTTCTTCACTTATATTATCTGACATGATCATTCTTCGCAGGAAGCAAAAATTAGGCTATGAAAACTTCGATCTACAACTTTCACAAACTAAGCAAAACTGTCGAAAGTACACAAATCTTCTTAGACCTAGTTAAATACTTTAATATTTTAAAAATACTTTCTTTGACTTTATTCCTAAGACATTTAACCCCATCACCTTTTATAACATTCAGTCAATTGCTCTAGGCAAATTTGTGGATAAGATTATTTGTAAAACTTTGACCAACCACTTGAAGGTCTTATTTCAAGAGACCTTACAACATTAAGCCACTAAAAGCAATTTTAAAACATATAAGCTAAAAGTCTAGTTAAAATATACATTAGATTAAAAAATATACAATTTTCATACCTGAGCGCACGGCTATAACTCGTGCAACGGCCTTCTTGCTTAGCTGTAGAAGCTCTCTAGCAATCAAATTATACAAGCTACAAGGCCTAACAGCAATTTCAAAACATATAAGCTACAAGGCAAGACATATTACATGACATGGCAAAAGGAACAAAATTTACAAGCTTTAGCAAGACATATTAAACAACATCATAGTGCTAGAGAGATCACAATTATATGAGTCAAACATAGTCATGAAAAAGCACATAAATTAGTTATTATATGCAATTAAAAGATATATAGTTAGATAGGGACATCCATAGGGCATATTGAAGAAATGAAATGGTCATATAGATTTCATATAGGATTTTGAAGATGATAGTGTTCTAAGGCAAAGAATCCATTCATATAACCATAATGACATTAAATGTTTAAGCATGGACAATCATCAAATACTAAAATAGAGCAGCAATAAATCATTAAGAATAGTATTTGCTTGAAAGTTTCTAAAGCCTTTTCAAAAAATCCATTTTGTACATATCATGCAATCATGGCATTCCATGATACCACGTTTCTTAGATGAATTTGTTCAAAGAGTTCATGTGCCTTGTCTATATTTCCACATTTTGCATACATATCGCAATTGGTTTTGGTTCTATGATGACTACTAAGGGGGATGTTGGTCTCAACACAAGAACTAGAGATACCATAAAGAAAAATGATAAGTGTGGTGATAAACAATGTCAAGACCATTAGGAACTTTAACAAAACTTCTTCCAAGTGGAATTGGAAGCTAGTAGTACCATAATTCCAGATAAACGTGTAAAATAAATTGAGTCAAAAAAAGGAATAAAACAATATACTATATTCTTTTTACGAAAATCGGTAGTTTTTAAGAAATCAATTTGGAGGTTTTCAATTACCATGAATTGGATTGAGAAAGCCTAAACACCTATATCTTATGAGACTACATATAAAAGGTGTCAGGAATCTACCTCTAGTCAAACAAATTAGAGGTTCCTACAGGATCCTGGGAAAGTATGGAGAAATTTTTTACAAGTTGTTGTAACCACCTTATATAGGTCTTTCTCCTATATTCAATATCTAAGATTTGACCATGTTCAAAGATTTTATGGATGAAGGTGTTAAAAAAACATATTCAACTCTAAATGACGAAGACTAGGTCTCTGAATTACCATTGACAAAGGAAACATAGATTAAAGCTATTGTGGATACTAGAGAATCCAAAATGACAAGGCACAAGGTGTAATGGGAAAAAATAATTGATAATGGATCAGACTATAAAACTTGGAAGCCACATGGATGCTAGAGGAAGAAATTAGGAAGAAATGTATTGATTTGGATCATTTTTTCTCTAAGAGGACTTTAGACTTCTTCCCTTCGGGAGTATCATGCAAGAACACCTCAAGCTTAGATTGAAGGCCAAAACTAATTAAGTTCCTAGTAGGGCATAATAAGTATAATAAATTACATCGATAATTTAGACCAATGATGTAATGGAAAACAATATTTTTAAGCCAAAGTTGGCATGGATTTATACTTTAGGACCAACTAGGCAGCATTGTGCATATTTGGTCAAAGAGAGTCGAATGTGATAAAAACCATAGCATCATGTTTTTCATGATATTTAAGGTCAACATCACCATTTTATATTTGCTTGGGCTTTAGAATGCATATGAATCTTCATATTGCAAAATTACAAAAATGTTATGATGTTGTCAATGATAACATTGAAAATATTTGTGTTGGTCTTCTGGATCCTGTTGGCTTTTGGGATTCTGCTGGTGTTGAGCCTTCTACAAAGGCTAGAGGTGATTTTCCTTATAGTGTAGATGTTGGTACCTTTTGTGGATGTGTGTTTTGAATTAGCATCCTGATATGAATCATATGTACAGGGATATCTATTATCAATTTGCAACTGAGAACAAAAATAATTGGTGCTTCTTGTTTAGCCTCCAATTAAAATAGGGCACAAAAACTGCATTAAACTTTCTTATTTATGACCTATTTGAGATAGATTGGGTTGTAGTTTATGCTGACATCTGTGAAGCATCTTGTATACCAATTGCATAGCTATGAGAGTGATGCTCCTATTTTGTTTATAGATTCACACATTCAAATTTCAAAATAAATACCCACACATTCTTAGTTTCTAAATTGAACATCCGATTGTTGTGGAAGCAAAAACAACTTTACAGGATATAGGACACTATTCATATAGATTTAGGTGAACTATTCTCAATCATAAATTAGGGAAAGGCATCCAGAGTCAATACTGGCAGTGAGTGTTATGTTGGTCTAGGGCATTCCCGTGCAACCGAAATTTACATAAAAATATAGTTCAAACTAATCTGATCAAACAAAAACAAATACTAACTAATCTTATATGTCTCAAAGGGTAGAGCAAGTCCTTATCCAATTACATTTCACAATTTGCAAGGAAAACATGCATTTGTAATCTATGGTAGGTGAATTCACCGTGTTAGTTTAGAGTCCCAAGTTTGACTTCTCTATCGAAAATTTCTGGACCAATCATACTTTCGTGTGAGGGCATTTATTGCCACATATGCAATCTTCTCTTTTCTCAGCATGATTGCATTATTGTTGACAATGCATTAAATCCCACAAAGCATTCATATTAGTGAGAAAAATCAGGATCGGATTTGGGTCGCTAATGCTAGATAGGTCCCTTATTTAGCCCAAATATCTAATTAAGTTTTACCTAAAACTTCAAACTTTCCTTGTCATTGCCACTCTAGGCAAGTTTGCATATTGGAGTCTATATGAATATTAAAACGGCAAGTTTCTTTGCAACAGAAAAACTAACATCAAATTTGAGTCCAACAAAGGGAAATAGTGCAGATCCAATGATTCTGCGCGAAATGCAGTTAATGTCAATAGTAAAATTCAATAGGCAATTTTTTAGATAGTTTAAAAAATCATAGGAGCATTTGACACTAATTTTACTTAAATGGTGACGCTCAGACCAAAAATGGTAGATGTCTCGATTACCAAACCTTAAAATCATAAACAGCTTTCTAATCCTCACAAATTGTAGAAACCTAAGCTGAAAAACCTCATTTCATTACTACGAATATTTCCTCCATTTTGCTCATGCCCAAATTCAGAGCCAATACTTGTCATCTGAAGAACACCATGAAAGTGTCAGCCCACAACATAAATTTCAAAGAATTAATAACTTCAGATTTTTGCAATTCGATATTTGTTTCTTATTCGATGTGTATACTTTTTAGCATTAAGGTTTCAAATCACACTCTATGATTCTCTTACATTCCGTGATTCTCTTTCATTCTGGTAATAGATCACAAAGTGTGATAAAACAATGTTGATGATAAATAATATACACAAATCTACGATTTCTTACAATCATTTTAGTGTTCTTGGTAGAACCAAATTGAATTGAACTGAAGACCTGAAACTTACAAAGTTTATCCAAACACCAAACACTAGAGGCAAGTGATAGTGATGGACCTATTCATTAGTGAGACAGACGACCCCCTTACGCTATGTGGCCCTCAAGTGCCTAGAGTGGAATATTGTCCTACATTGTATACTAATGACCGTTTGATGGTAAAATAGGGCATGAGCTAAATGACAAAAGCATCATGTCTTCAAGTGATGCTTTTGGGATTGCAATGATTATTGAGTATAACATAAAATCATTAGGTAATTGAACAAAATGGGTGAGGTACAATTTTAATACAATGCAAATGCAAAGTTCAATACAATACATCAACATTGAGAATAAATAGGACAAAGTGATGAATGCCTTAAAGGACTTAAGATATAAAGTTGTTAGAATAGTAAAGGGCATAGGTCTAAAGAACCAAAACTATTGAAAGGGTCAGTGTAGTAAACAAACACCTAATCCTCTATGAAAAATTGTCAATATGGTCACTAAGACTCTGTGGTGCATGATTTGTCAAATGCTTCATTCTCCTTTGCAACATATGGTTGCTTGATCTACTTAACATGATCCTAACCCATGTTATAATGCAATGAGAAACATTATAATGAAGATGATACAATTGATTCATTTCTTCACTAGTGAAGGTTACTCTTCCTCAAATGAGTAAAAGGAGAAGGACAATCAAGAAAGCTTTCATGGTTGTAGTAGTTTCTCAAGTTGACATTAATTACAACCTTAAGAGAAAGGGTGAGTCTAGAAAGCCAAATAGCTTATTTATGAAATAGGAAATCCAGAGAAGATTGTATGTATACAAAAATACCCCAAACCATTGATAAGAGTGAAAGCATCAAATACATCAAGAATAAGTCATACTACTATTTGCATACAAAATGCTTGAAATTACGAAGATTGATGTTGGATTGTTTCTTAGACCGAAAGCATCAAATACATCAAGAATAAGTCATACTACTACTTGCATACAAAATGCTTGAAATTACGAAAATTGATGTTGGATTGTTTCTTAGACCATTGACAATGGTAAAAACATCAATATATCCATTATAAGTTTGTGTTCAAAATTATATTCCTTTTGATATGACTCAAGTATAGTAAACTGCTTGAAATGATGAAAGTTCATGAACATAGGGATAAGAGAATTTTTTTATCTTTGTAATAAGAAAAATCAAAACAAGAAGCATGAATATGAAATTGAACTAGACAAAATAAATAAAGCGGATGAAGATTTACATAAAATTATTTAGGTGCATTTAGGGACAATTTTGAGTGTGTCTATTATGATAAATGGTATACTAGCACTTGCACACTTTGAATGATAAATGGTATACTAGCACTTACACTTTGGATGAGATGAGATGCAATGGGTATATAAATGGTATATACTAGTACTTGCACTTTTGATGAGATGCAATGCAATGGTATAGCTAATAGTATTGTATTGGTCAGAACAAAAGACTATATTTATCTCTTTCCCAATCCTTCCTCACTCCCTCTCTCCCTCTCTCTCACACATGCCTTTCTATACATATTATATTATCTCTAGAATGACACATTTGTATTTCTGAATGTGTTATTGAGATGGACCTTGCAGAGAAGAGGATAATGGAGAGCATGCCAAATCTCTGTTTAGCTTTAATTTTGGCTTGAACCAAGGTATCTCAAATTTGATATATATTGGAGATTGACCTTTCATGATACTACATTCAATGCTTCACCCATTTGTATTTCGATCGAATCAGTTCTCAAGGGCAATGTAGTTGAAGCAGAGCATGTTCGATGTTTCCAATTCTACGAAACCCCTCTTATAATCTCTCTTCAATGGATTTCAGATTCTAAATCAATCGATCTTTAGATGATTATAGTAAAAATTTTTGACGTGACTACATCAGTTTTAGTATCAGAACATCAAAAACTGTTGGAAGTGGTTATATAATTGTATGGGACAAGTTAAATTGCAAGATTCAAAAGTGCAATACTGATTCCTCTAGACACGAGATTGATACAACTTATCTAAACATCGCTACGATTCCTATATCTGTTGTTTAGTTGTTACATATGATTCATAGGTTTTTAAATTGCAATTTCGATATGGAATGTTTTAGGAGACAAATTTTTCTTAATATGGGCTACAGAAGTGAAAAGTGATAAATCTGATACCAATTCATGGACCGTTGGAACATTGTGAGCTTATTCAAATACATAGAATATCTAGAAATCTCGAAAAAAATTACATACAGAATATGATATGCCCATAGGAAACAAACAGTTTCTAGATTACATGCCAGCCTATCTTTGCCAAAGGGTTTTAAGCATAAAATATATACTAAGATTGAAAGCATTGCCTAATGAGAAATGCCCTTACCTTGCAACTCCTCTATGCTTGGAAACGCCCCTTGAAAATCCACTGGTCCTCCTATAAAAGATCCCGGCAACCATTAACATACATCCCATGACCCACATCATAAGCCTTGGCTACTGAATCCATAGAAGAAAAGAGAAAAAGGAAACAAACATTCTTAAACCCTTGTGCGCTCTAGAGATGGATTTTGAAAATGACCAACACGCCTTTTTTTTCCCTTATATCTCGTTAATGTCACAATTGTGACGTTGTATCCCATTAACGTTGCAATTGCGATGTTGTCAGGTTATAATTGAAAAAAAAAAAAGCCAAAAACACATTACATTTGCCCACCGTTGCAAATTGACGTCGCAAATTCATCCCTAATGTATTAGTGAATAGTCTTAGTTCTCTGATTATAACATCTATAAGCTCTACTTTTAAATTGAATAACCAAGAAACATACATTCATCACTTCTAGCATCAAACTTACCAACATCATCATCCCTTTTGATATAACACTTGCTACCAAAAATTCAGAAATACTTAATTGTAGGTGAGTGGCCAAACCACAGTTCATAAGGTGTCTTGTTTGTGTCTTTCCTGACTTGCACTTTGTTCGTAGTGTAGACTATTTATTCACAACTTCTCTCCAAAACATCTTGGATACATCATTCTCAACTAACATAGCTCTTACTACTTTAGTTACTAACCTATCTTTTCTCTCTGCAATACCATTTTTTCAGGGGTTCTCGGAGCTGACAACTACCTTTTGATTCCATTAGCTTCACAAAATATGTTAAACTCATTTGAAGTAAACTCTCCTCCTCTATTTGATCTTAAACATATAATCTTCATACCTAATTTGTTCTCAACTCTATTCTTGAATATCTTGAACTTATCAAATGTCTTAGATTTTTCTTTAAGAAATGCAATCCACATGATTCTAGAAAAATCATCAACTAAAATCATGAAATACCTTTCACCATAGAATCCTTTAGTCTTCGTAGGACCACTAAGATCTATATTTAAAATGTCTAATTTTGCTAGAGTAGTAAACTTCTTGCTAGGAAAAGAAGTTCTAGTATGCTTTGCCAGTACACACTCTTTGCAAATTGTGTTAGTAGGCTTAACAATTTTAAGCAAATCTCGAACTGCAAACATACTACTAGTCTTCATAATCTTGTCAAAGTTTATATGACAAAATCTCTTATGCCATAACCAACTATCATCTACCTTTGCAACCAAACATGTCATTTTAGTAGGATTCAGCTAAAATACATTACCTCTAGATTTGGTTCCTGTTCCAATTACCTTTCCATCTTTGTCTTTGATCATGCATGTCTTCTCTAAGAACCATAATTGATAACCTTTATCCACTAGTTATCCAACACCCAAAAGATTTTGCTCCAAACCATCAAAAAAATATACATCCTCAGTGTTAGTTTTTCCATCAAGAATTATAGATCCAATACCTTTAACATGACACGTTGCAACTCTAATAATGCCTCCATCATGACTTTTGAAGTCAGCAAACCATTTCATGTCACCATTCATATGATATGAATAACCACTGTTAGTTATCCAATCAGATTTTTTTTAAGCTGTGATGCCAAGGCTATTTTCTCTAGACTTTCTTTTTTAATTGCTACAAATCTTATTTCATCATCACTAGCACTTACTGCTTGCTCATTAGAATCATCTTCTTCATTTGCATACAACCACTCTCTATCTCTTGTAGGCTTGAACTTTCCTTTATAATTTTCCTCTCTTTTAGGACACTTAGATGCATAATGTCCAAACTCATTACAAGTCCAACATTTAAACAATTTCTTACCATCCTTTCTCTTCTTACTAGAAGGGCTACTCCGTCTTCTATCTTTCTATCATCATCAGATCTGCTATTGCTAGCAAAGTCTCCTCTAACACTTGTGCACCTTGATAAACTAGGTTGAATATTCAGGGCACTGAAAGTCATTTATGTTCTAGTCAATTCTCTAGGGCCTCGTTTGGTTGCTAGCATAGGAATAGAAAATTAGAATAGAAAAATGGAATGGGAATGGAGAATGGAGAATGGGAATAGAAAAGGGTGATTCCAATCGTGTTTGGTGCACTTGGAATTCGACTGGGAATATGTTAATCCATTGTTTGGTTGTACAAAATGGAATAGGAATAAGGTTAAGTTTTATATTTTTAAAAACATTTCCCCTATTTTTTTTTAATTTATTTTTTTTTTGGTTAATTCATTTTCATTTTTTTAAACAAATAGATATAATTTTAATAAATATTATTTTTTAAAAAATTTAAAAAAAATTAACAAAAAAATTCAAAAAAATTTCAAAAAATAAAATAAAAAATAAAAAATTCAATTTTTTTTTTTTTTTAAATTCAAAAATTCAAAAAAAAAATTTAATGAAAAATCAGAATGGGAATGGAAATGGCCTATTCCAATAACAGATGCTCATTTTAGGGGCAAAATTGAAATGTCTTCCTATTCCCAATTTCGATTGAGCTTACCAAACAGCGAATATAAAACATATTCTAATTTCCTTTTCCTATTCTACTCATATTCCAGCAACCAAACAAGGCCTAGACTATCTAAGCTCATTCTCAACTGCTTCAAGTCTCCCAAGCAATATTTCCTTTGTGAAATCTTTGGTACATGATATCAAAAACTATATCAATTGAACTACTTGCTTACATGGTGGTGTTAAGCTCTTCAATATCTTCCAAATTACCTCATCATCTTCCTTGGTTCCTCCTCGAGATCTAATACTTGCAGTAATTTTTGATATCCTGCCTACATATGTTCTTATAGATTCATCTTCCATCATTTTAGCATCTTGAAATGCACAAATCCAACTTTGCAGCCTCAATTTCTTAGAATATTCATCACCTTAAAAACTATTTTCTAGAGCTTTCCAAATCATATGAGAAGTATCAAGTGATTTTACCTAGTTGTACTTAATTTTGAAAAGTGCAGACAATAATGCTTCTCTAGCTCTCATGTCACACATGAAAAGTTATCTCTCTTCCTTGGTACAAGTTTCAAAATCTTTTTCAGCAATGATTGTCTTTTCTAATTTTGTCAAGATCCAATATCTTGGACCTATACACAACAGATGTGTCTTCATCTTTTACTTCCATTTGTCATAATTTGTTCCATTGAACTTTGGACTAGCCTTTCTGAATATGTTCGCCATAGATCTCCTAAAGTTGTTAAACTTTATCTTCAATGATCTGATGCTCTGATACCAATTGTTTAGAAACAATAATCCACCAAGATAACTAGGGGGGGTGAACCAGTTATCCAATAATTAAAACATTTATCAACCTTAAATAATCTTAACCATTCAACCAAAGTAAATAACAACCATAACAAGATGCACATATAAAAATACACTAGATATGTTAACTAGGGAAACCCTTGATCAAAAGGAAAACCCCAGTGGAAATGATGCCCACAAGATGATGTACTAATATAAATATTCCTTATTAGAGGATGGACCATGTTAGGAGTCTATTACAACATTTAGTACATATGAGTCCCTGTTAGGAGACTTTGAATCCCTGTTTGGATATTCCAACCTTGTTAGGAGTAAAGGGCCCATTGTCCAAATAACTTCTGAGGCAAGACCACTGAACTCACTATCCAACTGATCTCTCAACTACTCCTTACAGAATAATTGTTTGTACTATACTTTAACTTCTTTCCTTGTCCTGTCAACTGGACCAATTATTGTCAGACCTTGTAGACCAGGTCACAAACCTCGGATCCAGGTATCAAACTTCATATCACACAATAAAATCTCAGCAATGAAGTTTTCTTCACCTTCACTCTGTTTTTCTTATCTTTGCATTCCGCTCTTTGTGTTGCTTACAATCATTCACTTTCCATCCATACATGATAAAGGATAATGTCATTCCTTTATACCGAATCCATACAACAATTCCCTGAGTCGGCTATTACACCTTCTCAATTAATTATTATAGGAACACATTAAGAACACGTTACACTTAGTGATAACATTAATCTTTTGTTTGTAATTTGAATAACTTTTCGTACGTGTAATATTATGATTAACGAGCTTAGCTATGTCATCTCAAGAATGTCTACTTCACATCTTTAACTTCGACTTCTCAAAATAACAACTCTGTTAAGAGATACAACAAGTTTACTAGAACATGCTTCTATAAGCTCTATCTTAGAACAATCTTCACTGAAACTTGCATAACTTCTTCCAGACTTAATATATTATGCTTCTGAGGTTAGCTACATATACTAGTCACTTAGTATAATCTCTCTTTAACCTCGCTAGTGAAAGTACTCAATGATCTATCCATACCAACTTGATCTTTCTGCTATTCTTCTGTTAGATACCACAGAAAACTTGTTAGTTTGTGGTGACTGATCAGGAAAGTATTGTACATACTCCATTAATTCTTTGGGGCTCGAGGCATCACCCAAAAAAAAAATGGGCCCTATTTTATCGAGATTTTGGACCGACGTGTAATTATTAATTATAACCCTAAAGCGGTAAAAATACTTGTATAAAAGAGCTTAGGGTTAGGGATTGTTTCATAGTAGGTAATGCGAAATTGGTTCTTGCAGCAGTATTGCGTTGCAAGGGATTATGGATTGTAATCAAGATGTAATCATTAGATCGTAAAATATTGGACTTGCTATTTGGTGGATGTAGCCCAAGGTTTGGGTGAACCACATTAAATCTTGACGTCTTGTGTTCTTTTCTGCATGATTTATTATTTTATGATATTGGTTATATTTGCATGTAATTGTTATTTCTGTCTATGGTTTAATCCTAACAAAACTGCTATGTTGACATCAATGACAAACACAGTTATGAATGTAACATATCATCATGATAATGATCTAATCATATTTCTACTATACTCCCTAATAGAAGTATCATCAACATTCATGATTCTGACAATAATATCATAGAGTTGTAATCAAATTATATGGATGAAACAAATGTTGAAAGACATTGGGATTGAGTTTACAAAGCTTATTATCATATGTTGTGATAACACAAGTACAATGATTATGTCAAAGAGTCAAGTCTTACATTCAAAGACAAAGCATATATCTATTAAATATCACTTTTTGAGAGAGAAAATTGCAGAGAAAGAAATCAGACTAGAGTATATTAGAACAAAAGATCATATAAAAGACATTTAGAAAACTTTTTTCGAAGGACACATTTGAGTACTTGAGAGGTATGCTTGGGGTTACACCCCCGCCTACTTTTGAATAGTTGATGTAGATATTGTGTCAATCTGATGGTAGCAGAGCACTATTTCTTTTATCTAGATTAGATGGTCGATGCTTCCTCTATGGGAAAGTATCTATATTTGAGTTTAGTCATTAAGGACTCTTGGTACTGATATTTAATAATATCTTTGAACACTTGAGTTTATTGCTTATTTTATGAGAAAAATTGACATAATGATACCTTTGTCATTGATGTCAATGGTGGAGAGTAATACATGAAAAACATCCTTGTATATTGATTGATATCAATAAGGGAGAGATACATGTGAAATATACTTGCGTATTGATGTCAATGGGGGACGAATATCCTTTGGGGGAGAGTTGTTCTTGAAGGAAAAAATGATTGATGAAGAGGATTTGAAGATTTAATTGATAAAGAGGATTTGAAAAGATGTTCTTGTATGGGGGATATTAACACCTTCCTTATGCATGTTGGTTACAAAACATGTGACATTTGTGGACAATGTGAATGGGGTAGCAATTGTAGCAGAGACATTTGGTATTGATGAAACCTAGATGTTTTTCATCTATGTCGCCATCAATGCCAGAGGGGGATATCGTTAAGCATGAATGTTGATGATATTCCTATGGGGGAGTATCTTATCATTGTTGGTGACATGATTCAGAGGTTGTGTGTTGCATTCATGATAGAGTTTGTCATTGATGTCAACATACTGGTTATTTTGTGAATATTGGAAGTGCAGAAGATAAAGTTTGGCTTCACATGGTTCAAGGAATATGGATGAGCTTATGTGAACTTAGTATAATGTTCTACAAAGTATTTTTATGCTCTATTTAAGAGTGCATACCAATATATGAAGATTGGACAGAGATTTGATGGATTTAGTGACGACAACATTTAGACAGTGTTTTTGTGTAGCAGTTAGAATTGTCCAGATTGTATCTCTTAACAGAGATAGAATCTAGTCATGTGTATTGGATAGAGGTAGAAGATATGATGAAGATGCTTTGGTTAATTGTACATATCTAGATGAACATCATAGGAAGAGTTATGAAGACTGTGAGCCGATAGTTTGAGTATAATTGTAAAAATGTTGTAATATTATATTGTAACATGTAAATGTAATATCTTAAGTTGATCCTATATTATTAGTTTAAATCGGGAAAGCCTCAAGGCCGAATCAATAAAAAAATTTAGGACTTGGTATATTGGAAAGATGTTTTCCTTGTGGTAGAGTGTGCATTGTATCATCCAATGTAAATATTTGTGTAATGCGAGTACGCAAGCTTGTACGTGAGATACAGTGAACCTGATAATGAATATATTTTGATAAAAGAGTTGTTTGGTGTAGTAAGGTATAGTGAGCTGACAAAGAACTATATTTTGAAAAGAATTTTTTGTTGGATAGTGTTAATGAACCATTGTATTATTCAATGAGAATAGTACTAAAGTTGTTTGGACAATGGGTCCATTCATCTTCCTTAACAATTCCTAACGGGGTTATCACAACTTCTAATAGGGTTGGAATCTCCTAACAGGGATTCAAAGTCTCCTAACGGGGACTAATATGTATTGAATTTATTTCATCAACTCCTAATAGGGTCCATCCTCTAAAAAGGAACTTTTATATCAGTACATCATTTTGCAAGTACCATCGGCACCGGGGTTTTCCCCCTGATCAAGGATTTACCTAGTTAACATATATGGTGTTGTTGTGTATGGCGATCTTTCTATGGTTATTGTATCTACTATTTACATGTTTAGGAATTAATAAGGATATTGAGAGTTGTTTCAATTGTATAACTAATCCCTCCCCCGCTCCCCCCCTTTCAGTTATCTTGGTGGACTTCATTTTCTAACAATTGGTATTAGAGTATGAGGTCCTTGAAGGAAAAGATTAACATCTTAAGGAGATCTATGACACAGTTCAAGAAAGAAAGTCTAAAGTTTGATAGAGTTCACTATGACATTTGCAAGGAAAAGATGAAGACACATTTTCTGTGCATGGGTTTGTTGAAAATACATTGATACAAGTATGAATATGTGTTTCAATCATTGTGTTTTCACTAATGTCAAACCTGCTACTTGTTGCTAAGACAATTGATTGGATGATTTGATTACTATCATTTGTTTGATTGATGAAGAGGATTTGATCAAATGAGGTAACAATAGCATCCAGAGGAAAGGTTGAGTTATAATATAGAAAAGGAGTACAAGGATCAGTTAAGATAGTGATATTATAGTACATTGATAATCTACTTAAGGTTGCAAAGGATGGATATATTGATTAAGTTCAAAAGAACAAGTTAAAAGAATTGATCAATTGTATATTAAAATTGCATATTCCAATACAAGAAAGAGAAAATCAAGAACAATTAGTGCATAGTGTTGAAAACAATTGATCAATTGTATATTGTCTTTAATGTTACACAAAATGTCATATATTTACTAGTCAATGTATTTGATTAAGATTGCATATTCCAATAAAAGAAGGAGAAAATCAAGAACAATAAGTGCATAGTTTTGAAAACAATTGATCAATGGTATATTGTCTTTGATGTTACACAAAATCTCATATCTTTACCAGTCAGTGTATGTCACGCTCATTCGGGTGATAAAGACAGTTGCATGTGTCTGTCAAGCATTCCAGTGTTTGCCAAGTTCAGAAGACATTGTCTACCAAGTTCACTTGGGCATCAAAGAGAAGTTCACAGAAGTTGAGTGTTAACCGAGCCCACTTGGTTAACAAAGGAAAGTTGGCATGGAACCAGTGTTAACCGAGCTCACTCGATTACCAAAGGAAGTTTGTGAACATGCAGTGTTAACTGAGTTCACTTGGTTAACACAAGAAAGTCATTTATGAGTTAGTATCTACCGAGTTGGGTCAACTAACACATATTGGGTTTTGTAGATTTGTTTGTTGGTTCGACCCAACTGAGGAGATGAATATTAATTATTCTAAGTTGTATTCAAGACACCTTGACAATGCATATGATATAAGTATAAGATCAAGTTGAGGATTGAATGTGTGAGAATGTGTGGAAGATAGAAGATGCTTAGAGGAAGCGAATTGGAAGGATAAGCAAAATATAATTGTTAGGCAACAAAGATTAATTTGATCAGAAAGGATCAAGTATTCGAGCTCGAATTGAGATCTGAAATCAGCAATATAGTTGCATCAACATCTGAAATCAGCAATACAGTTACATCAACATCTGAAATCAGCAATACAGTTGCATCAACAATCCTCTAACAAGGTGGCATTTCTAGATTGAAGTGTCCAAAGACCTCTAACAAGGTCACTCCTAACAGGGTGATTAAATCCTTTAACAAGGTCATACCTAACAATGTATTTTGTAACCTTTAACAGGTTGGCTCCTAACAAGGCTCACTTCAAAAGAGTGAAAAAACAGTAACTAGCAGCAATTGGTGGTTTTCTCCAAATTGGGTTTTCCCGTTAAATCTTGGTGTCACTTGTGTTCATGTTATTTCTTTTATGTGTATGCAATTAAGTTAATTAAGGTTAATCACACTTAACATCTTAATATCTACATGTTTAGTATTTACCAAGTTACAGTTGTTATTTCAGTGCTTGTCAAGTGCATATGTGTTAACCGAGTGATAGCAGTTTCAACAAAGTTTATGTTTTGTACTGACATCTGAGGGATCTAGGATTTATTTTTGTGGTAACTAATTCACCCCTCCCCTTCTTGTAATGTGGAGCCTAATCAGACTCAGAGGTTAATTTGACGTAGTTTTCTCCCCATATTATTTTTACAAGGGTTTGGGGGCCCAACATGGAGTCAACAGCCAATGCCCTAGGTGCACTCCCTATCGCAGTACAGGGTGGGGTCGAGGGGTAATGCCCTCATGGGAGTTTTCGAGGGTAGTGCCCTTGAAGCCAAAAATGTCCTTATATTGTAAAAGGTGTTGGTTTTTATCTTCCTATTGGACGACTTATTCAAGCCCTAATTTTGTAAGTGATAAAAGCTTGTATAAAAAGGCTTAGGGTTAGAAATTTCATAATGTAATATTGTAGCTTCTTGCGGTGGTATTGAGCTGTAAGGGATTGCAGATTGTAATCATTTGATAATAATAATATTGGACTTGTTGTTGGTGCATGTAGCCCAGGGATTGGGTGAATGATGTGGTAAGGTTTTGGGTGTTCTCCAAATTCCAATAATGAAGTCAACTTGGGTTAACTCAACCTTCCAAAGATTGAATATTGATTAGGACCCTTCAAGGATTCCTACCTAGGTCCTTCTCGCAAAAGCAAGAACTCTTCAATTCTTAACCCACACAATCCACTCTATAGGTTACCTAGACACCCTTGTTGGTTTTCCAACACCCTCACACCTTTGCTATAGGATCTTTTCCATTCAAGGTGTCCAACACCTTCCAAGGAATGTCATTCAACTTGTTTGTCCATTCCCCAAACCAAATTTCATCTATTCCTTTCAACTTCTTGTTTTGCCCAAATCGAACTAGTGAAATTAAGCCTCAAAAATTCGTAAGTTGCAATTTCCTCTAATTTTACCTTAACAAGGCCCCAAATAAATTTGATATTCGTAAACCCTTTTCAAAGAACTTTCAGATTACAAAATATCTCATCTAGGTTACATACAGAAGTGCCCCAAATGCAAAACCCTCCTTTTTAGGCTTAAATCAAGGGTTTAATCTTTATCCACTTAGTTCACCGGTAAAATCTTCTCCTAAAAACTTCAAACTAGGTTCAAACATTCCCTCCTAGTCTCTTAAGTTCACTTAAGGTACCGAACCTTGTCTTTCCATTCACAAGGTTTCTCCAAGCTCATTTTTCCCTCTTGAAATGGCTCAACAATACAATTGCTCAACCCTTAATTCACCATTTTGACCTCACAACCATGGAGTAAAGGTTGGAGCTCTTGTTTCTTGTAATTTCACACCTATTCCTAGCTATCCACAAATCCATGATCAAGTAGAGACCGTGGATGGCTAGGAATCCATTAAAATGCTTCAAAACCCTTGCTTGCTTAAGACTAACAAAATGAAGAAAATGAATGCAAATGTTCAAACAAATCTGCAATATTGATTTAAATCAATGTTTTAGACATGTAAGAGTATGCAAAAGACTAGTTTCAATCAATCATCACAAAAAGACCAAAATTTGCTTGATGAGAGTATGGATCAGCACACTATAACACAAGAAAATGCTCCAAAAACTTGCTCCTTTGATTCTCTAACCCCAAGAATTGGTGATCTACCACATTTATGCCTCTCCCCATGTCATTTGGACATTTCTGCAACCAACTGTCAAGTTGGTTATGCATTCTTCGCATATTTTGCAAGAAAATGTAAAAGTTGCAGAAAATTGCAAAGTTGCAATTTTGCAACTTTTGAGCAACTTTTTGCACTATTGTGCAATTTGACTTCAAATATGCATGAAATGAATCCATATCATGCCTAAAGCCTAAATATGACCAAAAATGACCAAAATCATCATTGGGTCAACCTTTGACTAGGCATTGACCATGGTTGACTGGCCTAGAGTAACTTGAACAAACAAGCACAAAGTGTTCTTTTGGCCCTCAAACGACTTCACCAACCTATCAAACATTATTATTAAGGTCTCTAGGCTCAACCTATCCAGGTTTGTTTCCCTTAGAGCTTATTACACAACAAAATTGAAAATTAACTAATTTGACCACTTATTCACCTTGTGCTCCTGCACCATGCTCTTGGGGTACAAAAGAACTCATGTCCCATGAGTTGTTAGTTTAGCTACTATCTTTCCATGCTTAATGATGTCCAACTCACTCATCCAAGTGGCTTCATCTTTAGGCAAGACTTCCCACTTAATTAGATATTCTTTGTAGACTCCCTTCCTTGTCTTTTTCAGCACTTTAGTATCCAAGATCCTTTCTAGTTGCATAGGTTGAGTGGGTAAATTAGTGACCCAATCAGCCATTTGAGTGTCTTTCAGTACTAATTTATCAGCATGTTGAGGTTGTCCTTTATAGGCATAGAGATCACATACATTAAAGATAGGAGAGATGCCCAAGTTGGGTGGTAGTTCCAACTCATATGCATTTGTACCATACTTGTGTAATACTTTGAGTGGTCCCATCTTTTTCATAAGTAACTTGGTTGGCTGTCCCTTAGGCAACCTTTCCTTCCTAAGATAAGCCATTACCAAATCTCCAACCTTGAATTTGACTTCCCTCCTTGCCCTATCAGCCCTTTCCTTATATTTATCAGCACTCTTTTGAAGAGCTTGCTTCACCTGGTCATGAATGTCTTTGATATGTTCTGCAAAGTTTTCCCTTAGAGCACTCCTCTTCTCCATGTCTCTAACATCTCTTAGTTGAAGCACACCCCTCGAATGGTAGCCATAAACAATCTCAAAAGGACTTTTTCCAATGCTCCTATTGACAAAATCATTGTAGGCATATTCTGCTTGCCCAGTGATCAAATCCCAAACTAGTCAATGTTGCTTAGTGAGAATTCTTAATAAATTTCCCAAAGACTTGTTCACTACTTCAATTTGACCATCTGATTGTGGCTGGCAGGCTAAAGAGAATGCAAGATTGGTACCAAGTTTCTTCCATAGTGTCCTCCAGAAGTGACCAACAAACTTGGAATCCCTGTCACTAACAATACTAAGAGGTAAGCCATGTATTCAGACTATCTCTTTAAAGAAAAGACCTGCAATATATGAGGCATCATTGGTGCTTTTACATGGAATGAAGTGAGCCATCTTGCTGAATCTATCCACCACAATATACACACTATCATAACCCCTTAGTGTTTTTGGTAATCCCAATACAAAGTCCATACTAAGACATTCCCAAGGCCTAGTTGGTATGGTAAGAGGTTAATAGAGTCCAGCATTGGATGATGTTCCTTTACCTCTTTGGCAGATGCCACATTCCTCCACAAAGGTTATAACATCTTGATACATTTTAGGCAAAAAATATGCCCTACTGACCTGATCTACTATTTTATTAGATCCATAATGTCCTCCAAGACTACCTTGGTGTTTTTCTTTAATGATGTTGGTCCTCATAGACCCTTGAGGTATACACAACTGTGTTCCCTTGAAAAGTAATCCATCCTACATCAAATAATTAGAAAAATCTACATGGAATGTGTTAGAAAAATCAAAGCAAACCTTGTAGGCTACTGCAAAATCTTTATCAACTGGATATTGTTCCTTTATTGTTTCTAATCCCACACTTTGTAGTTGAACTTCTTGGACTACTAACACTCTTCTACTAAGGGCATTAGCAACCTTATTAGATGTACCTTTCTTGTGCTTGATGATAAATGTATAGGCCTACAAATACTCAACCCATTTGAGGTGTTTTTGACTTAACTTGTCTTGCCTATTAAGGAAGATTAAGGCATGATTGTATGTATAGACTATAAACTCTTTTGAAAGAAGGTAATGTCTCCATTTCTTTAAAGATTGCACCATAGCATATAGCTCTAGGTCATATGTGGAATACTTTTGCTTAGCTTCGTTACATTTCTCTGAAAAGGAAGCAACTGAGTGATCTTCTTGACTCAACACTGCTCCAATGGCCAAGTTGCTAGCATCACATTCAACTGTAAAAGGTTTGTCGAAATCAGGTAATCTAAGAGTAGGTAAGTCAACTACCTTCTTCAAGTATTCAAAGCTTTCATCTGCCTTAGATGTCCATGCAAACTTGCATTTCACTCCTCCTTTGATGGTGTTCAATATAGGTGCCATGATATGACTGAGGTTTCTAATGAACTTCCTATAGAATGATGCCAAACCATGAAAACTTATGACATCTCCAACTGATTCAGGTATAGGCCAATTCAAGATTGCCTCAACCTTGGACATATCCATCTTTAAACATCCCCATGACACTATAAAACCAAGATAAATAATTCAATTTTCATGAACTCACACTTTTCCGAATTGATCATCAGCTTCTCTTGGTGTAGCTCATTCAAGACGATGTCTAAATGCTTTAGATGCTCCTCTTTGGACCTACTAAAGATAAGAATCTCATCAAGATAAACAATTACAAACTTTCCAATAAACTCTACCAATACCTCATTCATTAACCTCATAAAGGTACTAGGGGCATTGGTTAAGCCAAATGGCATCACCAACCACTCATATAAACCCTCATTAGTCTTAAATGTTGTTTTCCATTCATCTATAGGTCTGATCCATATTTGATGATATCCTAACTTCAAGTCAATCTTTGAGAAATAACATGCTCCCCCCAAATAGTCCATTAAAACCTGTATTCTTGGCATGGGAAACCTATACCACATGGTCATTTTATTGATGGCCCTTGAATCAATGCACATCCTCCATTTTCCATTTTTTTTAGGGGCTAGTACTGTAGGTATAGCACAAGGGCTTAGACTTTTCCTAATCAACCCTTTATTCATCAATTCTTGCACTTGTTTTCCTATTTCTACATTTTGTGAAGGAGTCATTTTATATGTTGCTTTATTAGGTAGAGTAGACCTTGGAATAAGGTCTATTTGATGATTGATATCCCTCATAAGTGGTAAATCATTTGGGATTTCATTGACCACTATGTCTTGATATTGATCCAATAGTTGTTGCACTTCCCTAGGCAATTCAATGTCTTTGTCTTTCTTAGGCTCTTCATTAGGCTTCAAAACTATAACAAACCCTTCTTCAATAGGTTCAGTCTTTAGGACTTTAAGAAACTCCTTCCCACTCAATAACATGGTACTAGAACCTATAGCATTTTCATCCACTATGTCGAGTAAGGGATCCATCTAAAATTTTCTGCCTTGTTTAGTGATAATATAGGTGTTCTTCACCCCATCATGCAAAGCTTTAACATCATATTGCCAAGGGCGTCCTAGGAGAATATGACAAGCATCCATGGGTAATATATCACATAGGACCTTGTCTTTATAGTCCCCTATCTCAAACTCTACATAGGCTTGTTCATCTACTAGCACATGTTGACCCTTATTGAGCCAAGATACCTTATAGGGTGTGGCATGAGGTAATCTTTTCAACTTAAGTTTTTCAACCATTTCAAGTGATACAATATTTTCAGTAGAGCCAAAATCTACTATAACTTTACATGCCTTGAGATTTACATGTGGTCCTAAATAAGGTCTTCCTTTGTGGTGGTCCTTGGGTTGTGGAATTTTCAATAAAGTCCTCCTCAGCATCAGACTTTCTCCTTCTTGTATTGGTCCAGCTTTTCCAATAGGTGTACTAGCACTACTTGCCTTATCCTCTTACACAAAGGTTGTTCTTTTGTCCATGGTTTGTAAAGAACTCCTTTCAAGACATTTTCCCATTGTGTGTCCTACTTGACCACAGTGATAACACTTCCCTGTAAACATAGTACTTCCTCCTCTTCCATATCCACCAAATATGCCTCTTGAAGGGCTTCTACCCCTATAATTGCCTCTATTACTCCTCACACTACTTTCTCCACTTCCTTCAAGTGTCACATTTTCTTTATTACTATTGTTGCTCTGTCCTCTTCCAAAGAAGCCTCTTCCTCTAAAACTTTTCTAATGTTTACCTCTAGAATGTTGCTCCGCTTTTCTTCTTAGTTTTTCTTCTACTCTCAAAGCCAACTGAAAACATCTATTCATTGTATTAGGGGCCATGATAGTTTTCTCATCTTGAATGTTGGTCCTTAAACCACTCAAATACCTAGCCAACTTCTCCAACTCACTTTCTTGCTTCTTGGATCTTAGACTGATCTTGCGAAACTCCTCAGTGTATCCACTTACATCAAGGTCTTTTTGTTTGAAACCTTGCAGCTTCTTGTACATTTGTACTTCATAGTCACTAGGCAGAAATTGTGCCTTAATCCTAATCACCATTCTTTCCCAAGAAGTGATCTTTTTCTTACCTTGTTGGATTCTTTCTTCCTGCATTACATTCCACCATATTAGTGTTGCTCCTTTCAATCTTGCCTTGGCAACACTTACTCTTTTATCTTCATCCACCTCTTTGAGGTCAAAGTAGTTATTAATGCATCAATCCAATCCAACAGATCTTCACAATTCAAACTTCCATGGTAGATAGGTAATCCATCAAAATGATCACTATTAAGAGATTCCGAGGCATCCAAGAACATTTCATGCTCCTTATTAGTTTGTGCTTCTACAGGGGTTGTAGAAGTACCTACTTTATCTTCTTGTTCTTCCTCTTCATCAGTTAGGTCACCCCATTCAATGAGTTTTCCCTTTGCCATTCTTTTAGGTTGTTCACTCTTTGTGTTTTGTTTTTGAGAGTCCAACATTTCTTGGACTTTCTTCTTAATTGCATCCATGTTCAATGTCTTTGGAGGCATGCTTTCTACCTCTGTCTCTCCTTCAAAGTTCAAACACTAATTCCTCTGTGTCTGACATACACTTTACTCTATCTGGGCTCTAATACCACTCTAATGCAGTAAGGTTTTGGGTGTTCTCCAACCTCCAATAATGAAGCCGACTTGGGTTAACTCAACCTTCCAAAGATTGAATTTTGGTTAGGATCCTCCAAGGATTCCTACCTAGGTCCTTCTTCTCCCAGAAGCAAGAACTCTTCAATTCTTAACCCACACAATCCACTCTACAAGCTACCTAGACACCCTAGTGGTTTTCCAACACCCTCACACCTCTGCTACAGAATATTTGCCATTCAAGGTGTCCAACACCTTCCAAGGAATGCCATTCAACTTGTTTTTCCATTCCCCAAACTAGATTTCATCTATTCCTTTCAACTTCTTATTTTCCCCAAACCGAACTAGTGGAATTAAGCCTCAAAAACTAGTAATTTGCAATTTCCTCTAATTTTATTGAACAAGGCCCCAAATAAATTTGATATTCGGATACCCTTTTGGAAGAACTTTCAAATTACAAAATATCCCATTTGGGTTCCATACAAAAGTGCCCCAAATGCAAAACCCTCCTTTTTAGGCTTAAATCAAGGGTTTAATCTTTATCCACTTAGTCCAATAGTAAAATCTTCTCCTAAAAACTTCAACCCAGGTTCAAACATTCCCTCCTGGTCTTTAGTTTCACTTAAGGTGCCAAACCTTGTCTTTCCATTCACAAGGTTTCTCCAAGCACATTTTTCCCTCTTGGAATGGATCAACAATACAATTGCTCAGCCCTTAATTCTCTTTTTTGACCTCACAACCATGGAGTAAAGGTTGGAGCTCTTGTTCTTGTAATTTTACACCTATTCCTAGCTATCCACAAATCCATGATCAGGTAGAGACCGTGGATGGCTAGAAATCCATTAAAATGCTTCAAAACCCTTGCTTGCTTAAGACTAACAAAATGAAGAAAATGAATGCAAATGCTCAAACAAATATGTTGTACTAATTTAAATCAATGTATTAGACATGTAAGAGTGTGCACAAGACTGGTCTCAATTAGTTCATCACAAAAAACCCAAAATTTGCTTGATGAGAGTATGAATCAGCACACTAAAACACAAGAAAATTCTCCAAAAACTTGCTCCTTTAATTCTCTAACCCCAAGAATTGGTGATCTACCACATTTATGCCTCTCCCCATGTCATTTGGATGTTTCTCCAACCAACTTTCAACTTGGTTATGCATTCTTGGCATATTTTGCAAAAAAGTGTAGAAGTTGCAAAAATTGCAGACAATTTTACTACTTTTGAGCAACTTTTTGCACTATTGTGCAATTTGACTCCAACTATGCATGAAATGAATCCATATCATGCCTAAAGACTAAATATGACCAAAAATGGCCAAATTCATCATTGGGTCAACCTTTGACCAGCTGTTGACCATGGTTGACTGGCTTAGAGTAACCAACCTATCAAACATTATTATTAAGGTCTCTAGGCTCAACCTATCTAGGTTTGTTGCCCTTAGAGCTTATTACACAACAAAATTGAAAATTAACTAACTTGACCCCTTATTTACCTTGTGCTCCTGCACTAGTGAACCACGTTAAATCTTGGTGTCTTGTGTTCTCTTCTATGTGATCTATTATTTTCTGATATTGGTTATATTTGCATGTAACTTTTATTTCTGTCTAAGGTTAATCCTAACACCCATCTCAATTACTTCTCTTATATTTCCAACCCATAGTCCTAGTTGTGATTTAGAGCCCACAAATGCATAATTAATGAGCCAAAAGACAAAGGCATTTAGAGAAGAATATGAAGAGTAGGACAATTATGAATAAGTGTTGTTTCCTTTGTTATCTACTCAACCTATATGCTTTGAAGAAGTGGGTAAAAAGGAAGAGTGGGTAGAAGCTATGAATAATGAAATTGCAACCATAGAGAAAAATGACACATGGGAGTTAGTGGATCTGGTGAAGGGTGTTCCCTTAATACTGTCATGTCCCCTTTTTAGCGACACAATTCCTACAGTAGATTTGCCTATCACCGACTCTCGTAGGCAAATAACCTTGGAGAGAGAGTCATCTCGTCGCCAGAAGATTGCATTTTGCTACATTCAGTAAATGGGGTCTACATATTCTAATGATGAATTAAGATTGCACTTTTAATTTAATAAGTTATTTAATTTTTATAAAAGTTATTTGATAATAAAAGTGCATTATAATAAGATATTATAAAGGACGATTTTGGAAGCTTCCAGTGACTTCTCAAAAAAGTGAATAAATAGAGGACAAGAGGCACCCATTTGCACAAGCGGTTTTGTGGATTCGACTTCTATTTCAGTTGGAGCAATTTGTAGTCACTTGGTCTGCAAATTCTCAAATTATCCTTGGGAACGAAAACTCCCATTGATAAGCAATTTTGAGGGTGTGGAATATCATCTGAATTATTGCAGTCTAGAAGTGATATTGCAGTTACTTCGACAGGGCAAAAATCAGGGGGCCTAAAGGCCAGTTCTAAGGGTTCAGTTCAGTGGAGACTATAATCAGCGAAGAATCGTTGAGGGAAGGAAACCGAGCTAACAAGAATTACTTCATACCAAAGTCAAGTCAGTGGCGGTTCTTCTAAAACATTACCTAATATCATTGCCGATTTTTCCATGAAGACGTAGGCAGATTTGACTCAAATCATTAGACGTCGTTTGAAGGTTAGGATATATGTATTTTAAAAGAATCGCATAGGACTAGCAGGATTTGGCAGGCCGGTCAAGATAATATTAAGTCATCCAGGCCACCATGCGTCCATTACCTATTCGAAATTTAGGAGATAAAAATCGCAAGGTTGTTCTGCAAATTCGATCATATCAAAGGTTGGGCGATCTCCTCAACAACCGGTTGTTTGGAAGAATATGATTTCCGCAGAGTTAAATGCGAAATCCTTTAGACCAGGCAGGGAGCAATCTGCAGTTTGAATATCGGGTGATTAATTCGAAGCTAGGAACGACTTCAGAGTTTAGACCGATTTAGTCCAGGCCAGGAGTAATGTACTCAGACCATATCGCAGTTGAGAAGGCATCGGCATTGTTTTCAGCGCAGAGAGGAACATACAAAATCCACCAGTAAACTTCGTCAGCAGGTTGCAGACTGGCAGGGATAAGTGCTAGTTTGAAAATTCATACTTATGATAATCCAGGTTCTCAATATTGCTTTATTTGCAATGAAAACTTAGTATGGATACCATTATTCATTTACTTTCAATTATTGCAAATAGTGTAAAACTTTGCTATTACCTTTGAAGTTTGATACAGGATCTCCTCTGTTCCTTAAAAACTGTTGGCTTCTCAATTATCATTACTCTTGTGATAGCTATTCTATAAGGAGAATTTGTTTGAGACGTTACACTCTTACCCATTAACAATCACATATTCAGTATTTGATGAATTTGCCATAGCTCCGTATTGGGATTTAGTGGCCTTCAGAGTAAGGGTCATCTCAGTGGTATCAGAGCAGTATTCCTGCCATCCTGTTGGGTAGAATATTTTTTATGCAACCATATTCCCGATATTATATTCGCAGAAGAACAATATTTAGGGGCAGAGATATGGGTGAAAGACAGTCACAAAGTCCACCCAAATTTCCCAGAGTTGATGACGATGAAACCAGAGAATTTTACAGAATCATGACTACCGGACAGCAGGAAATAGCTCAGTCACTACAAGCTTTGACTACCATAATGGAGAGAGTTGTTCAGCCCAGGATTCAGAAGCAAGGTAGAGGTACACCTGATCATGATAATAGAAGTGTGGCAGGTTCACAAGGTGCTCCTAGGCGCAGATCATGGACAGCAAATAGGCCTACTCGACCCACTTTCCTAAGGGAGGAGGCTCAGGAGATAGGGGAAGATGAATTGCCAGATGATTTTCAGGATGATCTCAGAGCTGCTACTGCTGAATGGCAAGCATTACCCCCACATGTGCGTGAACTATTGAACTTTGATCGCTATCTAAACCAAAGGAGAGAGCATATGAGGAGCAGCCGACAGAATAGGAGGTCTAGAGGAGGTCATGATAGTGAGTTGCAGCGAGCTGTCAGCGAACTCACTTTACCATCTTTCGATGGTAGTAGTCAGATGACAGCACAGGCTTGGGTTCATAAGTTGGATACATTCCTGGCATTGAGACCTATGTCAGAGATAGATGCCATCAGATATGCCACTTTGCATTTGGAGGGAGCAACTCATGATTGGTGGTCACACGGGTTGGTTACGTTGCAGCACAACCAGGTGACATCTTACCAAGACTTTGTGGACAGATTGGTTGAACGTTTTGATAAAAAAGATCCGGAGATTTATTTTCGTGACCTCGCTCAGTTAAGACAGTCTGGCAATTTGGAGGTTTATATTAGTGAATTTCAGAGATTGTCAGTTATGGTACAGGATGTGTCTGAGAAACGGTTGGTTATTTTATTCACAGAAGGATTGTCCGAACCCCTTAAGGGGTGGATTAAGGCATTTGATCCACCAACACTTCAGGAGGCTATGAGGAAAGCGCGGAGTATGGAGCTAACAGCATCTTCTAGTAGGTTCACTTCCAAGAGTACTACTTCTTTCAGAGACAATAAGAAGTTTGATAAGAATAAAGGGAAGAGTATTGAAACCAAAGAAAAATCACCCTTGGATGCAGAAACATTAAATGATTTGCGCAGAAAGAAATTATGCTTCTATTGCAAAGGCCCATATGACAGGGACCATGATTGTCCTCTGAGACCTAAAGGAAAGGCCAACAGAGTTATGTGGGCATATTACGAAGGGTCAGATTCCGACAGTGCAGCAAATGAGGATGATCACAGTAATTCAGAACCTGAAGGAGAAACAGGAAATTCAGAACAAAAGGAAGAAATTGAGTTACATTTACAGCAGGGGCATTTGTCTAGTATTCAGCAGGAGTGATCTTTTAGGTTACGTGGTGTTCTAGCAGGACAGAAGGTGATCACATTGGTTGATACAGGTGCCACACACAACTTCATTGATGCACAATTGGTTGAGCGACGTGGAATCAAGACAGAGGAGTTCGAGGGTCTCTGAGGACAGGTTGCCAATGGATACACTCTTAAGTGCAATAGAATGGTTAGAGACATGCCTTTACGTCTGAATAATTATGAGTTTAAAATAGATTACCATGTGGTTAATATGGGCGACTTGGATGTCGTTTTAGATATGGCATGGTTACATTTATTGGGCAAAGTCACTTTCCGTCTCAAGGACATGGAGATCAAGTTTGAGGTAGATGGGAAGTAGCATGTGTTGAGAGCTATCAGGAATAGTGATATCCGAACTATTTCTCTCAGAAGATTGGAAAGCTTGGTAAGGCATAATGATATTGAATGGGCAGTCGTGTGTACTCTCATGACTACAGGGGAGGAACAACAAGAGACAGAATATCATCCAGACATCCAGATATTAAGGGAAAGGTATAGTAAGGTATTCAACGATATTCCACCTGGTACACCACCTGATAGAGGGATTGAGCACATTATCGAATTAGAAGAAGGTGCTAAACCAGTTATGATCACTCCATACAGGCATCCAAAGAGGCTCAAAGACGAAATAGAAAAAACCATCAAGGAGCTTCTTGCAATGGGACACATTAGACCTAGTAAGTCTCCTTTTGCTTCTTCAGTAGTTTTGGTAAAAAAGAAAGATGGTTCTCTACGGATGTGCATTGATTACAGAATGTTGAATAAGAAGACCATTAAGAATAGATATCCTATTCCACGGATTGATGAGTTGATAGATGAACTACATGGGCCAAGCTACTTCAGTAAGATAGACTTGAGATTGGGTTACCACCAGATTAGAGTCAGAGAACAAGACATAGAGAAGACTGCCTTCAGATGTCATTATGGACACTTTGAGTTTGTAGTGATGCCATTCGGGTTGACCAATGCACCAGCTACTTTCCATTCCACCATGAATAAGGTCTTCCATCATCAGCTGAGGAAATTTGTGTTGGTTTTCTTTGACGATATCTTGGTATACAGTCGGACATGACGTGAGCATATGGAGCATTTAGAGACAGTATTGAATACCTTGCAGGCAGAGTCCTTATATGCCAAAGAGTCCAAATGTGATCTGGGGATGACTGAGTTATTGTACTTAGGTCATATTATCAGTAGAGAAGGAGTACGGATGGATCCTGATAAGATTCGTGCTATTGTGGAGTGGCCTATTCCTGAGAACCTGGCCTAGCTAAGAGGATTCCTTGGTTTATGTGGCTTCTATCGCAGATTTGTTTGCGAATATTCGCGACATGCGGCTCCTATGACAGATTTGCTCAAAAAGGCTTTTGTTTGGACAGCAAAAGCACAAGCTTGTTTTGATAGATTTAAGGAGATCATGACTTCATGCCCGGTACTAGCATTGCCCGATTTCTCAAAACCATTTGAACTTCAGTGTGATGCTTCAGGAGATGGTATTGGGGCTGTTTTGATGCAGGACAAACACCCTCTTGCATATGAAAGCAAGAAACTCCGTGGGCCAGAGAAATCATTCAACATTTACGATAAGGAGATGTTAGCCATCATGCATGCATTAGCTAAGTTCAGGCAGTATTTAGTAGGTGGTAAGTTTTGTATAAAAACTGACCACAACAGTTGAGACACTTTCTTAGGCAGAGAGATCTCAATGATAGACAGCAAAAATGGGTGAGTAAGCTACAGGCATACGACTTCGATATATCGTACGTGAAAGGCACTCAGAATGTTGTAGCAGACGCCTTGTCACGCAGGCCACATCTTAATACAATGATTGAGATCTCTGAGGATTGGAAGCATTTGATTGTTGCAGAATATGTTAGAGACTCTTGGGCATCTGGGATAGTTGATGGGACAATTGTTGACACTAGGTATACACTTGTGGACGACTTGATCATTTACAAAAGCAGGATCTTTTTAGTCCCAGGATCGAAGGTGAAACGGTCTATTATGCGGGCTCTTCATGATTCACCCATAGCTGGTCATCTCGGGTACTTTAAAACATATAGACAGGTGCGGGAACAGTTTACATGGAAAGGACTTAAGAAGGATGTTTTGCAGTATGTTCGTGAGTGTTCTTTTTGTCAACAGAATAAACAAGAGCACACCTTCCCAGCAGGACTCCTATAGCCACTTCCCATCCCGAGACAGAAGTGGGAATGCATATCCATGGATTTCATTACAGGGTTGCCCAAGGCTCAGGGACGTGACTGCATTTATGTGGTGGTAGATAGACTAACGAAATATGCTCATTTCTTTCCCATCACCACGACTTATACAGCAGTACAGGTAGCTGAGGTATTCTTCAAAGAATTTCTCAGGTTACATGGGATACCCCGTAGTATTGTCAGTGACAGGGATAGCAGATTCTTGAGTCATTTCTGGAAGGAGATGTTTCGATTATGCGGCACTGAGCTCACACCCAGTACTAGTTATCACCCGCAGACTGATGGACAAATGGAGATAGTAAACAAGTGGGTGGAAGGCTACTTAAGGAACTATGTGGCGGATCAGCAGAAGGCATGGCTAAGATGGATTTATTTGTGTGAATATTGTTACAATACCACTTTTCACATGTCAATTCAGATGACACCCTTCCGAGCATTATATGGGTATGATGCACCGAGCTTTATTGATTTGCTGATGGGGGACATCCGGGTTCCACGTGCCGGGGATCTGATTCAAGAAAGTAAAGACATTATTAGCACTCTTTGGGATAACATTGCTCGGGCACAGAATCAATATAAGCAGTATGCGGATCAGAAGAGAATTGAGAGAAGCTTTGAGGTGGGTGACATGGTTTACCTCATGCTACAGCCCTTCCGGCAATCTACTCTTAAAAGAAGTGGGTCAAAAAAGCTTAAGCCTAGATATTATGGGCCTTTCAGGATCACCAGACGAATAGGGGAATTAGCTTATGAGCTTGAGCTTCCCATGGATAGCAAAGTGTATAATGTGTTTCATGTGTCGCGTCTCAAGAAGGCGTTGGGACAGAATGTGGTACCTTCCACGGTGTTACCTCCCTTGGATGATGAAGGGAAGTTGATCTTAGTGCCGGAATTCATTTTGGAAACTAGGGAAAAGCAGCTCCGCAGAAGGGTGATCAGAGGATATTTGATTAAATGGAGAGATCTACCAGTTGAAGATGCTACTTGGGAAAATGAAACAATTTTGCAGCATCCAGCCTTGAGATTGCTTAAGGGCAAGCAATTTCAGGAAGGGCGGACTGTCATGTCCCCTTTTTAGCGACACAATTACTATAGTAGATTTGCCTATCACAGACTCTCGTAGGCAAATAACCTTGGAGAGAGAGTCATCTCGTCGCCAGAAGATTGCATTTTGCTACATTCAGTAAATGGGGTCTACATATTCTAATGATGAATTAAGATTGCACTTTTAATTTAATAAGTTATTTAATTTTTATAAAAGTTATTTGATAATAAAAGTGCATTATAATAAGATATTATAAAGGACGATTCTGGAAGCTTCCAGTGACTTCTCAAAAAAGTGAATAAATAGAGGACAAGAGGCACCCATTTGCACAAGCGGTTTTGTGGATTCAACTTCTATTTCAGTTGGAGCAATTTGTAGTCACTTGTTCTGCAAATTCTCAAATTATCCTTGCGAACGAAAACTCCCATTGATAAGCAATTTTGAGGGTGAGGAATTTCATCTGAATTATTGCAGTCTGGAAGTGATATTGCAGTTACTTCGACAGGGCAGAAATCTAGGGGCCTAAAGGCCAGTTCTAAGGGTTCAGTTCAGTGGAGACTATAATCAGCGAAGAATCGTTGAGGGAAGGAAACCGGGCTAACAAGAATTACTTCATACCAAAGTCAAGTCAGTGGAGGTTCTTCTAAAACATTACCTAATATCATTGCCGATTTTTCCATGAAGACGTAGGCGGATTTGACTCAAATCATTAGACGTCGTTTGAAGGTTAGGATATATGTATTTTAAAAGAATCGCATAGGACTAGCAGGATTTGGCAGGCCGGTCAAGATAATATTAAGTCATCCAGGCCACCATGCGTCCATTACCTATTCAAAATTTAGGAGATAAAAATCGCAAGGTTGTTCTGCAAATTCGATCATATCAGAGGTTGGGCGATCTCCTCAACAACCGGCTGTTTGGAAGAATATGATTTCCGCAGAGTTAAATGCGAAATCCTTTAGACCAGGCGGGGAGCAATCTGCAGTTTGAATATCGGGTGATTAATTCGAAGCTAGGAACGACTTCAGAGTTTAGACCGATTTAGTCCAGGCCAGGAGTAATGTACTCAGACCATATCGCAGTTGAGACGGCATCGGCATTGTTTTCAGCGCAGACAGGAACATACAAAATCCGCCAGTAAACTTCGTCAGCAAGTTGCAGACTGGCAGGGATAAGTGTTAGTTTGAAAATTCATACTTATGATAATCCAGGTTCTCAATATTGCTTTATTTGCAATGAAAACTTAGTATGGATACCATTATTCATTTACTTTCAATTATTGTAAATAGTGTAAAACTTTGCTATTACCTTTGAAGTTTGATACAGGATCTCCTCTGTTCCTTAAAAATTGTTGGCTTCTCAATTATCATTACTCTTGTGATAGCTATTCTATAAGGAGAATTTGTTTGAGACGTTACACTCTTACCCATTAACAGTCACATATCCAGTATTTGATGAATTTGCCATAGCTCCGTATTGGGATTTAGTGGCCTTCAGAGTAAGGGTCATCTCAAATACCACAACAAACAACAGAAACAGAGAATAAAATATGGGCTTCTTATTATCACTGCAAATGCGAAATTACAAAATTACAATATGCAAACGCACATGGGCACCTTCATTACAACGGTCTGCAAGAGAGAGCTACGACTATCACCCAAAATTGTCCTAGATAACTTACAGGCCTTCCTTATATAGGCACTTTTAACTGCACAAGAAGGTTCTAGACAGTAAGCCATTAAGGTCAACCAACCTCATATTATATATCATTACATTACACTTTATTACACAATATCGACTCAAAACAATTTACAAATTATATTTTTGGATGGGGCCACTTTTGGAGGCCATAACTAGCGAATAGCTGATGTGGAGGGCTAGTATAACCCCATTCTAGAATCCTCAACTAGTGTCTACTATAGTCGATTGTGCAAGCATCTATTAGTCGAGGTTTCACCTTGTTTCGGAGCCATTTAGGCCTTCATTGTTGGATCTGAAGTTTGGATAGCCAAAATTCATACCAAAAATCTGCAATAATTGCACCAATACATATGATATAACAATAAAACTCATCCAACAAGCTGATATGTCAAAGATCAACCTTTATATATGAGACTAGAACAATCTGAGCACGTAATACCAACTTCCTAAAATTAGCAAGCTCCCTCAAACAGCAACTATGTCCAGGAGTAGCCATTATTAAAAACACAAAAATTGGAAAACTAGAAATAGAAATATTTTTGGGTGATGCAAGATTTCCCTTACACCCGGGATGCTCCTACATCAAGATTTGATACAAGACAAAACCAAAATATGATTTATGTGGGTCTACAAGGCAAAATTTACTGAGAAGCACAACGCAAGATTAGTAGTCAAAGATTTTGCACAACAACTAGATATAGGCTATTAAGAAACTTTTGCACCAGTAGCAAGATTAGACACAATTAGAATTGTGTTAGGAGTAACAACAAAACAAACATTGGTTAGTTTATCAATTAAGTGTCAAATCAATATTTTTTAATGGAATTCTAAATGAAGAAGTACATGTTGATCAACCACCTAGATTTGATGTTGGTAGCATTACTTAGAGAAAAGTATGAAGCATTTGAGAAGTTTAAGTTGTTTAAGAATAGAGTTGAGAATGAGTCTAGATTGAAGATTAAATGTTTAGATCTAATAAAGGTGGAGCTTTTACCTTGAATGAGTTTAACACTTTTTGTGAAGCAAATGGTATTAAGAGGCAGCTATCAGCCCCTAAGACTCTTGAGCATAATGGTATGGCTAAGAGAAGAAACAAACCTGTAATAGAAGCAACATGAGCTATGATGTTTGAGAATGATATATCAAAGACATTTTGGAAAGAAACAACAATATATCCAATGAACATAGTGCAGATTAAAAAATGTACGAACAAGACACCTTATGAAATATGATTTGGCCACGCACCATCAATGAAGTATTTCAAAAATTTTGGAAGTAAATGTTATATCAAGAGAGATGATGAAAAACATCTCGTGAATATTGGTGAGAGAATGCATGGAAAGACAAACATACAAAATGGAGGAGAAGTAGTGCATCAAAAATATGGGGGAAAAGTGAATACACATGAGAGAATCTCCTATGAATGGGGAGATTTATATTGATGTCAATAGAGAAAAATTGTATCAGTAAGAGAAGTATATTAATGAGGGAGCATCCGTTGTTCCTTAGAGTTTCAGATTTGATTGATGAAGAGGATTTGAAAGATGAAAGCAGTAGCAAAAACAAAGTTGGATTTGGTATTCTTGAAACTTAGATGTTGTTCATCTATGCTGCCATCAATGCCAAAGAGGGATATTGTAGCATGAATGGTGATGATATTCCTATGAGGGAGTATTCTAGCATTGTTGGAGTAGTAAAGAGATGGTCAGCATGACTATGTGTTGCATTCATGACTATGTTTGTCATTGATGCCAACATAATGTGAAAACTAGTAGGGTAACAGACATAAATTGAGATCGTATGGATCAAGTATTGATGATGAGGTCATGCACAGTTGAGGACATGTTCTATAGTGTGTCCTGATGACATGGTTAAGTGCACATGTAGAAGGTCGAAGACATGTGAGAGTTATTTATGATTTACAGAAGATGGTTTGTAGACAAAGTACCTGAGAAGTGGTTTCTAGTGTTCGGATTATATCTCCTAACAGTGATAGAACCTTGATAAGCAAAGTTAGATAGAGATACATAAGACAGTCTGATGATGACATCAACAAGTGCAGAAAGTCTGAGGTTGCACATGTGAAAAGTTGTGAAGACTGTGGGCTAACAATATTTTGTAATTATGAAAAGATATAATGAATTGTATTATCTTATTGAGGTCCTATTGTAATTAATTGAGAAAGCCTTAAGGCCGACTTAATGAGTTATTTTGAGGACTTGGTATAAAGGAAAGTTATTTTCCTTGTGATAATGTATTAGATGTAAGTGAACTGTATTGGATTTGTCAAGATTGGTAAATGCGAGCAAGCGATGAAAGGAACCATTGTGATGCGAAGTTGGAGATCTAAGAAGTATTTGGTGTGGTATTGGCACGATAAGAGGGCATAGAAAGAGTTCGAGTTGCATTTCTATTATTCTAATAGGAATAATATAGAGGCCAATTGGATAGTGAGTTTTGTGGCCTCGCCCCTAAAGCTGTTTGGATAGTGATTCCATCTATCTTCTACAACTCCTAATAGGGTTGACACAACTCTTAACATTGTTGGAATATCCTCACATGGATTCAAAGTGTCCTAATAGGGACAAATATGTACTGAATGTATTTCACTGGCTCCTAACAAAGTCCATCCTCTTACAACGTATGTTTATATTAGTACATCATTTTGTGGGTAACATCCCCACTGGGGTTTTCCATTTGATCAAGGGTTTCCCTAGTTAACATATCTAGTGATATTGTTGTGTACATGTATCTTTTTATAGTGGTTGTTTACATTGATTGCATGTTTGAAGTTTAATAAGGTTAATAATTGTTGTATTAATCAAATAACCGATTCAACCCCCCCACCCTTCAGTTATCTTGGTGGACTTTACTTTCTAATGGTCCTTTGATCTCAAATCCAGGTGGTTGATCAACATGTACTTCTTTATTTAGAATTCCATTAAAAAATATTGATTTGACACTTAATTGATAAACTAACCAATGTTTGTTTTGTTGTTACTCCTGACACAGTTCTAATTGTGTCTAATCTTGCTACTGGTGCAAAAGTTTCTTAATAGTCTATATCTGGTTGTTGTGTAAAATCTTTGATCTGCACTATGTTCATTGTATACATTGTTGTTTCTTTCCAAAATGTCTTTGATACATCATTCTCAAACATCATAGCTCATGTTGCTTCTATTACAGAGTTGTTTCTTCTCTCAGCCATACCATTCTGCTCAAGAGTCTTAGGGGCTAATAGTTGCCTCTTAATACCAGCTGCTTCACAAAAAGTGTTAAAATTCATTTGAGGTAAAATCTCCACCTCTATTAGATCTAAACATTTAATCTTCAATCTAGACTCATTCTCAACTCTATTCTTAAACAACTTAAACTTCTCAAATGCTTCAGACTTTTCTCTAAGGAACGCTACCCACATCATCCTAGTAAAGTCACCAACAATAATCATGAAGTATCATTCGCTATAGAATCCTCTTGTCTTTGTGGGACCACTCAGATCTATGTGAACAATCTCCAATTTTGTTGTTGCAGAAAACTTCTTGCTAGGAAAAGAACGTTTCTTCTGCTTAGCCATAGCACATTCCTTGCACACAACATTAGTAAGCTTTATAATTTTTGGTAAATCCCTAACAACAAATGTACTACTTGCTTTCACAATATTATCAAAATTTATATGACAAAACCTTCTATGCTACAACCAATGTTTATCAACTTTAGCAACCAAACATGTCATCTCTGTAGGGTTCAGCTGAAAAAATTTACCTCTAGATCTTGTACCAATGCCAATCATCTTACCATTCTTGTCTTTAATGATGCATATCTTCTCTATAAACTGTAATTGATGTCCCTTATCAACCGACTATCCAACACTTAAAAGATTATGTTAAAGTTCATCAACGGAGTAAACATCATCTATGCTAGTTTTCCCATCAAGAGTAATAGGTCATATTCCCTTGATATGACAAGTTGCATTATTACCAACTTTGACACTTCCTCCATCATAGTTGTTGAACTTAACAAATTTATTCATATGACCAGTCATATGATGTGAATAACCATTGTCTATGATCCAATCAGACTTCTTCTCAACTTGTGACACTAGGGTTTTCCCTTCTCTGACTTCTTTTTCAAGATTTTCTTCTTTTATAGCTACAAATCCTAACTCATCATCACTCTCGCTCGTTTGCTCAGATTCTTCATCATCATTTGTATACAGGCATTCTCTAGGCCTTCTAGACTTGAAATTATTTATGTACTTCTTTACTCTCTAAAGACATTTAAAAGAAAAACTGACCAAATTCATTACAAGTCCAACATTTAAATATTTTCTTACCATCTGGTTCTCTTTTCAAAAGCAAGGCAATTCCTTCTTCAATCTTTCTGTCTTCTTCAGATCTAGATATGCTACTATTAGCATAATATCCACTGGTGCTTGCACTCCTTGATAAGCAATTCTTTTGTATGCAACAAAAGGATTCTAGATTAGGAAACTCAATGTTCTATTTTGTACATAATTTTGATAACTCGCCGAGGAACTCCATCTTCTGAATATCAAAATTAACTACATCAAACTTAGGGCTTTCTTTTATGAAATAACCTGCCATTGATCTCCTTAAGTTCTTAAGCATTTTCTTCAAGGACTTGATGCTATGATACCAATTGTTAGAAAGTAAAGTCCATCAAGATAACTAAGAGGGGGGTGAATTAGTTCTCTAATCAATACAACTTTTATTAACCTTATTAAACTTCAAACATGTGATCAATGTAAACAACAACCATAAGAAGATACACATACACTAACACCAGATATGTTAATCAAGGAAACCCTTGATCAGAGGAAAAAACCCTGATGGGATAAGATAAGATAATTTATTAATGTCCAACAAGAGGCCACAAACGAGCCTAAGGGATTGCAAATAAAAGCATGGGCCAACAGGCAGCAAGACCACCAAATGGTGTCCACGAAAGAACAAACGCAAAAACAAAAGTAGAAGAAGAAGAAGAAGAAAGTGAGAAACATCGTGACCAAGGGCGAAAGAGAAAGAAAGAGGAAAGGCAAAAAAGCTACCACCCAAGAAATGTCAATAGCCTTTTAGGGCCTACTTCAATCTCAACTCCCAACTAGCAGGGAAAGTGTCACGAATCACAACCTTGAGATTTCTGATCATTGCCCATTTTCCCTCCTGTCTAGCAGCCACAACAAGGGCCTGAGCCTCCTTAAGTTCTGCCACCTGCGATCTAGTGAGATCCTCATCAAGATAAATCTTGATGGGGAGAGAAATGAGTTTCCTCTTTGCCCTAAGCACCCGAAGGTGGTCAGCAAGTAAAAGGAACCGGATAAAGAGGGTATTGTCATGTCCAACCCAAGCACAATCAAGTGAGATGTTAGCGATATCCAGTTGGTCTTTAAGGAAGGAATAGCCTACTGTAAGAGGCTCAGGGAAAGGAAGAGGGAGACCGCGGACCCTCAGGTTTAGCTCACGAGCACACCTGACCCTTTCATCTACTATCTTAGTTTGGACTAGCTTCTCAATGCCAGAATGGTACCCACAAAATGATGTACTAATATAAATATTCCTTGTAAGAGGATGGACTCTGTAAGGAGCCAACGAAATATATTCAATACATATGACTCCATGTTGGGAGACTTTGAATCCCTGTGAGAAGATTCCGACCCTGTTAAGAATTGTAGAAGGCAAATGGACCCACTGTCCAAACAGCTTCAAAGGCAAAACCACCAAACTCGCTATCCAACTGGCCTTTGTATTATTCCTTTCAGAATAATAGAAATGCAACTCGAACTCTTGCTATGTCCTCTTACCATGCCAATACCACACCAAATACTTCTCAATTCTCAACACCAGATCTCCAACTTCGCATCACAATGATCTATTTGATCGCCTACTCACATTTACCAATCTTGACAAATCCAATACATTTCGCTTGTATCTCATACATTATCACAAGGAAAATAACTTTCGTTTATACCAAGTCTTCAAAATAATTCATTGAGTCGGCCTTGAGGCTTTCCTAATTAATTACAATAGGACCTCAATAAGATAATACAACTCATTACATCTTTTCATAATTACAAAATACTGTCAACTCACAATCTTCACAACTTGTCACATGTGTGACCTCAGACTTCTCACACTCGTTGACATCATTATCAGACTATCTTCTGTCTCTATCTAACTTCGCTTGTCCAGATTCTATCCATGTTAAGAGATATAATCAGAACACCAAAAACCACTTCTCAGGTACTATGCAAACTGTTTTTTGTAATTCACAAATAACCCTCACATGTCTTCAACTTTTTGCATGTGCTTTAACCATGTCAGCAAGACACACAATAATCATGTCCTCAACTGCACATGACCTCAACATCAATACTTGATCCGTACAACCTCAATCTTTATTTGCTACTCTATCAATCTTCATAGTATGTTGACATCAATGACAAACATAGTTATGAATGCAATACACAGTCATGTTAACTGTATATCTATTGCTCCAGCAATGCTAGAATAATCCCCCATAGGAATATCATCAGCATTCATGCTAACAAGGAGAAGAACAAAAGGTCTTTAAGTTGAAAAAGGTCTTACACGGATTGAAACAAGCACCAAGAACCTGGTATAGCAAGATAGATTCTTATCTAGTCAACAAATGCTCAATGTGCAACAACAATGAGCCAACATTATACACAAAAACAAACTTACAAGGTGAATCTTGATTGTGTGTATCTATGATGATGATTTGCTATATACTAGTAATTTGCATCTTGAAGATTTAACACTTGATATGGAAAGAGAATTCGAAATGACCAATCTTTGGTCACATTAAGTACTTTTTTTATATAGAAATTGAACAATTGAAAAAGTGTATCTTTACCAACCAACGAAAGTGTGCACAAGATGTGTTGACCAAGTTCGGAATGAATATTGCAAGGCATGTGCACAAGATGTGTTGACCAACTTCAGAATGAATACTGCAAGGCACGTAGTACTCCTATTGTTCCAGTTACCAAATCGAGCAAAAATGATGATAACACAAAAGTAAATTCCACTTTATACAAGCATTTAGTAGGTAGCCTAATGTACTTGACAACGAGGCACAACATCATGTGTGTTGTCATCCATCTCTCTAGGTTTATAGAATCACCAAAGACATCACATTGAAAAGTAGAAAAAAGAATAATAAGTTATATTGCAAGAACAATGCAACATGGTATTATGTATACAGGTTATGAAGGCAACCAGCTAGTTGGTTTCACTAACAGTGACTTTTTTGGAAGTGTAGATGACAAAAGGAGCACACCGGGTTGTGCATTTTGTTTGGTTACAGGTATAGTCCCCTGGGCATTCCAGAAGCAACTCACAGTCACAATTTTATCTGCAAATCACAGCCTGCCAAGCACTATGGATGAAGAGATTAATAAGTGATCTTGAACCAAAGAACAATGGAACATAGTATTCTGTATACAGGTTATGAAGACTACCAGCTAGTTGGTTTCACTAACAGAGACTTTGTTGGAAGTGTAGATGACAAAAGGAGCACACCATGTTGTGCATTTTCTGTTCTGTTATATATCATGTAAAATAGATCTTCCAGATTTAGCAGAAGTTGAATATAATATAAATGATATAATTTTCTGCCTCTCTTTTCCTCTGTTCCAAAAATATAAGATAATTTCACACACATTGTCCTTTTTTGCGTCTGGTGAAGCTAGTCTTTCTAATGCACACTTTAGCCAGCATTTTAGATCCATATAGCCTTTATATTTAAGGAGTTTGTTTTTTCTTACTCATTTATAATGCAAGATAAAACTACAGCGTGGACTTTCTCTAAATCATTGACATTGCTAAATAATAAGAAATAAATTATTTTATTTTATCACAGGTGCATGCACGTCTCTGTGTAATATTCTCTGTTATTTCCTGCGAAGAAACATTTGCGCTATGAATTCTTTGTATTCACTGCTATTCTTATATTAGATATTTTATTGATTACAAAAGTCTTCTGTTAATTCAATGGTGTCTCTTTAAAAAAAATTTTTTTTTTTTTTTTTAAATCACTTAGAACCTTTTATGCTTACTAGTAACAATGACTCTTGTTATCAGTGACCTCTCTTGAAAGTTGAAACATTAAGAGTTATAGAAGCAGTCTTATTATTTGAGAGACAGTGAAGATGATCGGTGGGATAGAATACAACATACAGGTTAATGGATTCATGGAATCTATCATTCACAAATTGAACTTTGTAAGTTACATATGTTCCCTGTCAATGCCTGGTCCTTTGATGCTTGGTGCTTGCTATTTTTATATTTTTAGTGAGAGATTCCATGAATCCATTTCAGTGTAACACCAATGCTTGGGTATGTTGGGACAAGTTTTTGGTATGGGGACAAAGGACTTCAATTTCAGGACAGTGGGGGGATGGAGGCGGGGTGTTGCATATTATGTATATAGAAGTTGAAATGCTAGTTATGAAATGATATTTCAGCATAACATAGTAAATTAAAATACTTTTAACATAACAAAAATGCAATACGAACCAAAACCATTGAACACTCAACATAGTGACATAGTAATATCCAAAAGTAACATTCAAAAATCAAAATTCAAATAGGAATTCAAGTACCTGTCCTGACAACGGCGTGGTTACGAAATGGCAGATGTGGGGGTACTCTGGTACCCAGAGTCTCCAGTGCGGGGGAGTCCCTGGGATGGGTAGTTTGAGGTTTGTGAGGGTGGGGGATTGACGGTGCGAGTCCCCAGGTTTCACGTCCTCATTTGCCTACAAGAAAGTATACTACCACTTATCAAAATTGCAATACAAACCGAAACTATTCAACATTCAACATAATGACATAGTAATATCTAATAGTAACATTACAAAATCAAAATTCAAATAGGAATTCAAGTACCTGTCCCAACAGCGGCATGGTTACGAAATGGCAGATGTGGGGGTACTTTGGTACCCAGAGTCTCCAGTGTGGGGAAGTCCCTAGGATGGGTAGTTTGAGGTTTGTGGGGGGGGGATTGAGGGTGCGAGTCCCCAGGTTTCACGTCCCCATTTGCCTACAAGAAAGTACACTACCACTTACATCTTGATTGTATTTCATATATAAACATATTTTTCCTTTCTTTCTAATGTTTCAAATGAGGCCCTCCATTTCTAACTATCATTATTACTAATAAAGTAACTTCAGAATTTGTTTATCTGAAGGAGCCATAATTATATTCATGCAAGACCTTTAAACTAAAAAATTATCTAATAGAGCTTACACAGATTTAACTCAATATATTGCTGTTTTTGGATTCACTTGTGTGTGAGCTTTTGTATTTTTGCACTGACTTCACTTGATGTATTGCTGTTTTGGATTCAAGTGTGTGAGTTTTTATCAACATTTCAAATAACATACTGTGATCTATCTTCAGGATGAAAGACTGCATAAGACAAAAAATGGTAATTTGTAGTGTTGTTTCTGGATACAATTGTGTCAGAGTTCTTACATCAATGTTCCAGATCACACTCCATGATCCATCACCAGGATGAAAAAGAGCATAAGAAGAAAAAATGGTTAGCTGCAGTGTTGTTTCTCAATTCAATTGTGCAAGAAACTTTGCATCAATGTTTCAGATCACATTCCATAATGCAGATTGAAAATCAAGAGCTCCAAAAAGAGTGTTGGTTTTCCCAGCCATTATGCAACTCCTTCAACTTTTCAAATAAGAGGGAATCCTTTTAGAAGGTGAACCCACAAAGGAATTAATTTTACTTCATCAAACTCTACAGATGGGCACAAATATCTGTGACAGACCACTTCTTGAAATAATTTGAATCTACAAATGAAAGCCTTTTCTTCCAAAAACTTGTACAATCAAAGCTCCCATATTATCTCTAGGAATACGTGCTCAATATATTTTTCCTACCACCACTAAGTTAATTTTCAAACGAAAATAACCAGAAAACCACATTTTTACAACGAGCTACAAGCAACATTTCATAGACATTAAAATCAAATAAACTCTAAAAGATGAAAATCTACTTAAAATTGTAAGTTTCCGCTGTTCATCCCTCTTCTCACTTCTGCACCTTGTTATCTATTCTTCCTTTCAACACACTAATCCTCTTTATTCCTCTTTATCTCTGTTTCGGTAGACTTTCCCTTTCCTCCTCTACACACTGGTTTCCTTCTTTTTTTAATTTCGAACTTTAGTGTTGCTTCTTCCTCTCTTCATAGTGACTTTGAAAATGAAGGAAAACCTTTGGAATTCCTATGCAGCTCTAATTTGCTCGTTGTCAAGTGTGTGTTTTCAACTTCGAATTGCTATTCAAAAATCTGGCACTTTGTCTCCCTATGTGCTCATCCAAGTTGCTCCAATATCACACCGTGATCCATCATCAGGATGAAAATTGAGTTTAGAAGGAAAAATGTAAGTCGCCCTTAATCGCAATTTACAATTCTTCCTTCTCTTTATGCACCCGTCATCCTGATGATAGGTCACGGAGTGTGATCTGAAAATGTTGATGAAAAAACTTTCACAAAATCAAATCTCGAAGCTGTAAAACATAAACATAATAGATTGTGGAAATCTAATGTTTTTAAATGACCTAACATATTTAGTACAAAAACAAAATTGAAGTGAATACAAAGAATTTACAGCACAAATACTAATTCCTGATATGCGCCTGTGAGCTGCTTAATCAAAAAGTCAAACTGTATCAACGATGCAAAAAACAATTCCTCCTACTTCTTAATGTAGCTATGGAGGACAACATTTTTATATGAAAGCTCAAATATGGCCAACAATACTATGTTCACACTTATATCTCCAACTTACATGCAAAAATATTGTTTGAATACAAATACATTACCACATATTGGATTATCCCATTAGAATGCAAAAGCAGATATTTGTAATAGCATGACCCAGGACTACAGCGTTTGTGGTGTGATACTTACAGGATACATGCAATGTGAATGATGTTCACCAATCATTAAGTGAGCGGTCCGAACAACCCCTGTCCCCATCTCGTAAAAGTCAATCCATAACCTCAATCAACATTTACAAAATCAATTAGGGAACATTTTATGTAAATTCACGTTGTTAACGAAACTGATTCCTGTAAGGCGGGAAAATGATCTGCTTCTAAACAAAACTTTAAAAAATCCTTGAAAACAGTTAAGGTCTTACAGTCAAATATAAACCATGTAATTTTGGTGATGTTGCATGGGCAGAATTGACAAATTGTGCAATCATGTATTCTGTAGTAAAGCAAAATACAGATTAGATTCTTTACACTTCTATGTCTGGTTCAATTATGTAACTTGGTAGTTCAAAACACAAAGCTCCTTGTCTGTAAGTACTCAGACCCTTTTTGGTTGTCTCGTAAGCAAAATAAGATTATTCAATTTCTATGTTGGCTCAATCACGCAACTTAGTACTTTAAAACACAGCTATTTGCCTCTAAGCAGTTATAACCTTCTTGGTTGTCTTGTAACATCAAAACATTCATCCATCCTTAAAAAGCATCCTTGAACTCGTCCAAATATTACCCCGGCTAGGTTGGAACTAAGACTACAAACAATAGCATATGCATTGACGAAATAAAACAAGTTTATTGAAGCAACAAATTGATGCCAGTGTTTTCTTTTGTGGTCATGCAACTTCTCCGATACTTTATATTCATAGAAATCAAAACTGCCCCTAAGATGGTTTACAAACAAAGTGCATCATTCATTCTCCACTGCCAAATACACATTTCAAACAATGTAATGAAATAACAACTATACCTGGTGAAAAGAAAAATTGACTTCGCATTGTCACAATAGTAGCATCTCTATATGTATAAATTGTCACCTCTGGGAAAAACATCATTAGCTCAGTAGAATCACCCAAAAGATATTTCATTTAGATGAACTGTCCAAAAAGAAGACAAAAGGCAACTCCACTCCAGCTTACAAATAATTTCACCTATTTATCTGTATGTATTATGAGTGGAAGGAATGCCGAATTTTTGATGTCAAAATGGTAAACTACATTTGATTGACTCCGTAGTTTTAAAAACTGTATGTATTATCTTCAAAAGATTTCAAGGGAAACATTGCCCCTAATCTTCCACGTTTACAAAGAAAGCTGTCACAGTAGTTAGAAACTCAACTGCCAAACTTGACTCATTTTCTCTTCAACTTCTTCTCAAGGCCTTACAAAGTTGACAACCCTTGAATTGACACAATAAATGCTGGAATGTGATCAAGAAGAAAACAAACTCACGCTACACAGGCACTAATTCCTGCTTGGCTCTCATTGCAGATAATAGATCTGCCCCTAAGACTTTCTACAGGAATAAGCTACCTAAATGCCAAATCTGAACACAAAGAAAACAAACTCATTTTGTAGTATAATGTGCACTTAACATTGTCAGCATTACCTGCCTCGCTTTCCATGCAGATAATAGGCTTTGTTAGCTAAATGTCAAATCTGAACACAAAAAAAAAACTCATTCTGTTGTATAATGTGCACTAAACATTGTCATCATTACTTGCTTCGCTTTCCATGCAGATAATAGGACTGTCGTTAGAGCTATCCATAGAATGATGTAGCCTAATTCTTGAAAAACACACAAATGGCTTCTTAATCCATTAATTTTGTTATGTTACAGCACGCCAACTCTCCAAGATGGCATAGCAAAACTCAAATGGCCTTTTTATGCATTCCTTTTGTTGTATTGAATCACACCTAACTGTCCCAAATGATAAAGCCCAACCAAATGCCATCTCTGGGGCACTATTTCAGCTGAGGCACAATACCCAAAGACGTGGACGAAGAACCGGGACCCTCAACAAAACAAAGCACACCCAAGTATCTCCTTTATGCACTCTATTTGTTATTCTGAATCACACCTAACCTTCCAAATGAAAAAAGCACGTTCAACTTCTGCCTTTGTGCATTCTATTTGTTGTGCTGAATTACACGAAGCCCTCCAAAATAACAGTGTGCCCAAATGCCTTCTTGAATCTTAATGCATTCATTTGCAATGATGAATTAAGGTCCCATTCCAGTCTCGCATTTCATGGTAAATCCAAGACACATATTCAATGAATTAAAATAATAGATGCCCACAATTTATCCGCACAGACTGAAAATCCTCTAGAACAGCAAAGCATACCCAATTAGCTTCGTTATGCATCCCTTTGTGATCCGTATCACACATTACCCTCCAAAAACAGGAAATTACATAAGCATAATTCCTTTCGGGGCGCTGAATTGGATTGCAGACCAGCCTCTCTTTTCATGGACACCCAAAATGATGGACTGAAACATTCATGTTGTGCCGGCTCTGTACAGAACTAACGAGTGGAACATCTATATAACCATAGCTTTCAGCATCACTTTGTCATAAGAAATCAAAATGTCGCATTTTCCAGACAAACTTCTACTACTATATATTACAGGAATGTGCGATGAGCTCTGGATCGAATAATCTTCCCAATCCTAAAACCTGGTGTGACTGTGAGATACACTTTAAGCCTGCCGATGCTACCATCACGACCAGAGCTTTCAGCAGAATTTAAATTAGTAAACAAAGACGTTGGTTCTTGCCGAACAAGTTCCTACCAACTAATCTTACATTCTGAGCCTGCGAGTTAAGCTTGACATTTGCATCAGGTTCCTCTGAATTTTGAAAACAAATCATGACTGTGAAACCTGAAATCCAAGAGAACATACCACAAGCAACATCACGACACTAATTGTCAGCATCAATTCCTCATCAGATGATAAAGACGCCGGTCTTTCAAAACATATTACTACCAATTAATCTATGCTTTCTGCGTCTGTGAGATAAACTTGGCACTGGATCACCGTCTTCCCAACCCTGAAACCAGGCATAACTGTGAACCCCACTTTCGGTCTTATGCCATCTACACCCTCGTCCATCCCAAACACCGCGCCCTGCACAACACTTTCCATGTACACGGCTGAAAAATCGGTCCCCCTCCTTACCTGAAATATGCTAACACTCGGATCAAACGAAAACGCCAGCCTATGCACGAGCCAAACCGACTTGGCAAGCTTCAGGAAGGCCTGATAGAAGGCAGATTCAGGATGCCCACCATTTTCAACACAGTCCCTCTGCCCCAAATCCCCAAAAAAGGACTTCTCCATCTTAGGATGCACAAGCTGCAGGTACTTTTTATGACAGAATTTTGCAAACATGCAATCCTCTTTGGGCGAATAAGACTCAAGAAATTTTAGAGGGTTCTCGCCCTTCAAGTCCTGGAACTCTGAAAAGCACTCAAGCCTGTATTTTTCAGGATCCAGGACGGAAGACAAACCCCCAAGAATATAAAAATCCTCATTCTCGAACCCCCCAAACATATTATTGCAAACATATGATTCAAAAGCAAATTTCTTGTGTACTCTTTTGGCATACCTGATATCAGGCTGTATGGAATGGGCGGCAGAATCCAAATCCCACTTTGCATCCTTCATCAAGCCGATCAAGAGCTTGCTGAATCCATGACACTCTCTGGATGCCTCCTGAACCGTCCTAACAAAAAGTTCAATGGTCAAACACAGATCAGATTCTTCCTGCAACTTCTTCTCTAGTTTGACATTCATCGCCTTCACTTTTCTAATCTCCTCCTTGATCAAATCCACCTCCGTATCCTTGCTCTGAATATCAGATTCCAGCCTGTTCAACATCATTTCGTAGGTTCTCAGCATGCACTGCCTCTCATGCACTTGTGCCTCCAGTTGGGTATCGGGCAGGAAGGTCTTACACCCATTTCTATAGCATTTTTTAAGGTCCGAGAGCTTCTGAAGCTGCGCAATAACTGCCCTGTCTGCAGTCTGTATGTTATTAACATCAAATGGCGTATGCGCAGTCTGTAGCTGTACATATGCAGCCTTAAAGGCAGAAATATTGGCGAAGAGATTCGAAATTACGACCTCCAGGGAGTTCTCGTCCGTTGGACGAGCAGGGTTCGAATCTCCGTCAAGTAACGGAAGAGGGCCATTTTCATCAATCTTTTGATTTTCAGAACCATTTTCAGTCGGGATTTCCTGGTATGGGACGTTTTGGCCATTTGGGTATCCGTCAGGGAAATCGTTGAGCTCGGCCAAAAACTCCATGGAGCGCAATTTGCAGCTCCTGGCGAAGCGGGACATCATTTCTGATATGTTAGGTGTTTTTACAGGCGACTCCATCGATGCCTGTTTTCTTTTATGGGATCCTGTTTATCAACAGAAGCAGCAGTTCTGCAATCTGTAGATATGGGTATTAACTGAATGCATTCAATGCAAGATAAATACAGATTATGAAGTTGTACTGGCAGCAGTAATCTATCCTGTATTTACGTAGGTATTGGTTGTTTTTTTCCTTTCCTACAAAGAGAATGGTGAGGTTTTGGAAGGTTTCCCTTTGCCTTTGTATTTTCCTTTGGTTTTTAATTTGTTGACAAAGTTGATTCGGTACTTTACGTGGTATTGAAGCGAAAGACAATGATTTGAAGGCCGAAAGGCAGAGCCAAGAATATCAGTGAGGTAATCCATAGTATTTTGGTTTTAATATACATTAAATATTTATATCTGTGTCTATATGCCTCTTTATAAATCAATCTTAATCTCTTGTCTCCTAATGTTGTATGTTGTTTTTTCTAGAACTTTTGCTTGAGAGAAGGCAACAATAGACAATTGAAAAGAGTAATTATTAGTTCCATATACATAGACAATGGGAGCATGTTAATTAAGTGAATGTTTGCGGCGTTGTTTTCCATTGCTAGCTTATAAGAACCCATCTCTCATGCGATGGATAGATTTGGTACTCGAGGGTTTAATGTGATTTTAGTGGTTGTGAGTACTTAAAAATTGTAGTTTCATTCAAAGTGAGTTTGAGTTTGTTTAGTATTAATGAGAAAGAATGAATGTTCAAATTGATTCCTTGAGATGGGATCTTTTACAACATTAATCATAATAGTTATAATGATTCATTTTTTTTGTTAATTAATTTTTTTAAATAGTATTAAAGTCAATAAGATTCTTTAAAAAATAGTGATTGTTTCAAATAGAGAAAAAAAAATATTATATTATATTAATTGGATATCTTTAATTTATTTTTAGTTCATTCATTCTTTTTTGGGTTAGATTTATTAATTTTCTATCTTAAATGAAGTTGTATCTATAATATAATTTTTGGACTAGCTCACAATCATGATCTAATTTTCATTTTTCGAAGTTCAAATTCCTAATTTATGTGGAAAACCATCTAGAAGTCGAAATGTCAACAATGATGTTAAAATGTCTTAAATTTAAACATTTAGGTAAACTTACCTAGAACATTTTCAAAATGAAAAATAAAATGTGATCTCAACAAGATTAGAAACATTTTGCTACATATTCTACACAAAAAAAGTAATTAATTTAAATGTACATAATAAATATTTTGTTGTGGTACATTGTTGAAATGTATTTAGCCATATTATATATTAATTTGAGCCCAAATATAAATTTATTCTATAAAATTGCTTGGATATTTATGTATAGGGTTTTCATTAAAAATATTAGTATTAAAAATGTAATGTTTGGGTCAATCATTCTATGCTCATGGATTTACGACATTGATTTAGCCAATACCACTTGGTAGGTTTGATTGAGCATTCATCCATAGAAGAAAGCATAGTTTTGGGTTGAGGTTGGTTGTCATTTATAATATTTTATGTTGGATAGTGTATGTTTGACATGAAATATGTGATTGCATGTTTATCCATTATGCTTGCGAATGTGGCAAGACTCATCGCAATAGCTTAATGTCTCTAAAGTACATATATTGTATTTTGTTATTATAGAATAATGTGTTGAGTATGGATTATACTAGAAGGTATTTTAAACCAAATACTCCCCACTAGTCAAGGACCTTCAAGAATGTAAAATAATTACTAGCTCAAAGTCTCAAGGCTCATGCTACTAGAACACCATCTAAATTTCTTTATGCTTGTTGGACTGGTCAGTGCATTTGTAACATTCATCAAAGTGTTAATTTTCTCCAACATTGCATTTCCATCTTCTACCATACTAAGAACTAAAATCAAATCAAATAATAATGTGTTTTGTTCAATCATGGAAATTAGAATTGTTAGCTAAGGTAATAGCATTTTAACTATCACAATTATTAATAATATAGCCTGTAACATATATTTAGTATCCAGACACGATTTGTCTAGTCAATCCCAATCCCAAGATTATATTGCAACCAAATCCTTCATTTCAAATTATGATGATAATTAAGACATCAAACAGGAGATCATACTCATGTCATTCTTGATAAAAGAACATATCATCCACATATATGACTATTATAAGACAATAACAATTGTCAAATTTGGACTGCACATTAATACAAACTTGATGATGATGTATTTAGTTTATAAACTACTTTAATATATATTAAAAAATGAAATGCACTTTGATCAAATTTAGATCTCAAAAGTCTCATGGTATCACATTATTGGTACTAAATTCTAAGAATTGCTTAAAATCATATAAAGAAGTTTCCCAATGTATACTTTGTGTAATCTTCTAATATATCTTTGATCTTTTAAAAATTAGGGTAATTTTAAATTTTGTATGGTTCATTATATCTCATATGGTTATGTAGGAAATGGTTTGATCAACATAGTGATTTCTTACCATAAATAATGGCAAAAGCCAGTAATAGAAAGGTGACATGTAAAAATATTTAAATTCTTGACTTGCAAAGGACGTGTCAAAAAATAGAAAAACTTATGTTCTTGCATGATGGAAAAGATAGAATAAATGTACTAAATGGACATTTTCTATCTAATAAATTTTGTATTTATGATAATATGTGCATTCTATAAATTGATGTTTACCTATGATAAAATATACCTTATGATTCTCTATTTTATCCTCAGATCAAGTAGTACTAGGGTATTTGATCGCCTTGGGCATATTTGACAACAATATGGCGAGATTGAGCTCCAAGATATTCCTTGACCTTGCCTCATAGTCATCTAATTTCTTAGGGAAGATTATTCATCATATCTAAAGGGTATTTTCCTTCTACAAATCATTGTAGAAGTGTTCAATGTTCCCTAGAAATGAACTAGTTCACTAATTTTATTGGTAGGAACCCTGTAAATATAAATAGTCAATGGATAATCCACTTCAAATAATCCCTTGTGAAATTTTACTCGTAATCAACATTAATAATATTTGATATTTTAATAATTTTTTGTTAAAGTAATAAAGTACTTTCTTATTAATTAAATCATATTAATTTAATTATTAAGTCGCTTATTATCTCTAGTTTACTTAAGCTAAACTTTGGGCATATTTTCTTTAGGGCTTTGATCTCCTTTATAAGGATTGATCTCTTTGTAATAATTTATTCACTTTTGATAATAGCAATTTATCTTTTTGCTTATCAAGAATGTCTCATATGTGGATCTAGGAATTTCACCCTCCATAGTTTTTTGTTTCTCTCTTTCTATGATAGGTGTTTGCATGCAGGTGATTCTTGGGAGTTGTGGGGTTGATCTTTCATCAATTTCAACATGGTATCAGAGCTCTAGATCTTCATGTCTCTGTTCTGTTTGTGAGAGATTCGGCATCAATTTTTAGATCTGTGGCTTTTAGAGGATTTTGTATTGGATATGGGGGGGCCTATTTTACAGAGCACTTTGAGCACAAACAGACTTCACCATTGAGCTCAAAGCACTCAAAAACTCTCATTTTCATATAAAATATGTCCAGTTCAGACACTATTGAAATCATAGGAAAAAAATTTACACCCAAGCTATTTTAACCTTGGTACGCAAATCAAGAATGACAATTAGTTTTTATTTTTCAAAAAAATAATAGTAGGGATTTTTGTGTTTATTTTTAACAAAAAAAATTCCATGTGAACATGGATTTTACAAGAGAAGGGAGTGCTTATTTTTTGAATTGCACTTTTTGTTTGGACAGGACCTTGTCAAAGGTACCATGTACCCATTTTTGGTGATTATGCCAACAACTCCTTGAGCATCGTTTGTACAAATCTCATGGACCTCCATTTATAGGTCCCTTTCACCTCCTTTTTTTGCGCTACCACTCCAACCTTGGACCCTATGTGTTGGCTTCATAAGAGATCCACACTGGACTTTGGGAACATCACACAACCCCTTTTTGGGCCCTCCTCTATTTACTTGGTGTGGTAGAGTGGTAGTCATTTCTGTGTAGTCAAGATGGACACTCTAATTTGCCTGACATGCAAATTGGAAGAGGAACAGAAGGCCTTTTTAAGTGACATCCCTGATGAAAACCTCTTATCAATTTGCAATGAGGTTGTTCCTACTATGAATTTCATTATTTATGTTGTGAAAATGGTTCTCGAGTGCAATTTTTTGGAGAATGAGTATAGGTATTGTGTCAACACTAACATTACATCCCATTTTCTAGCATCTATGCTTGACCTTGGAGAAGTAAGGGTCGACATTTTGATGTTCTTGAGGAATACTTTTAAAGCAGAATACTTGGGCGATGACATTGATATATTTGCTTATGCAAAATTAGGGGTGGGGATCCCTTGGGCAGGTGAAATCCATAAGCTTCTAGAAACTGGCCAGAATGTAGCCTTGCAACCAAATCTGTTGGGCCTGACTACTGGGCAATTGAAGCACCATAAGAAATGGGCACAAATTGGCTTGGATTTTCTCCAAAAATGGTATAACCGAGATGAATTGGCTTAGGACAACCCTTGGCTAGAATAATTCACAACCTTAGTTTAGTCTCATACTTTCTACAGTGACTAGTACAATAGTACTAGGGTTTTCCCTTGAAGTTTAGTTTCACTTTCTTTCTTTTTTAAATCAAATTACAATCACTATACATCCATCTACCTTAGATTGTAATTTTCATGGAATATCAATGAAATTTCTGGAGTTCTATATAAAATTGTATTTCATTGTTATGCTTACTTATGTAATATTTTGGCATTTTTGAAATTTTTCTATTAAATTGTTAAGAAAAAAATACCACTTAACATTGAATTAAAATTAACATAATGAGGTTTCATATTTAACAAATAATTTAATTAATAAAACACTTGATACTTACTTTTGTGTTTGGTTTCAACACTAGCAATATAGAATAATAGAATATGTGGAACATAATCGATAGTTACTTTTACAATTAGATTTAACTCTCCATTGGATGGGCTTATTTTACAATCAAATTTAAAGTATCATTGAAAAAATATTTCATTTTTAAAATTAGAAATATTCTAATATATTTAAAAGCTATGTTAGTATTGTTATAAAGGTGATATCGTGATGATCGTTGGATGAACAAAGATCAACGACTTCAGATGTTTTTCAGGATGAATTTGGCAACAACTGGCTAGCTTTTCCAAATGCCCCGGAAAGAAGACACATGGAAAATATGATCAAGTGTGAAATCATTACTCCCATAGTAGCACCATTTGATCAAGTTAGATCAACAACCATGGATGATTTTTAGGAAAATGTGGGGAATGCTTAACCATTTTTATAAATGCAACCGAAAAAAAGGCATGTATCATCTCTAGTCTATAATAACTAATAAATATGTTATATAAGAATACACAGTTATTCATATTGTAATGAATTTTAAATTTTAATTAAAACTTTAAGTATGCTATATGAATTGGAATAATTTAACTATATTGTATTAGGTCCTTAATTATTTTTTAATCATTGTCAAACACATAAAATAAGATAATTATTTTATTAATGTAATTGTTGGTGTAAATAAGTATTTACTTATTACACTTACTTAAGTTTACTTAGGTTAATGCATTATTTTATTACTTTGCATTATTTTATTATTTATTTAGGTGAGACACTTAGGAGTTTGTGTACTCTCACAGAAGTGTGCAACTCTAATTATGCACATGGTGTCAACAACACAGGAGTTTGCATCATTCATTAAGTTGTCATGTCGACAACACAGTTATATACACCCCTAATTTAGTACATGTTGTCTACACCACTGATTTACGTGATACACCATTGTAGGCTTATCCTCACATCATCGCACTTATTTTTATGCTTAATGGAGGATAACCCATATCTGGTGGACATGTGTCTGGTTGTATGACTTATCATGATGTTGACTTCTATGCATTCTAGAAGCTCTCTAAAGGCCTTTAGATACAGGCATTCCTAGTGTACTCTTGAAATGACATATATGGCATATTGAATGAATATTGTCATTCTGATCATACTCTCACTATTGGTCTACTGTGTGCTTGTGTTGAGTTCTTAGTTCTTGGGTGAATTTTGGCCTAAACCAAATTCTTACAGTATTTAGTTTAGTTTGAAATTTAATGCACAAATACATAGATTCAAATTTCCTTATTATGAATATATTCTTATTATTCAATCACAGATTAATTTTAAAAAACATAACACAAATAAGTTAATTGTGTCTTAAAATAAAACATAAACATATTTATTTAGTTTATTTTTAATTAGTAATTTGTATCTTTAATAAGTGTTAATAGAAATTTGTTATTGTTATAATATAATAATAATTAATAATATAATAATAATTTATTATGATGATGCAAGTATTAATATAATAAAGGGGATGCCACCACTACTGTTGGATGAGCAAGGATCAACAACTCAAGATGTATTTCAGGCCAATTTGGGTAGCATTGAACCCATTTTCCCAAATCACTCTGGAGAGAAGACATGTGGCATACATGTAATACCAGTGACTATTCACTAATCATTTTGACATGGATGATGGATATCATAGTGACACGCAAGACAGGGCATGAAGCTCACCACCGTTTGATCGACTTAGATCAACAACTCCAAATGAATTTTAGGCCGATTTCGAAAACAATTGACTTGTATTCATATATTCCCTAAAAATATGACACGTGGCATACTTGACATAACATACATTGCAATTTTGACATCCTTTACAATGTTACACATCATTCGATCAACAAAGATCGAATGGCCCTAGTCGTGTTTCAGGTCAATTTTGGCTAGAGTAGTCTTGCTTTCTCAAATGTCGTGGAAAGAAGACATGTGCCATACACAAATTGGGTGAGAAAGAAGACACGTGGCATTGATGTAGACCATGATGCAATCATAGGATATGTAAAGATCAATGGCTAACACCTTTGGAGCATCAAAGATCGACAACTCAAGATTTATTTTGGGCTGATTTTGCCTACCTTCATTTATTTTTTCAAAATTTCCTTGGAAAAGAAGTCTTCAGAAAGAAGTGGAGTCACCGACTCTTCATAAATTAGTGATAATTACTAGAGTTAACCTTGAATTATACTGTATCATTGTATATTTATGTTTTCATGAATAATTATAATACCAGTTGTCCATTGTACAATGTACATTAGAATTAATATCAAACACATGCTCGAGCCTGTCAATTTTGCAACTTGTAAAATTTTCTTTTGTGCAGATCGTAAGGTTTATTTTTCATTATTCAATCTTGGATTTCTATAGCATGCATAAATTACCAATCCCAAATCCACTACAAGCACTGGAACCAGGAGCATCAAAAAGCGATTATGGATTACAATTTACAAGTTGCAACGCAAACGTAGTCTTCCTAGACAACTCACAGCGTCACAAAAAAATAGTTATCAATTAGAGTTTAAACTTTTTGGGTAAGATCTTGAACACATTTTTTATTGATAGGTTAGTAACTAGAACTAGGGTTTAATTTCCAATTTATCATGTATTATAAGCCTAAATTGTTTACTTTCTAGTGGCTAGGTAACTTGAAAAGTTAAAATTAGAAATATAATTTAGGATTTAATATTATTCATGTCTATAAATTGTAATTTATGTTTGTGTATAGTTTTATAAATTTTTCAACGATGACAAAAATATACAAAAGGAGTGGCACTGGCAGTGGAGTTGTAACCCAAAAGAAAATATAGGGGACCGAGAAACTATATGTTGACGTGCATAAACTTGTTAGAATGTTAGGTTTTACTGATGAATTTCATGTTATTTTGGATCATGTTATCTATAAGGAGTATTAAGGAAATTAGACATGCAATTGAAGATAAGTGGAATGATGCACAAAAAGAGTCGAGATATATTAAAATGAACAACATGAAAGGGTGCATTGTAAACAAAGTTGCAATGTAGACTGGTGGAATTGCCCACTTGGGGTTCCCTCAAGCATTCCCTTGTCCAGAATTTGTAATAGTTTGTGCTAAAAACTATGATGAAAAAAGAAAGGCAATTGTGAATCAAAATACACAGGAGGTGATTTTTTCTATCACCCTAAGTGAATTTGGTAGACTATTGGACCTAGGGTTTGAAGAACAAAACCCAACCCACATTGACCTAGAAAAACTAGCAAAAACATATAACAAGTTCGGTTCAGATAAAAAACATTGTTATATCAGAGGGTTAGTAGCCACTTTCAATCTGCCTTGTGATCATAAACCTCCTTACGAATTGGATGTTTTTCATAGTGGGTTAGGATATTGTATCCCTTCTATCAATGTGTTTAGGTTTGGAAAGTAATGAGAAAGTGGGTGCCAACATTTTGGAAATGATTTTCAATATTCATTGTCTAAAAAAACTCGTAAGATATAATTATATTGGGCACATTGTACATCACATGAAAAACAATTGTTAATGATTAAAAGAGGGTCAAACCCACTGTCACAGGAGACATTTAGATACATGACCTACTTGTGCTATCTTCTATTATCAAAGCATCATCAAATTTTTGAAACAAACAAGCTTCAACTTAAGTTTGATAAACCAATATTTGAATGGACATCTGTGATTAGGATGGGTGATCCCCAAGGGATCTACAATCACTTTGTAGACTTTTTTTTGGCACCACTTTATCATAAAATTGCAAGAACTTCAATGCCTAGATTGTCCATGTCTTGTAAATGATTAATTCAACTAGAAAGTCAAATTCAATTGGTCGACTAGTACTTTATGGAAGAGTACATTGTATTAAGATTTTATGGTTTAGTTGTAGAACCCTACAAACTTCCAATACATGTGACAGAGAGGGTATTTGCATTGGAATATGTACGACAAATGGAAAGCACAAATGTACATGTTTCCTTCCTTTCCCATCGGATGCGAAGGGTTCATATTTGAGAGAAGAGCATTCAATGTGGTACAAAAATTTCTTTTAGTTTTTAAATTTGATATTGCCAAGCACTGGCAGTATGATCCATTAAACATAATTGGTACAAAGCTCGCACAGAATGGGAACTCTGCAAGCAAATGACAACATGAGAGTGTGCCATTGATTGAAAGATTTAAAAATATGGACTCATGGGAAGGGGTCAAAATAGAGATGGAGAAATGCTCCAGCAAAAAAAATATTTCAATATAGGAATTGTCAGCACAAATTAAATAATTGCATATACAGAAAGAAAAAGTGCACCCTATGACATCCTACAATTTCTAGCAAAAAGTGGATCATCCAAGTAAAAAATATCTTCCAGATACCATAAATAAAGATTGTGTAGTTGCATAGTAGTGTTGATAAAAAAATTAATGTGTTTTGGGAGATGAGGAAGAATCTCAACGAACCTTATACCTCTGCAGATTTCAAAGACTTGCCTAAGGATGAAACATTTAGAAAATTATGGGATAATGAGCATCCAGATGTACCAGAAGTACAACGTGATGCAAATGATGAAGGCAATGAGTATGAGTTTTGTAAGGATCCTTCATCCATAGGAATAGGCATTGTCATTGGTTCCATTGAATCCACTACTCCAACTACTACTAGTAGTACATTTGATTCAGCTGGACAATATGTTGTACTTAATGAGAAGACAAGGGAAAAATATGGTATAAGGGAAAAGATGATAGAAAAAATGGGTTATCCAGGAGACAGTGGGTTGGGCATAATAGGTCAAGGAAATTGGTATCCACTCCCAATACTAGAGGTATTGAAACTTAGTCATAAACCAATCATTAGAGATGAGCTAGATAACCCATCAAGTTCTTCAAAAAAAGGTGAACCCAATCCATTATTCATCCAAGGTAGATTTATAACCTCACAAGTTTTTTCCTCTTCAAAAGGTACGATGCAACTAAAATTTGACTAGAATTATGTAGTTGAAGGTAAGTGTACACAGAAGCAAAAGGTTTTGGATACTCATATTGATATAATGTCAGTCACAACTCCCTCAGTAAAAAACCTTTAGAACAGTCCAAAAACTCTACTTTTTAGTGGCAGTGGGGTAGGATTAGGAAGGGGTGATGCCATTGGTAATCTTCAAAATGCAATGATTACCAACTCAAGCATTGGTGGAGACAAGTACAATGTTGCAAGTGCTCTTTCTCCTTTCAAGCATCGCATTTTATCAATAGACCCAAATTTTGAATTCAATAATTTTGTAACAAATTTTCAAGAAACAACAAAAATGAATAGAAAAAATAATAAGCCATTCAAGAAGGATGTACTTGAGGTGGATCATTCTCAAGAACCTACATCGAGTAGGATATTTCCTACATATAACACCAATAAAGAAATGATGGAGTTTATGATTGTTTCTCCCCCACAGATAGATAATAATCCACTAGAGAGTGAGATAAATCCATTAGATTTTTATGTTAGCACACTATCTATGGATTTATCCAAAGTAAAAAATGTGGAAAAATTTAGTGTGGCAAAAAGGACCAATTCCGTGGTCTACAGTTCACTGTTCAAGATGGAGAGAGAGAGAGAGAGAGAGAGAGAGGGGGGGGGGGGGGGGGGGGGGGGGTTATAGAAGGCAATTGAAAAGTTAAAAGAAGACCTAGAAAATGCGAAGGCAAAGGAGAAAGAAACTAATAATAGGTGCAAAGAAATAGAGAAAAGGATTACAGGTGCTAACTTTCAAGGACCAAGTAGACAACCTCAGCCAAAAAATATGGAGGCAGAAATGAAAATTATGAAGGAACAATTAGAAGAAAGCAATAAAAAGCTATTTGATGTAAATATAGAGAGAAGCATAACTCAAGATCTTGAAGGAACAATTGGAATAGAGCAATAAGAAACTCAATGATACTCTAAACCATGTTAATATGGAAGCTGATGTCAAATTCAAAGAACTCAGGGACAAATTGCAATAATCAAATAAATAACTTGGGGATGAAAGAGCATCTATAGAAGATATTTTCAAAAAGTTAGAGTCTAGTCGACATACAATTAGTAACATAAATAAGGAATTGGACAATAAGAGGGAAAAAGAAAAATAGTGGGAAGAGAAAGCTAATGAAATAATGAAACAAAGTGAAAATCAGTTGTCACAAATGGTACAAGAGGTACAAAAGACTAATAAAACAATCAAACCCTTCGAGAACAACTTGTTTGACTCAAATTAATAAAATTAAAAATTTAGTCAAGCTAATTAAAGAAAAAATGTGGGGGGAAATTATGGCAAATACCGATAGGTTGTGTGATTGGTTTAAATTGCATCATAGTTTTTGAGTTGTTTGTTAGGATTAAACCACGAACAGAAATAACAATTACATGCAAATATAAACAATATCAAAAAATAATAGATCACATAGAAAAGAACACAAGAAACCAAGATTTAACGTGGTTCACCCAAACCCTAGGCTATGTCCACTAAACAACAAGTCCAATAATATTGTGATCTAATGATCGCAACCTGATTACAATTTGTAATCCCTTACAACTCAATACCACCACAAGAAGTGATTTTTGCATCACACCTTATGAAATAATCCCTAACCCTAAGCCCTTTTATACAAGTATTTTGTCACTTTAGGGTTAAAATTAGTTACAACATGTTGGCCATAAATTGGAAAATATAAACAATAGTCAATTGGCAAAGATTAGCCATTGGCAAATAGTAGCCCAAAGTTTTTTTTGGGGAAACCCAAATAATTTATGAAGTATGTAGAGTACTTCCCTGATCAGTCACCACAAACTAACAATCTCCCACTTGGAGATTGATCAAACTCCACACTAGACAATAATCTCTGACTTGGAGACTGATCCTGTAGTAATATCACTACCACATGGGGCTCCCACAGGATCAAACCAACCTGGACTCTGTTGTTCTTTAATTTTGTTCAATCTAGAAGACCAACTAAAGCTGAAAAGGAATTCAGCTTCTCCCTTGTCACTACCTTTGTAAACATATATGTTGGATTGTCATCTATATGTATCTTGTCCAACTTTAACTGTCCATCATCCAAAACTGACCGAATGAAATGGCATCGCAACTGAATGTGTTTTGTCTTCAAATGCATAACTAAATTATTTGCAAAGTGAATGACACTCTGACTATCTGTAAACAAATAATTATCCCTCTGAGGGTGTCCCAATTCTTCCAAGAAGAATTGAATTCATATCATCTCTTTGGTTGCCTCCATAGTAGCAACATACTTTGCCTCTATAGTGGATAAATCATTTACCTTCTATAACCTAGAAACCTAGCACACTGCTACCCCACCTACAGTAAATACATAACCTGTAGTACTTTGCCTAGTATCAATATCTCCTACCAAATCTGAGTCAACATAGCCCTGTAAGTCAGTAGTATAGTGCCCAAAGCGTAAACACTTACTGGATGTTCCTCTCAAATATCTAAGAATCCATTTAATGACATTCCAATGCTCAATTCTTGGATGACTCATATACCTACTAATGACTCTCACTGCATGTGCAATATTTGGCCTTGTACTTACCATAGCATACATCTATCTTCCTACAGCTAAAGAATACAGTACCTTTGACATCTTATCCTCCTCTTCTTGTGTCATGGGACACATCTCCTTAGTCAACTTCAAATGACCAGGTAAAGGTGTGCTAACAACTTTAGCATTCTCCATAAAGAAACATTGCAACACCTTCTCAACATAGTTAGCCTAAGATAGCATCAATATCCTATGCTTCCTATCTCTACAAATCTTCATACCAAGGATTTGTTTTGCTACCCCCAAATCCTTCATAGCACATGCATATTCTAATTGATGTTTCAGCCCCTTAATGTGATTCGTGTTAGACCAAGCCACGAGCATATCATCAACATATAAACATAAAATAATGTAGTTGTCATCATCCAACCTCTTAAAATAAACACAATGATTGGAATGAGATCGATTGTATCCATGCTCATGCATAAGACTATCAAATTTCAAATACCATTATCGAGGTGCTTAATTCAAACCATATAAACTTTTTTTCAATTTGCACACTAAGTTCTCCTTACCTTTGACCTCAAATCCCTATGATTGTGCCATATATATCTCTTTATCCAAATCACCATGAAGGAAGGTTGTTTTAACATCAAGCTACTCCAAATATAAATCTTTAGTAGCCACAATACTTAAAACAGTGCGAATAGAAGTCATCTTAACAACAGGAGAGAATATCTCATCAAAATCAATACCTTTTTTTTGTGCAAATCCTTTGACAACTAACCTGGCTTTAAATATTTTCTTACATCTATCCTCTTCTTTTAACATGTAAACCCACTTATTCTGTAAAGCCCTTTTACCTGTAGGAAACTTGCATAAATCTCAAGTCTTATTTTTCAGCAAAGAGTCCATTTCTTCTTTCATTGCAAACTCCCATTGAATCATTTTTCCCACCTACACAACTTCATCATAACACTCAGGTTCACCAACATCAGTAAGTAAAATAGAATACAAGGATGAAAAAAATCTTTTTGGAGGTCTACTTAGCCTTGTTGATCATCTAACATTCACTGAGGAGTGTGGTATTTTTTGTTGCAGTTATTACACATCATGAGGAATTGCTAGAACAACATCTTTTGGAGTATCATCCAACTCTACATAATCATCTTCTTTCTTATCATATTGTTGCAACATATCTTTGTACAACACTTTCTCATTGAATATGACATCCTTGTTTCTTACAATTTTACAATTTTTAAAATCCTAAAGTCTATAACTAAATTCATTTATGTCATATCCAACAAATACACATTTCTTTGACTCAGCTTCCAGCTTGGTTCTATTTTCAAAATCTATATGAGAAAATGCTCCATAACTGAAGGTTGTGAGAAAAGAATAACTCACCTTTTTACCAGTCCATGCTTCCTCTAGAATACCACAACCCAAAGGAGTAGAGGGAGCCCTATTAATCAAATATACAATAGTATTGACAACCTCCACCCACATATTTTAGGGAAACCTAGCATGTAACCTCATGCTCCTTGCACGCTCTATTATAGTCATGTTCATGTGTTCAGCCACTCCATTTTCCTGTGGAGTCCTTGGAACAGTTTTCTATCTACGAATACCATTAGTTGAGCAATAATCTTCAAATTCATGACTACAATACTCACCACCATTATCAGATCTCAGACATTTTAATTTCTTACCAGTCTCATTTTCAACCAAGCATTTTCATTTCTTAAAAGTTTGAAATACATCAGATTTTTGTCTAACAAAATAAACCCATACTTTTCTAGTTGCATCATCAATAAATGTAACATAATAATGAGAGACACCAAGGGAAGATACTTGATTTGGTCCCCATACATCTGTATGCACAAGCTCTAATTTCTCCCTTTTATTTTCCTTCTTAGTCTTCACAAAACTTACTCTCTTTTGTTTTCTATACACAAGATTTTCATAGAAATCCATATTAACACATTTTAGACTTGGTAAAACTTTCTTTGAATGAAGTACTTTCATACCTTTCTTACTCATGTGCCCAAGTCTGTTGTGCCATAGTGCTATATCAGAATCTACAGCAACTATTTGTTCTCCCTGCTCAACTGCAACAACTATTCTTGAACATTTATTTTTCTTTGAAACAATTAAAGTAGAAGGAACAATATGACTTGTAAAAAGATATAAGGTGCCTACTTTCACACCTTTTGCTACTACAAGGGAACCTTTTGAAACCTTCCAATTTTTATCATTAAAATTAACTACTCAACCCTCATCACTGAGTTTCCCTGTTGAAATTAAATTCCTACTCAACCTTGAAACATGTCTTACCTCATGTAGTAGCCAATGATTTCCATTTTGTAACTTAATCTTAACTTTTCCCTTTCCAACAATTTGACAGGGTTTATTATCCCTTAAATAAATAAGCCCAAAATCCCCCTAGACACAATCAATGAAATAACCTCTATAAGGTGTAGCATGAAATGAAGCACCAGAATCTAAAACCCATGAATCATCAACACTTTCTAAAGATAGAAGAAAAGCATCCTCTTTGGATTTGTTACTTACCACATTTGCCTCCTTATCTCCATCTTGCTTTTCCCCTTCATTTTTCTTTCGAGTCCAACAATCTTTCTTTGTATGCTCTAGTTTCCCATAGTACCAACAGTCATTTGGTCCTCTTAATTGAGACCTCTTCCCCTTTGACTTTCCTCTTGATTTCTCATGATTTCTAGAATTACTTCCTCTCTCAGTTGTTCTACCTCAACTTTGTGCATTCAAAGCACTTCCATATGTAGATCCACCTGAGGTTTTCTCACGAGTTTCCTTACTCAAAATAACACCGATCACATCAGCATATTTTAGATTATTAGATCTAGAAATGAAATTACTCACAACCATTACCAAGCCATTGCAACTTTCAGGCAAAGAACACAAAATCAAGAGAGCCCTAATTTCTACATTAAAATTAATACCCATAGAAGATAATTGACTAGTAATAGTATTAAACTCATTTAAATGATCCGCAATAGATCCACCTTTTTCCATTTTCATATTAAATAAACGCTTCATGAGAAATACCTTATTTGAAGCAGAGGGATTTTCATACAATTTCACTAGGGTTTCCATCAACTCTTCTATCATCTTTGCTTTTGTAATATTAAATGCCACTAATGGTGTCAGACATAATCGAATGCTTCCAAGTACCTTTCTATCTAAAAGATCCCATTCGTCATTTGTCATAGATCCTTGATTCTTGGTTTTTCCTTCCAACGACTTCTATAAATCTTTTTGATAAAGATAGTCTTCCATTTGCATCTTCCACAACTGAAATTTTTTCCCATTAAACTTGTTAACCCTCAGCTTACCCTCGTTTGCCATCACTCCCACTCAACTACGAAACTTTCCTGCAAAGGATAATTGAAAAACTACTAGGCTCTAATACCATTTGTTAGGATTAAACCATGGACAGAAATAACATTTACATGCAAATATAAACAATATCAAAAAATAATAGATCACATAGAAAAGAACACAAAACACCAAGATTTAACATGGTTCACCCAAACCCTGGGCTACATCCACCAAACAACAAATCCAATATTATTATGATCCAGTGATTACAACCTGATTACAATATGTAATCCCTTATAGTTCAATACTGCCACAAGAAGCAATTTTCACATCACCCCTTATGAAACAATCCCCAACCCTAAGCCTTTTTATACAAGTATTTTTGTCACTTTAAGGTTAAAATTAGTTATGACATGTCGGCCATAAATTGGCGAATATAAATAATAGTCAATTGGTGAATATTAGCCATTGGCAAATAGTAGCCCACCATTGGTGAATAGTAGCCCAAAATTTTTTTATGAAGTATGTACAATACTTGCCTAATTAGTCACCACAAACTAACACTATTTTTGGGAGTATCAAAGAGTAGATTGAGAAGAACAATGACCTTTTTAAGCTTAAGAAGACTGCAAGACAAATTATACACATAATGATAGGTATTTGGCTAGCCAAGGAGTTCATAACCGTGTTAGTGCATTAGTAAAGACATCATGTAGTGCCTCTCCCATTTGAGTTTTGTAAGTGATCTCGATGGATGGAACCTTATTGATCTCTCTTTGAGAAGGGATCATGATTGGGACCATGAGTGGTCTACACCCTTGAGGTGATTGGATTTAGGTTACTGTATCAATTGCTTGGATTATGCTTATGGCTGATTTATGAGATTATGATGTGATTTATGGTTCACTGAGGTTTGTACCAGTGGTTACCAGGATCGATGTGGTATCATGATGTTGTTCTGTGATTACCTAGAGATGTGTGCAAAGTTTGCACTGTGTACTATTACTCTACTATACCGGACTAGGTTCCTGTAGCAGTGGTTAGTCATGTTTATGACTATGTTCACTTATGTGTTTTAAGTTCCTTTTCATGTTGTGTAATCAACCATTATTAAATACTTAAATAATTAGAAATGGATTGTCCATGTTGGATTCATTGGTTATGTGTTTGGGATATTTACCTTGTTATATTTTGATACAAGAGATATTTGTTACTTATGTTATGTTTTACATTTGAGATGACCCAAGGGTTAGTTATTATACGTTGATTTTAGTATCATAGATGTTAGACTACTGTGTTGTTCAGTTGATCAGATTTTCATGATGATGCCATTTTGAGATGACAATATGTTTTATGATGATATCTGGTTATGCAATATTTGGACATATCTCTGATTATGTTATATGATGAATTTAAGGCTATGGTTATTTACTTCATTCTTGCTTCATTAAGATATATGTGAATGTGAATGATGTAAATAGATTACTTCAATATAATTGAATAAATGGTTAAATTAGGTGATTTAATGCATTTATTGCTTCAGCTATGTTATTATATACAATTGTATTTGATCGCTTGTTTTAGTGTGCAGGATTAATATCCCTGGAAGTGGCACATGGAGTTAGTGATTTAGCTATTCATATTTACCAATGTCGTACCTGTATGGTTGACATATCTTATTTAAATGTTTGGATTAAACCTTCCAGTGATTTGATAAATCTGAACTCATTTGCATTATGTGACTAGGTTTGTGAACATGTTTGTGCATTTAGATGTTCACATTTTCATGAAGGTTGTTAAGGAAATTTTGTGATTTTGGGGTTTTCGGGCCATATTTTATCTTATTTTAATTTCTGGTAGCTTTACCATAGATTCATTCTTATTACTAGGAATAGCCTATTTATGTTTGGGTTGATTCAGGGTTTAACTAGGTTGGTTGGTTATTTACCCTAATCAATTATTCACTCGAAAAGTGAATAAGTATTGAAAAAAGAATTTAACTCCTCACTTCTCACTTTTGAATTAGAAAGTTTGAAAGTAAAACCCAAAATCCTCTTCATGAGGAATTATTGTTTTGTTTGTTGTGGGAGCTACAGGCATGGGATTGTCGCGAGATCGATCTTATTGGATCCAACTCAGGGAGACCTTGGATTGTCACAATTTTCGGCTACTTCTGTGAGATTTTTATTTTATAGTTCAAATTCTCATTTTGTCCTTTTGGCTACGAGGTAGTGCTCTCCCATTTTATTGTTTCAGCTCTGTTTCTAGTTTTATTTTTAGTAGCCATTTGTTAGGAGGCTGAGAACTAGTGTTCCCCTCCAATTCTGTATGCTAGCTCTACCTAGTTGGGTGGGTATGAGCATTTCCCTATTTTTTTAGGAGGGTTTGGGGTTTTGCACCATTATGTTGGTCATTTTTGCATACAGACTTCAAACCTAGATTTTATTGGATTTTCATGGCTTTTGTGCCCAATGGCCAAATGGGCTTTATTTTTGAAGTTCCTAAGTTTTGGGGTGTTACCTCATTTTGTGTGTTGCCCTATTTTCTTAGGTTTTCTTGGCATGATGTTGGTTGTGGACTTGGATCATCCATTGGGATGCTAGTTAGATCACTGTTTCACTTTTATATTGCATTGGGATGCATGTCGCATCCATACTCTTGGTGTTGTGGTTGGTTGAGTGATTTTATACCTGGTGTTATTGTTTCTTTTGGACCCTTATTGTTATCTCATGGACACTAGGATTTGTGTAGAATCCATACTCCTAGATTGAGGCCAATTGAGTGAGTTCATGATGTTTGGTCTTGTTGCATCATTGGGATTCATGTCAAATCCATACTCCCAGATTGAGGCCGGTTGAGCAAGTTCACGATGTACGGTTTTATTGTTCTTTGGGATTCATGTAGAATTCATCCTCCCAAGCTTATTTTCAATTGAGTGATATTTTGCTTGTGTTCTCATCCAATCCTTGTGATATGATCTTTGTGATGGTGGTGTGCCACACATGAGTACGTGCACATACATTTGTCGGGTGACTTACGAGGCCTGATCTCCTGTTTGTACTTTAGTGGAGTTATAATTATTTGGGATTGGGTTGGGAATATGCATGCCTAGGGGCACTCATCATTGGATGAACATGGGTAGGGTAGGGTAGCATATAGAAGGGGCTTCTATCTCACAGCCTAGTTTTTATGACGCCATAGGGTTGGTAGAGGAAGCTTTAAGTAAGTGATAACTAAATAAAATGTGCGAGTGATAATAAAACTTAAGATAATAAAAATGCTTCAGTGTGAGAGCCTTCCACTGGGAAGTTGAGTCCGCACAATTCCAAGCTAGGGCTTTTGGATGCAAAGCAACTCTCCATGATGTCATCCCCTACATAGTAGCCCTTTGAGTGTCTAATTAGGACTTGTAGTTCTTGCATAATCTCATGCTCTTGGTTTCAGTCATCATTACTATCTAGTGTGAGTGTTAGCCATGAACGTTTGCTTTATGTGTGTTTGTGGTTGGATCATTATCTCCATCAGCATGATGGGAGTGGACCTACAAGTTCCACATGGTTGGGAGGCATAGCTACCTTCAGCACTGCTGGGGACTAGTGTACAATGATGATCTTTTATCCTAGTGTGACCATTGTTGGATCTTTTCACTTGGTACTTCAGGCTCCAGAGTATGATTTCTTGTAATTTAGCATTGGAAAAGAAACAGAAAGAGGGACGAATGAAATGAAATGCTTGCTCGGTAATGTTTGTCAAGCTGGTTCTAATGGTTGGAGGTGTCAGCAATGACCACGATTCAAAGAGGTTTGTTGCCATTGTTGTACCACCAGTGGGCCACCCCTGCATAGATTGCTACCACGTTTCCTTTTCTCACTCTTCTTATCTTCTATGAGCTTTCTTCCTGAGCCCACTCACGCTTGTTCCTTGAATGCTCTTCTTCCCTTCCCAACACTTTGAAATGCCTTCCTCATGACAGTGGTATCAAACACAACTCCGTGGCATGTTAGATGGTCTCTATAAGTAGTACCGTGGCGGGGCAATCGGTTGTCATCCCTCCAAGCAGCTACATGGCAGATAAATAACCTCGCTGTGCTGTAGAAATATTTATTTATTTTACAGGGCAAAATTTTCACGAGTTGAACCATTTGTCGGCCTGAATAGGACACTTCTCAGCAAAGGATCCCCAGAGAAGTAGCCTATCGGCTAATAAATGGTAATTGAATATTTGCATGACATCCACATGTGAGTAAGCACCATCGATTGATAGAGTACGAAATGATGGAATAAATGTTAACGAACCAACCATTTATTGGTTTTAGATCAATTGATCATAACTAAACCCCCACTATTCTAAAATTGAAGAAATGACTCCTAAAATTATAAGGCTTTCCTTGCTTCACGCACGAATACTATTACTGCCACCTCAGATTTTTGACAAGCTTTTAATCATTAGATATTCATAATTCAATTCAATTAATTTTTTAAATTTATTTTTCACTTATTGCATAAAATTTGAACTTGCCACTATTTTAGATGTTTCCAATATGAATTTTTGTTATTAAATCCAATATCCCTTAACCCAACTCTGTTATAATTATTATAAAATATTTATCTAATACCTTTAAACATATTATTTTTATTAACTAGTTAAACTTTAAATTTCAAAAATTTCTCAAAAGGTTCAACCATTTAACCATTATACATTTAGACAAAATCATCATGTTTATATGTTGATTGGAATTCCATTGAAACAATTATTATTTTTATTATTAGTGATACTAGTGCACAAAGAACACCCACATGGCTCTCATGTGAGTTAAGGGTCAAATGGTGGGAAATTGAAGGTTGTGGCACCAAAAGCAAAGATGTTCATATGTTGTCCCAAGCGGAAATGATTGGGAGCATTGACCGACTCTAACTATCAAATAATATTCTTTATTAGTTTGACTCGATTTTGTTATTTGTTCAATCTTTTCCGAAGGCCTTCAGTCACATTGTGCTGCGGATTTTTCGAAAAAAAAAAAAAAGTTTTTTGATTTTTAATGTTTCAAATTCTAGTTTTCTATATTGCAATTAGATTGGTCACTATTTTAATGTTTAAGAAGAAAAGTTTTTCATGATAACTATTCATCTTGGAATGCGATGACTTATTTCAAGTAAATATTTTTGAAATTACAATACGACCTAACTAGTTATTAAGGTTTTAAATAACATAAAAATAAGTATCTCAAGATTAATATGTGTATGCTATTTTTAATTAGTTTAGGTGATGATGTAACGGTGAATACTCTCCATTTGGTTTATTATAATAAGATGTCTCTTATGACATCATTAGTACATAAACAATTTATTTTAATATTAAAAATAATATATAATTTTAATTGTATTGATTTTGATTTTTTGAATTCATTTATTTTTAAATTCAAGCTTGTTTGCTAGTATGAAAATTGTTATTTTAATTCAATTTATAATTTATTTATATAAAATGTAGAAATTATTTCTAAATTTAAAAAAATCAAATTTAAAATATTGGTCTAGGTTGACTTCTTTAAACTATAAAAGAGAATTCAATAGTTGAATATGTTTTGATAATTTTTATAATATTTGATTATTAATGTTCAATATTTTTAATATCACAGCTTTATCATGAACTCAAGATAGATTGGAGTTTATATCAAACCCCTAATCTTGTAGTGTTTAGACATCATCTCAGCCACATAAACCTATTTGAAATAAATCTTAATTACAAAATCCTTCAAAATAATTACATATGGAGTATAGCAATAAGACACAAAATTCAAGGATTTTACAATGTTGTTAGGCACTTCATGCGTATAAGTCTTTGAATTTTAATGTCTTCACACCTTCTCGACTTCACCTCTCTTTTGAAATATGAATTTCCCCTTCTTCCTACAACTCACATCACCACCTCGAGCACCTAGAACACACCTGGAAATTTTTCTTCTCTAGTTTTATCTTTCTCCTCTTAGTAAGCTAATTGCCTACACCTTATTGTTGATGATTGTTGCTTATAAAAACTATTGAAAACTGTAATTTATAAATATTATAACCCTTGGAAATAATAAAAACCAATATGAAGAGGCACCAAATTGGCCCTTTAATCCCCCTCCAATTGTCTTTTGAAATTCATCTATATTTGTTTGAAAGTTCTTATTAAATGATTCCAAAAGCCTATTGAACTATGTCTAATGACTTGATGTAGTAAATTTCCTTTTTAAAATGATTAAGAATAAGAACCAAGTCATGCTCTTTAAGAAATTTAAGAATCCTTAATCACTATCTCAAAAATCACTAGCTCTTCTATAAGCACATAAAATGAAAAAATATAATGAGAATGTAATAACAAAGGTAATTTGCCTAATGAACACTTCCCTAGGCACTTGAATCAAGAAAATTAATTCATTTTTATTTGTAAGATGCAAATTAATCCCTTCAACCTTTAAAGTCACAAAATTGTGCAAATATAATACTTTCAAAATCACTTAAAATGCTCTATTTGCCTCTTATTTTTTAAATGAAAGTTGTCTTGATAAAAGCAAATGTTTTATCCTTCAACACTACAAAATATGCACTTGAAGCTTTGCCTTACACTAAAAAGAAAATCTTGAACATAAAAAATATTTATTTGGGTGATGTGGAATTGCTTATGAGCCTAAAAGCCCCCACATCACTCTAATAGCTGCAACTTTGAAGTTTTTAGCAATGAAGATGAGTAGCAATTCTTTTAGTATCTAAAATTCACAAATTGGCTAATAGTTGAAATTAGAGATTTAAATTTTGGCTAAAAGTAGAAACTATAAGGCAATCTAAACCACCACATTTTCACAAAAGTAATTGAATCATAGTCAAATGACTAAAACATTAATTTTAATTAAACTTTTAAACTAAAGAATTTTACACAATATTTGATAACTAAATAGATTAGTTTGATTTATGTTTTATAAGTTATAATATAAAATGAAACTACTTGGCTAATAATATTAAATAATTATTGGCTACTTTAATATCATATCACTAACTTTTAGTTACATTGATTGATTACTTAAACATAAAATAATAGTTGCATGCAAACATAAACAATATCAAAAAGGAATAAAGAACACAAAATAGAATAGAAGACACAAAGATTTAACGAGGTTCACCCAATCCTGGGCTACATCCACCAAATAGAGAGTCCAATATTATTTTCTAGTAACTTTAACCTATTACAATCTTTAATCTCTCTTATGACTCAATATTGTTGCAAGAAGCTACATATTCTCTTTAGAAAACCCTAACCCTAACCCAATATTTCATGACTTATATCATCTTAACAAGTTAACCCTAAACACACTTGACAAGTTAACCTTGAGAAATGGTTGACAAGTCAACTCGAAATTACTTGATGAGTTAACCAAAACAAAATTAGGACAATGCCTCAAACCCCACGCCTTATGAAAAGTGTACAATACTTGCCTAATTAGTCAGCACATATCGAAAATCTCCAACTTGGGGATTGATCTTGTAGCCACATTGCTACTCCTAAAGCTCGCATTGGATTAAAAAACCCAAAAATCTATTATTTATTTATCATTTTCATTATAGAATACCAACAAAAGTTGAAGAGGTGTTTAGCCTCTCCCTTAGCACCATCTTTGCAAACATATATGTTGGTTTTTTATCTGTATGTATCTTTTCCAGCATTAATCATCCATCATCCAAAAATGAATGAATACAATAGTACTGCAACTCTATGTGTTTTGTCTTTGAATGTAAAGAAAAATTCTTGGCAAGGTGAATAACAACACTTTGGCTATTTGCATATGGATTCTAGTTTGCGAGTGTCCCAACTCTTCCATGAAATATTGTATCCATATCATCTCCTTGGTTTCCACTATAGCACCAACATGCTCTACCTCTATAGTAGATAAAATATTCACCTTCTATAATCAAGTAATCAAACTCACTAATGTCCCACCAACAATAAATGCATATCTTGTAGTAGTTTACCTAGTATCTAAATCCCCTACCAAATATGAGTCAACTGGTGTAGAAGCACCCAAGCTACATGAGGTTAAGAGTCATTAGATCAGATAAGAAAATATATTTGATTCATTTGTGAGATATTTTAGTTGATATGTAAGGCTATGTGAAGCCATTTGTATGACATTGTTAATATTGTCATGTTAAGTTCCTAGTTTTTTCAAGAAGATCAAAATATGAAAGAATGTCTAATAAAGGCTAAAATTGATGTAAAATGTCTAGTAAGTCCATTTTAGGGTGATTCAAGTGTCCATTAAAATAATTTTAGAGTTTGGAGTTAAAATTGTGAAGTTGTCACAATGACATAAAAAGTTGTAATGCAAAAATGCATAAGGTTTATAATGTTGTCAAAAAAAGTGCATAATGTTGTAAGGGGAAGGATTATTGGTTCAAAAAGTGGTTGGGAAGTTCTAAACCACCACAACCACTATAAAATCATTGCATTGGTTGTTCCAAATCATATTTGAATGAATGAGAAGAGGAATATCATTTTGAAACAATTGGTATCTTCATAACTTGCAGTTTTGATTAGTGTTAACTATTTCTATGTGGTTTCCAAGTCTTGTACAGACCCTTACAGTCTAGAAACATTGTAAAAAGTGAAATTTATTTAAAGTGTGATGAATAAGCTTTCATTTGGTTCTAGTTTGGAGTGATTATGTTGAGGAATGAATAAGTTATGGCAGATTTGGCAAAAGTTGTTGTTTGCAGATTTGAGATTGCTTGACCACAATCTGAATGAAACATTTGGTATAGAAACATTTTGGAGAATGAGGAACTCTAATAATATTAATTGGAAAGATATGTGAACTAAATTTCATTCCCTTTTGTTTTGAGTTTTTTTTGTGCATATTTGTGAAAGTTATATACATTTGAGTGGAAACTAGTTTTTAAAGATCTCCATTGGAGTTGTAGGTAATGATTTGTGCTTATAATGATTTATGAATGGGAAAAATAAATGGCTTACAAATTATGAAACTATAATCATAAATGATGAATTATAGATTGATTTGGTTTCATTTGGATTTGTTTTGAGAAATATATCAGATGCCCTAGGCAGGGTTTTGGGTTTTACTTCTGGTTTTTGATAGCAAAATTGGGTCTTGATAAAGAGATCATAACTTGTATTTGGGTTGTTGGATTGGGATCAGATTTTTATTTTAGAAGGAATAATTTTAAATAATTTATCAAAATGGTTTGGCAAGAAAATATTAGGAAAAAAAGTTATGAATGATATTCTATGGAATAGAAACCAGACTATGCAAATGGTGAAGTATTCATAGACTTGTGTTAGGAAGTGTTTTGTTTTTCCTCTTGAGATGTATAATAATGGAATTATTAAATAAAATTTCAAGGGATCAGCATGGATCCTACTGATTGTTTGGTTTTGTATGATGCTCTACATCATCAACATAGCCTTGTAGATTAGTATTAGAGCCCCTAAAATGCAAATATTTGTTGGATGTACCTCTCAAGTATTTGAGAGTCCCATATTCAACTTCATTCCAATGTTCAATTCTAGGATGACTCATATGCCTACTAAAAATTATCACATGTGAAATATCTAGCCTAGAGCATACCATGGAATACATAAAAAACTACCAACTGGTGAAGCAGAAGGTACCTTGGAAATTTTATCCTCTCGGTCCTATGTCTTTGGACACATTTCCTTAGTCAATTTCAAATGACTAGGAAAAGGTGTGCTAACAACTTTTCATTCACCATATAAAATCTATGCAACACCTTTTCAATATATTAGTCTGAGATAGATTCAATTTCTTCCTATCTTTGTAAATTTTCATAACAAGGATTTGTTTTGTTGCCCCAAAATCCTTTTCACTGCAAAATAAGTTTCCAACTATTATTTCAACTCCTTAATGTGATCCATGTTATACCCTATGACAAGCATATCATCACTTCATATAAACATAAAATAATGTAGCTACCATCATCCAACCTATTAAAAAAAAATTCAATAGTCTAAATGACAACACAAACTATATCCATGCTTAGTCATAAAACTATCAAATTTAATATACCATTTTTGCAATGTTTGTTTCAAGCCATATAAACTTTTCTTAAATTTACACACTAAGTTGTCCTTACCTTTGACCTTAAATCTTTGTTGTCATTATATATATATATATATATATATATATATATATATATATATATATATATATATATATATATATATATATATATATATATATATATATATATATGTTCTTACAAATCACCATGGAGAAAAATTATTTTAACATCAAGCTGTTCCATATGTAAATCTTTAGTAGCCAAAATACTTTAAAAAAATAGAAGTAGAAGTTATTTTAACAGCTAGAGCAAATATCTCATCAAAATCAATGCCCTTTTTCTATGCAATCCTTTTACAATTAACCTAACTTTAAATATATATTTTTACCTCCATCCTCCTCTTTCATCCTATAAACCCATTTATTTTGTAAAGCCCTTTTACAAAGAGGTAACTTACATAATGGTCAAGTTTGAATTTTTAGCAAGGAGTCCACTTCTTTTGACATTGTAGAATCCTATCGAATTTGTGTATCAACCTTCATATCTTCATCATATCATTTTGGTTCACCAACATGTGTTAATAAAATAGAGTACAAAGAGGGAGACAATATTTATGGAGATCAACTTGCCTTGTTGGTCATCTAAAATTCATTGGATTTTGTGTTATTTTTTGTTTGATGTTGTTGTGGAGCATGAGGGACCATTGGAACATCACCTTTTTGGAGTATAATCCAATAAAGCATAATCATTTTATTTCTTCTCACATTGCTACAATAGATCTTTGTACAACATTTTTTCATCAAATATGACATCCCTTCTTCTTACATTTTTTTATGATTAAAATTCATTAATATCATATCCAACAACTATACATTTATTTAACTTAGATTCTAGCTTGTGTTGGAAATGATTGAAAAGCTCATGAATGAAGAGTAATGGAACTGGTAAAGAATATTTTCAATCGTTGTTTTGTCACTGATGTCAAACTTGCTACTTGCAAGAATGAGAATTGCTTTAGTGATCCAAATACTATAAGTTGGTTGATTGACAAGGAGGTGGCAATCAATAAGATGTAACTAGAGTACCTAGAGAAAGGTTGAAGTTATGATGTTGTAATGAAGTATAAGGATCAGCTGAGCCATTGATGAAATAGTGTATTGATGACATACTCTAAGACACAAGGTTTAACTAAGTTCTAGTTAGTGCCAAACAGATTCTCAGTTGAAGCCGAGCAAGTTCAATTTTAGTGTGTGCCGAGTGATCTTCAGGTGCCAAGCAGTCTTCAGGTGCCAAGCAAGAAACAGGTGCCGAGTGAAGATACAAGTGCTGAGTAAGATACAAGTGCCGAGTAACACATAAGAAGCCAAGCATTAGTAAATCAATAATGCTGAGTTGCTGCATTATTTTGAAAATCAAAGATTCGCCAGATCTGAGCTAACATGGTAGTTATCTAGAATTTTGTGAATTAAATAGAAGATAAGAATAATGAGCTGGTGGCACAGAACACTATGTAACACATTTTTGGCAAGTACAACTGGATTCTAGATGAAGTTTCTAGATAAGAGTAAGATATGGGACAGATACATTGTATCCCACCTAATCTATTGAAACCCTAAAGTTGGAGAGGGAAAATCAAGAAAGAAAGGTATCCCAGATTTCTATTTAAGAAGTCATAAGGTCGCGAAGCAATGAGATGGTCAAGCATGAAAGCATGAAGTGCTGAAGAAGGTGCTAAGGTGAAAGAAAGCATAGATACTCTGCTTCAATAAGTGACCATAGATATGATTGCATTGGTATGATGAGCAAGAAGACTCAAGGTGATGAAGCTTGAGATGATAAGCTGTCAGAGCTGTAGTGATCAAAGCCAGGCAAAGGATTGAACTAAAGTGTGATCTGTAATCTACAAGATATGTTGTAAGTTGTATCAGATCAAAAGCCATTATTGTTACTCTCTAGCAATTGTAACAATAAGAATAAATCCTATGGACTTAGGTTGGTTTAATAGCCATGTTGTAAATCCTTTAACAGGGTGACATTCCAAGTGAATGTTCCAAAGTCCTTTGACCAAGCTCATTCCTAACAGTATGGTGAAATCCTCTAACAAGGTCATATTTAACAATGTGTTGTAGCCTTTAACAGGGCAGACCATCAAAAGTGGTTGAAATCAATTGTGCAATTATTTTGTGGGTATCATCCCCACTCCAGTTTTACCTTCTTATTCCTGGAGGGTTTCTGGGTTATCAAATTCTTAGTGTTATGGTGTGATGCATGTTTACTTTTCATAATTGTTTAATGTTCAATTGCATGCATGATAATTTCAGTTATGTGCCATTAAGGATTTGTAGAAAAAGTTGTATTGGACATCATTGGACCTTGGATAACTGATTCACCCCCCCTCTCAGTTATTCTAAAGAATTATAACAGCTTGGTACTATTTTCAAGATCTAGATGTGAAAAAGCTTCACAATTGAAGGTTTTGAAAAAATAATAACCCACCTTCTTGCCTATCCATGCTTTCTCTAGAACATGATAACATAAAGGAGTAGAGGGGTCTCTATTAATTTAAAAAAATAAAATAGTTTTACAATCTCTACCTACATTTTTAAGGGCATCCCAACATGTAACCACATACTCTTTGCACACTCCATTATTGTTATTTTTACACATTCATCCTTTCCATTTTCTTGTGGATTCCTTGAATAGTTTTTGGCCTATAAATACCATTAATGGAACAATATTATTCAAAGAATTTTCTACAATACTCACCACATTATCAGATTAAGATGTTTTAGTCTTTTACTAATCTCATTCTCAACAATTTTTTTCTATTTTAGGGAAGGAAGCTAAGATAATCCTCATACATCTATATTCACAATCTTTAATTTCTCATTTTTCTTTTCCTTCTCACTCTTTAGAAAACTAACTCTCTTTTTTTTTCCATACATACAACTTTCACAAAAATACACATTGACACATTTTAGACTAGGTCAAATTTTCTTTGAATGTAGTAATTTTGTATTTTTTTCACTCGTGTTCCCAAGTCTATTGTACCATAGTGTTGTTTCAAAATCTACAACAATTGTTTGATGTTCTTCCTACTCAACAACAACAACTAATCCCGAACATTTTTTTTTCTCTAAAATAATTAAAGCCGAAGGAGTAGTATGACCTATACAAATTTATAAGGTGCCTGCTTTCATACCTTTTTCTACTACTAAGGAATTGTTGACATTTTTTTTCACCCTTTAGCTCATTGTAGATAATCAATTAGAGACATATTTCATGGGCTAAGTTCTATTTATTTTTAGCATAGGAAAAGTTGTGCATCTTTGGCTTTCTTAGGCACACAAAAACAAGGTATATTTTTAGGTGTCGTAGGATATGGTCAAATGAGTTTGGCTTGTCATAGGTGGTCCTTTTTCTCATTTGACATTTGCAAGTCATTTTAAAGAGAAGGGACTCTTCAGTGTGATGTTGCATAAGTCAAAAATGTTGTGCATTTTCGTTCATCATAAGAGATGACATCGAATTAGTTTGGGCATTGTAGGAAGCTTTTTCTACTCATTTGACATGTTTTTCTCATCCAATATGCAGACAAGATGAAACTAAAGTGTATTTTCATGCTTTGTGCGACATCACAAGTCTTTTGTGTAGGAAGAGGTTTCTTGCTAGGAAGTTGCTTGTGTGGGATTTCAAGTCAATAAAGGATGGAAAATCATGTTGCAATGTTGCACCGGTGTATTTTTTGTATATTTGTAACATCACAAGTCATTTATGAAGAAAGGAAATATTCAGTACGATGTTGTTGGAAGATTGGGGAGATTGCTAGAAGATTGGTTGAAAGAATGAATGCTAATGATATTCCTATGGGAGAGTACTACTATAATGATATGTTACATTCATGACTAGGTTTGTCATTGATGTCAATATAACAGTATTATGTGGTATTTAACAAAAGAATAGCCAAAAGATCAAGTTGGTACAAACAACTAGTTGAGTATTATAACTACCCGAGGTTATGTGAGATACTTCTAAGTATCTAGTATATGCAATTAAAATAAAAAGAAGAAAGGATAAGTCTAGAAGAAGTTATGTAACTTTTGGTGATGTTTGTTTTGAGTTATAGTTTATAGAGGCATGTTCTAGTAAACTTGTTATATCTCTTAGCACAGTTGATATCTTGAAGATCAAGGTTGAGGACATGAAGAAGACATATTGGTGATGACATGGCTAAGCTCACTCATCATAATATTGCGTGTACAAAATATTATTCAAGTTGCAAGGAAAAAGATTAATGTTATTGCTATGTGCAACGTGTTCTTAGTAAGGTCCTATAATAATTAATTGAGAAGAACTAACAATCGACTCAGGGAATTGTTTTACAGAATTGGTATAAAGGAAGGACATTTTCCTTTATCATGAGATGTGTGAATGTAATATTATAAGTAGTAGAGAGTGTAGAATGTGAAGTTGAGCAGAGCAATGTAGAAGTGAAGGAAACTTCATTGCTGAGTGATCAGAGGTTTGGTATTTGGATTTGAGGTTTGTGACCTGGACCACAAGGTTTGACAGTGATTCATCTGGTTGACATGACAGAGGAAAGAAGATAATAGTAAATTACTTGTTTGAGCAGTGAGCTCTTCTTGTAGTTTAAATTGCATGTTTGGGCAATGGGCTCTTCTTGCATACATTGTACTACAACTCCTAACAAGGTTGGCACAACTCGTAACAGGGTTGGGATCTCTTAACAGGGATTCAAAGTCTCTTAATAGGGCCTCATTGTTCTAAATGTTGTAACAGACTCCTAACATGTCCATCCTCTAATAAGGAATATTTATATAGTACATCATCTTGTGGGCATCACTCTCACTGAGGTTTTCCCTCTAATCAAGGGTTTCCCTAATCAACATATCTAGTGTGATTGTCCGTGCACATTTTATTATGGTTGCTGTTTACTTTGGTTGAATGGTTAAGTTTATCTAAAGAAGATAAAT